>MU226326.1:304622-346310 GCA_018584345.1 Thuja plicata
ACTGAATTATTGTCATGCTTCATATAGAATAACTTCATTTTTGCAATAGTATAACTTCAATTTCTAGAATAATGGCATTTAGCAATCATGTTTAGATTATCTCACATCTTTCATTTCTTAGCATAATATTGCATTCATTATGATAAATCCTTCATTCTTAGATTGGTCCATGGTTATGAGACTCTCATTCTGAGAGCAATTTCAAAAACCCCGTCTAGATAGAAGGCAACATGTCGAATCACGCAGGAAGATAAGATGAATAATCTCATATTCAGGCTTGTATGTACCTGGTGAAGAAGGACCATGTTGAAGTGTGTGGTTGATTAACAAGGCCAAAATTAACACATACAGATGCATGGCAGCAAACAAAATTTGTCAGGGTGCATGTATCAAATTTGCATCCGAGGTACATGTGCTATGATATAATGTACCCACTGCATTTTATGTAAATCTTGTGTGCACCCTGTTAAAATTACATTAATTTATAGAGAAACTAAAACTAAGAGGGTAAAAGTGAAAAAAGATATACTCAATTTCAGGTTTGCCAAGTTTCATGCGATGTTTTGTTTTAAGTTACAAGTTTGATATTTTAGTTAAAATTTTACAGTGCAACCAAGTTAGAACTATCTACACTATAAGAGCTCCATACATATGGGCCAATTTACCATTAATCTTGTAATGGACTAATGACAATTGTCCTTATTTTTTCAATTGGTATATACTTTTATTTTCACTCCTTGTAAGATGCAAGGAGAACCATAGCCTCACTTTCAACCTTAGGCTCTACGATATTTATGTATTTGCACATCTCAGCCAACGATTTGTACAATATTTGCCATAAAATATTTACAGGTACAAGTATTGAAATTTATCTGATCTTATAGCATATTTCATTGAAAGATTAAATCAATAGATTTCTTGGATTTACTTATAATTTCCTTTGTGAGTGTTTGTTTCATATAGGGATCAGTGATGAAATTCAAGTAACCCATACAACCACTTCAAAACATAAAGTTTTATGGACAAGAGACATGGAAAGGAAGCTTCTAGACTTGCTCCAAGAGAAATTCAAACTTGGAAGAAAAGGAGAAGGGGGGTTCAGAAAAGAAGCATGGACCACCATTGAAAGGAAGTTCAATGCAGATTTGGACATGATCCTAACAAAAGATAACTTCAAAAACAAGCTCAAAACATGGAAGTGGGGTTTTAGAGTAATGAAAGACTTGAGGAATTCAAGCGGTTTTGCATGGAATGAGACCACTCAATGTATGAATGTAGAGGATAGTGTATGGGAGGATCTTCTTAAGGTAACATGCTAGTGAAATTATTTTGACTTAAGTAAAATCATGCACATGTTGAAAGTTTGTAATGCAAGATGATTAGTAATTCATTCTTTATGACAACATGCAGAGAAAATAATTCAAAAATGCAAAGGTGTATAAGAGGCATCCATTCCAATAATACAATGAGTTATCCTTCATTGTGGGGAACAATATAGCTTAAGGAAAGGCATCTTCAAAACCTCAAGAGACAGAAGAAGGGAACCCCATTGATGACCCTTGAGATTTTGATGATGTTGATGATATAGCTACACTTATGGGGACTACTACTAATTTGAATGATGAGTTTTTTCAATCCAACCAATCTGCTACAAGCGGCAAAGAGACTCCAACATCATCATCAAGGAGGCCAAAAAGGAAGAAGGCAAGCATGGTCGGTTCCATGGATGTGATGTGTGAGACTCTCAAGAAGCTATACGAGGACTTCAATATGGCTCAAACTATCAAAGTGGATCAGACACATTCAAAATATGCGTTAGATAAAGTAATGGATAATGTGTATGAGGCTCTTAAATCCATCCTTGATCTACCTCCACATACTATGCTAAAGGCATATGACACTTTCAGGGTTGAAACTACAAGATCCAAAGGATTCCTGAGAATAACTCAAGAGGAGAGAGTCTAATATATCGAAATGAATTTTGGAGGACTATAGTAACTTTTATATAGATATTTCATGGATAACTATTTCATACTTTTATATGAATTTTATATGATTAAATTTTTCTTTTTGTAAGCTTTTTTAGCATACTCTTCAATGAGGACATATATTTGTTTGTGACTATTATCTTATCTGATATCCACATTTTTTACCTTAAAAAAATATTTTTAACTTCAAAAGTGCTTTGTTAATGGTTACATATCAAAATGATTTCCTATTAATAGTTTTGTTATGTAAATAAATCTAATTATAATTATGTTAATAGTTGTATTATTTCAACATTTCCAAAGAGTGAAATTTTTACATGTTAATGCTACATTGGAATGTGCCTTGCGCTTCTAATCATCTTATCTTTTATTCAATTTGGTACAGATAGAATGTTTCCTTTTCAAGGGTTTAAGGCATGGATGTTTTGGAATGTACTGTGTGAGCTATCATCTTACATCTTTTTGAACTCTCTTTCATTCCAAATTGAAGCATGGAGTGAGATCCAAAAAGTCTACGGTAAAAATTTCTCCACAAAATCAAATTTAGAGACTTGCATATAATATTGAAGAGTAGTTTTGACTTGTAGACACCCATGCCTACTACTATTTATGATTGGATTATTTGGAGCGTATATTGTCACTAAAAATTATATCAACATATTTTTGTTTGTGACTTAGAAATCTAAATTCATGTTATCTTTATTTTGTTTGGAATTCATTTATATGGAATGTCTTAATATGCTTAAAATGTGATGTGGTACACTTTAGTATAAATTTAAAATCTGATCCCTATAAATCTCAATTTATGTTTGTCTTGACACAATTTATATACATTAAGCAATTATAATCAATGTTAGGTTTAGAAATAGGGTTATGTTAGGATTAAGGCTGTGATTACAAATAAATATTTTACATTATAGTTAGAATTAAGATTACAATAATGATTACAATTATCATTTTCGTGTTAAGATTATAGAATCACACGCATTAAAATAATGTAGTCCACTATCACACGCATCATGAAAAATGATATAAAAGGCATCTAAATACAATAGTTGAGCTTTGTTTAATATTCATGCATTCTAAATACTAATGTTGTACTAAAGGTACATTATTCATATAGATGTGATGAGTGTGATGAATTTTACAATGTGTCAATGTAGTGTTGGCCCTAGTTTGTTGAACACCTCCAAGACAACGACCAATCTAAGGCCTCAATTTTGGGTATGCCCAAATAGTAAAAATGTTGGTAATAGAAATATATGTTACGTTTCAAAAAAATGTAAGAATTAACTTTTATAACAAGAACTAAAATGTAACTTTTGTATTGTAGGGCTACAATGGTTGTTATTACTTTAGGTGGGTCGATGATGCCCCATCTACATCCACCCTGTCAACAACTATACATGATGAATGAGAAGAGTGCAAGTCGTGAATTCACCTGATCAATGTGGTATTGTTTATCAGTAACAAGACCTTGTAAAGATATCTGTAAAGATGGGATTTCAACCTCAATAGGTAGTATTGCTTCAGCGCCATAGACTAGAGAAAATGGTGTGGCTCCAGTTGGTGTTTTGATGCTTGTTCTATAGGCCCATAGTGTCGGATTCAATTCTAGATGCCAGTCTCTGCTAGACTTACTTACATTTCGGTGTAGGATTTTGAGAATATTTTTAATAGATGCCTCAGCTTGTCCATTACCTTCAGGGTAATAGATTGAGGAGCAATGTTGAGTGATGTGGAACTGTTCACAAAGATCATCAATGTCTTGATTTTTAAATTGGCCCCCATTGTCTATTACAATTGAAGAGGGTATCCCATATCTATAGATAATGTAGTTCAGACTGAACATAGCCACCTTTTTGCCAGTGGATTTGATTAGCGGCATGGCCTCGACCCACTTCATGAAATAATCAGTGGCTGTAATGATGAACTTGTGTCCATTTGAAGAATTGGGATATATTTGTCCAACCAAGTCAAAGGCCCATTGCTAAAATGGCCAATGTGTAATGAAAGGTATAAGTTCTCTAGTAGGAGCATGGATGAGATTTCCATGTGTCTGGCATTTAAGACATATTTTGGAAAACTGAATAGCATCCTTCTCCATGATAGGCTAGTAATAGCCTACTCTGAGCATTTTCTTTGCTAGTGAAAAGATGTTTGAATGTAATCCACACACACCTTCGTGGACTTCTTTTAACGCGCGATTGGGCTCTTCAAGTTCTAAAAATCTAAGAAGTGTACCATCAATACCTTTTTGATATAAGTTATTAGTTATGAGTACATAATGTGATGTTTTCCTAATCAGGGCTCTTTTCTCATTTCTAGATAGATCATTAGGAATAGTCTGGTCAGTGAGATAGGCAATGATATTGGCGTACCGAGATTGGTCTAGGGTATTCAAAGCACAGATTACTTGGTATTCAGTGGTATCAAACACATGATAGGATAGTTCTTCCACCAAGAATTCATAGCGGAATTGATGTTCCTCCAGTTGTAATGTGGATGCCAATGTAGCCATAGCATCTGCAGCTTTGTTTTTTGATCTGGGTATCTGCTGGAATGTGATGAAGACAAAGTACTTTTTTAGGTCATCAACCAGTTGCATATAGGGTGTCAAATTTTCATCTTTCATCTAGTAATCTCCATTGACTTGATTGATGATGAGCCGGGGGTCACCATACATGTATAACTCTACAATATTCCATTCCATGGTGAGCTTGAGACCATTTACCAATGCCTCATATTCCAAACTGTTGTTTGTGCAGGGGAACATCAATTTATAAGACTTGGGTATGTTGTAACCTTGAGAAGTTATAAAAATAACTCCTTCTCCAGAGCCTTGTTGTGTGAAAGAACCATCAAAGTACATCTTCCATGGGTACTCAGTTAGATGCATAATTGTTTCATCAGGAAATTCGATCCTTAAAGGTTCATCATCTTGAAGCGGTGAATCAACTAGTTGATCAGCGAGGGATTGTCCTTTAATAGCTCTCCTATCCACATACTCTATGTCAAATTCACTTAGAATGAGGACCCATTTTGTTAATCATCCTATTAATGTTGTTATTCTCAAAAGGTACTTTAGAGGATCAATCTTAGCAATAAGACTTACTGTATGAGAGAGCATGTAGTGTCTCAATTTTTATGATGCGAAGATGACTGCTAAGCATGCTTTCTCAATAATGTTGTAATTGATCTCATAGGAGAATAGTGTTCGAATGATGTAGTAGATAGCTCTTTCTTTCTAAGTTTCATCCTCTTGTGCGAGAAATTCTCCTAGTGATGTAGCTATAGCTGAAATATAGAGGAGTAATGGCATGCCATGAATAGGTGCCATAAGAATAGGAGTAGTGAGGTACCCTTTTAGTTCTCTAAAGTGGGCTTCACAATGTTCATCACATTTGAAAGTGACCCCTTTATGTAATAATTTTGTAAAGGGTTGTGCCCTATCTACAAGTTGTGACATGAATCTCCTGATTGATTGAAGTCTCCCTTGCAATGTCCTGATTTGACTGATGTTGCGTGGAGGAGTCATATCTAGAATGGCTTTGAATTTTGTAGGATCTACCTCAATTCCCTTCACTGAGACAATAAACTCTAGGAGCTTTCCTGATTGGACCCCAAAGGCACATTTCTTTGGATTGATCCTGAGTTGAAATTTCTCCATACGATCCAATATCTTCCTCAAGTCATTAATATGAGTGCTCCTCTCTTTGGATTTGGCTAAGGTGTCATCCATATAATCTTCCATGTTTTTATGCATCATAGCATGGAATATGGTATTAATTTCCCTTTGATATGTAGAACCGACATTAGTGAATACATTTGGTAGCCTACTGTGAGGTCTATGATCATATCAATATTAGGCAGCGGGAAGTCATCCTTGGGACATGCCTTGTTTAAGTCTCTGAAGTATGTACATATCTTGATAGATTTATGGGATTTAGACATGGGGACCACATTGGAGATCCATCCTGCGTAGGCAATGACTTTGATAAATCTAGCTTTCAATAATTTCTCTAGCTCTGCTTTTACTAGCAATGCAACATGAGGATGCATCTTTCTAAGTTTTTGTTTCATAAGCTTGATCCCGGGAGCTATAGATAAGTGGTGCATGATTAGATTAGGATCTAGTCGAGGAATATCTGTATAAGACAATGAAAAGTTGATCATCTTCTCTTTTAGGAACTCTGTGAGCTGTGTCCTTTCTTCTTCTGACAAAGATTATGCTAGGTGTACTATTTGAGGGTCTTCAATTGTGCCCAAATTAACTAGTTGTGTTGGTTCTATCAGAACTGAAGACCTTTCCTAAAATTGTTCGGGGAGGATATCAAGAATCTCATCCTTTCACACCTCCGAGAGGTTTTCACCATCAAATACATCTTTTGTTTTTACTTTTTTAGTATATGACACTGCCAGAACGTGGCTTTCACCATTAGTCCCCTTTTTCTTTTTCTTTTTCTATTTTTGACTGAGAAAACTAATATCCCCCTGCGACATGTTCTCGCTCCTTGAATTAATGGAAGAAGGGTTAGGTTCACAAGCATTGAGATAGCAAGCCATGGTGTAGTCATTGGGAAAGTCAAGGATAGGAGTAGGATTTGTATTAGTACAATCAATTAAGTATGGGTTTATCAAAGACAAGGAATCAGACTCTGGGAAGGATAGAATCACGTTAGCATCATGACCATTAACTGACATGACATGTTCTCTTAAGTTAATTTCTTCAATGTTTAGACCAATAAGAGTGAGATCGTCATAAAAAGTGTCATTATTAGTTATATGCAGTCCAAACTCTAGTGACTCATCAGTGGAACTGTCATCTTCATCTCTTCGTAAAAGGAAACTTCTTTCTTGTCACCTCTGAACTTCTTCTAGACTTAGGAAAGCACCAGTCTCTCCATCCATGATAGGGAGAAGGAACTCTTCCTCTGATTCAGGATTATCAGTGTCGTTTGGAGTAGTGTTAGACTATTCATGAGGAGCTGAGGGAGCCACAAACATGTGAATTGTATCTATTTCAATGTCTTCTATGGTGATAGATAGCTCATCCCATTCATAATTATGAGAGTCAGTGACCTCATCAACAAATCTGTTGAAGTATTCAGCAATAGTTATTTGATGTACCCAGTTAGCTACCTGTGGATCAAAGTGTGGTAGATCAAGGACATGGGTGATTTTTACCAACTACTCCAAGTTAGGATGTAAATCCTATCATCAGGGTGTGCTTTCTATAGTTTTTTCTATCAATGGTATCTCTAAATCATCTATCATTGAGTCTCCTACCTCTTGAGTGGGAGGTTGTGCTAACAAAGGGGTGAGAAGATCTTGTGGTACCTCAAACTTGGGTACATAGCGTTCTCCTTGATATTCAAGATTCTCAGTACTAATATGTAATAGTCTTTCATAAGGCCATGGTTCTAGTACTATCTCATCTATTTCCTCACTCCCTTTGTTAGAGGTTGGACTATCTTTCAAAGCAGGTTTGTCACTTTTAGTATTAAAACCTAGTCCTTTTTTGTCTCTAGTATTCCTAAACTCCATGTGCATAGGTTCAATAAGTCCTCGTCCTGTGTCATTTAGAGGTTCCTTTTCCTTTGTATTCCATTTTCTTGAGGAGATCATATCCTTTTCCATACTGGTCTGGGGATATTTCCACATGTTTGACTTCATCTTTCGTTGGTTCTCCTTTGTAAAGCCAGTCCAAGACTGCCTATTCTTCTATGTTATCTAAAGAAGATGTGGATTCTTTAACCATGCCCATGGCTTTGTGAACTTTCAGTTCCTTTGATGCAGTAGGTGTGAAAGATGAGGAGGGTCTACCATAAGATCTCGGTGATATGGGTAACTCTATCAGTGAGGGAGTAAGGTCTAGCTTGTATTCTCCCATACCTATTTCTTTAAGTTTTAAGGTTTTCCCAAAGCTTTTCATAACCATGTCCTTGGTGGTCTCAGGAGAAATTTCATCCATAGCCTCCTTGTTATGTTGGATCATATTACCTGCTTTGATATTATTACAAGTATAGTTAGCATCTGCAGGAATAGTTACTTCCACCCCATTATGTGGGAACTTTATGCACTGGTGGTAAGTAGATGACATAGCTTGCATTTTGTGAATCCATGGTCTTCCCAACAGGATGTTCTAGGCTAAAGGTAGATCCAGAACTTGACATGTGACATTCATCTCAATTGGTCCGACTCTGATAGGAAGAACAATAAGACCTTTAGAGGATCTTTCTTCCTCATCATAAGCTTTGATAGTTATTTTGCTTCTAGAGTCAATGGTTTGTTCTGAAAGACCCAATTTCTTTATTAGACTAAGTGTACAAATATTCAATCCTCTGCCTCCATTTATCAATACGCATCTGACACAAGATTTATGAATAAGAACTTCAATTTGGAGGGATTGATTATGTGGATGTGTCAATGATTTATCATCTTTTTTAGAAAAGGAGAGGTAATGTGGCGCAGAGATGTGATTGACCATCGCTTGGAATTTGTCTACATCAATATCGTTTGGGACGTTAACAACATGTAGAGCTTGTTCTAGGATTTCCCTATGCACTATGGATATCTTGAACATCTCGAAGATGGAAATTTTGGCAGAGGTTCGTTGCAATTGGTGTACCAAGTCATACTTTGCTCCAGGAATAGTAACCATGTGTTTTGCTACTGGTTTGGGAATAGTAATGATAGGAACCTTGGATATTGATGTGTGTTTTGGGGAAGAATTGGGTCCTTTGATCGTGACCTGTGCTTGAATCTGTGTTAATGCATTTGAGTGGAAAGAAACACCTTTGATTGTGACCACATTAATTGATTCAGTTTTAATGTCTAGCATATTGATCACATTGTCATTGTTGGAATAGGTGTAGTTTAATTCATTACCTTTTCCTTTAGATGTTTCCCCTCTGTCATAATTAGGGAATGGCTTATTGAATGCAATATGATCTTCATTAGTAGTGTGTCCGTCCACTTTGATCTTACCTCCTTCAATGAGGTCTTGAATGACATGTTTGAGCTTAAGGCAATTATTAGTCTTGTGTCTTTTTTTCTTGTGAAATACACAGTAAGATTTGTCATCCCACCATTTGGGTTTGACCATTGGTTCCCATAGTTTAGAATTTTGGATTGTGAGAACTTTGTTATCCAATAGTGTGTTTAGAACAGTCTCAAGGGGTTCTCCCAAAGGACTAAATGTTCTTTGGGGTTTTGAAGTCAACATCCGACCCTTTTTATTATCATTGTTTGCTTTGGGTATGGGGGTCATTACCTTGGCATCCTTGCTTTCTTGCATGCTATTAGTGAGATTGAATACTTTAGGTTTAGGTCCAACATTGGATTCATCTACTATGTCATCATTAACAACATTCTTGTTTTGTTTCCACCATTTAGGCTTGGAGTTGGAGTTGTTAGGATTGTTTTCACCTTGAAGAGTGATCTCTCCCTTTTTTATCATAAATTCTTCGATATAGATGGCATTTTTGATCACTCTATCGAAGATAGGGGAGTCTTGAATTTGTAATGCGTAGTTCAATTCTGGTACCAAGTTATTGACAAAGATTTCCATCTTTCCAGATTCAGGAATAGCTCTGGAGTACCGTGTGAAGATTTTCCTCCATCTTTGTAGGAAGTGTGTAAATTATTTTCCATTCTTCTCTTTAGTATTACATTGATCCATCATAGTCACATCAAGTTGGATGTCTTAGGAGTAATGATGAATAAATTGTTGAATCAACTCCTCAAATTTTTTTACCTTGGGCGTAAGTTTTGAGAAACATTCCATGGCGTTGCAACCTAGGCTTATTGGAAAGAGTCGCATGAGGTATGTAGGTTTATGCATGTATTCAATGCTTAGAGCACATTAATCTCTAAAATGGTCATGTGGGTCAGTCTCCCCCGTATACTTGTCATATTTTGGTCTCGCTATGTTAGGAGGAAACAGAACCATAGTGATACTCTTGTCAACATGAGATCAGAAAATGGTGTCCAAAGAGTATTTTGTTTTGGGTTTATCATTCTCCTATTTGAGATTCGCGAGCCCTATTTCCATCAAAGTGAGTTGTTTAGTGAGAATGGATATAGGAGTTGGTACCTCCTTTTCTTTGAGCTTTTCCACATCATAATCTAGGGGTAATTTTACGCCAGTGGATGCTAAGTGGAGAAAGTATTTCTCTTTATCCTCATCAATTATCCTTTCCAGTATCTTGTGGAACCTCCTACTTTGTTTGAGTTTTCATACTCATCTTCAGGAATTTCCCCCTCACTGTCTGATCCAAATGGAGGATCTTCAAATGTGGATTTTCCTTCTTCATTGATATCTTCGTGCTTTTGGTTTTTTCTATTGTCATATTCTTCAAAAGTTGCACTCCATTTGCAAGTGTTTCTATCCATTTGTGGAGAGTCTAGATTGAGTAGGGAACTGCGAGATGTTTCTCCTTGAAAGTGTGGTGATTTAGGAGGCACTTTTGATCCCTTAGATGTGTACTTGTTGCATCTTGTGTTAACCATGTGGTTGTTTCTCAACTTTGTCAAAGTTTCCCAATAGTGTCAAGTAGAGTCTCAAATCATTCAAGCGAGTGTGTCTAGATATAATTTTTGCTTTTGTTTTGGTGGAAGTAAATGATTCCAGCATCAAAGGGTTAGAATGCCCTGATAGTGAATTGGGAATCAAGTTGTAAAAAGAGGGTAGACCACACATATTGAGATAGATTATAAGAGTCCAATAGGACATGCAAGGTAGACATCTGAAATTTTTTTTGATATAGCCACAGTGAGACCAAAAGAAGCAATAGGGACAGATTAAAGAGTCAAAAGGGAATCCAAAATAAACTATCTTCCTCTGAGAGGAAATGATGCAAGTTCCCACTGTCAAATGTTGTCAGTTTTGTCTTGGAAGTGCGTGAAGTTTGAAGATCACGTTTTGACATTTTTCAGTGAGTGAAAAACACATGTAGACCAAGGTTTTGAATTTTTTTTCTTGTTTGAAGATGATATATTTTTAATGATTTCCAATTACATCAAGCATTGTTGCATTGTTAGGAGGGTGAAACAGACACACATCTTATACCTATTTTATAGGTGGAGGATGAAAAACCTTGCTCGTTGACTTAGGTACACACTCAAATTCTAATCAGAATACAACCATCACCAAGCACGTAATGGCTCTAGTCATGATGTTGTATTAGCCAACTCCAAACATAAGTAATGACACAATATGATGAGTGTCTTGGGGCAATTCATTTTTTCCTTGCACAAGGATTATCACCTTTTCGGTGGTGAATAAATAATTCTTTCAATTTAAGTGTTGTCTATGATTGGGAAATCCATTCAAAACCATCTCCCATAGAATTGCACAAGGAAAAATTGAGGCGTATAGCCCTATGAGTACTCAAATATGTGTAGTCTCGCAAGAAAGATTCAAGCAGCTTCGCTCTACACATACCCAAGAATGTTCAAGGAATGATGTTGAAATTCCATGAACAAAACTGATTTTGTCTTCCGAGGATTTTAGCCTACGAGGAAGCAATTATTTATAGTGAGTTGGAAGGGTTGGCGTAAAACCTGTCCTCACTTGGGTCATTCCCAAGAGATTTTTTACTCAACAGGAAGGCCCTCTACTATTAAATAATCTTACAAAGGATTGACGAGCGTAGGACATCTAGATTTTTTATTCTTCCAAAGAAGAAGAGCATACTCTCCTAATCCATGTCATTTTCTCCCAAAACAAAGTCAATCAAATAGTTCTTTTCCTCAAGCAATGTTGTGCTCCATTTAAGATGTTCCTATTTTAGGGAAAACAAAATGGTTAATAGTAAATTTTATTTGTTCAATTGACCACAGTTTTTAGTGCTTTGCTTGTCTAATTATTGATCCAAATTGAATTAAACGATTGAACTTGTTCATTAAGCCACAAAATTTTAATTCTTTGATTGTTCAATTACTGATCCAAAAGAAATTTAGTTTTGTTTCCTTATTCAATTCTCTCCAAATTCCTTTCAACTCATAAACTGATTTGTAAGTTTCTGATTTTCCTTAAAAGGAAAAGAGCATATTCCTCTAGTCAGTTTAGTAGAAGATTAGAAAATGTTGTTAGTTTCGAAAGCGTAAAAAAAAAGAATAGAAGTCAAGATAAGGGATCAACAATCTGTAAAACCATAAGTTAGTATTTTTTTCTTTTTTTCTCTTTTAGCCCTGACAATAATTTGCAAACATAAGTTAGGTTGCTAAAAATAGGATCAAAATCATGAAAACAACCACGTTAGCAAGTTAGAAAAAAAATTTGTCAATGTTAGAACTCTGTATTTCTTCCCCTAGATGAAAAAATGATATTTCAGAGACTCAAAATGATACAACCCAAAAATGATAAAATATTGACCCCAAACAATAAAATTCACCCAGGATGATATGCCTTTTACACGGAACGATAACACGTACCAAAAACTAAAAATAAGCTACCATAAATGATTTTAAGGCCAAATTTTACCTTCTAGAAATGCAACGCCAGATGATAATAAAACTCCCAAAAATGATAAAATATTTATTGGAAATGATAAGTTGCTCCCGAAAATGATAAAAGAATGACTAGAAACGATAAGTTGCTCCCAGAAAAGATAAACTGCCTGCAAATTTTGAAAATGTCAAGGGTAGAGAGTAGAATTTGGTGAAATTTCAAGCAATCTTGCCCCAGGGTGGGCGCCAGAGATGTGTGTGTGATTTTTGCACCTATTAAGAGACACAACACTTCAATAAATCATTGCATTAGTGAAAACAAGGGGTTAGAAAACATAACAATCACTAAAATTGATCTATTGCTTCCTATCTAGGAGTATGAAACATGACATAATAGCCCTCAGATTATGCATATACCAGTGACAAATACAACCTAAGAATGGAATATTCAAATGAAAAGTAATCTAAATGATTCAAAAACATGCATTCTAGCTCTAGAAACGGAGATAATAACAAAATAACTAAGAAACAAGCTAGAAAGCACTATGAAAATCGTTAAAATATGAGCAACATGAGATTTCTCCTACAATTATCCAAATATGGGCAGCATAAGGATGCTATATGAAAGGAAACTAAGTGTGCAGAAAATAATTCCCTACGCTAAACTCCCGAGAAGAGGATCGTGCAAATTTAGATTTAACCCTTAGCAATTACAGAATGATAATACAATAACATGCATACATAGAAAAATTATAATGACACAATGATTTACCCTAGGGAAAACCTTTCGGTAAAAAACCCAACACTCCAAAACCTGCACAATGTATTAATCAAAACTATTACTGTTTACAATACACTTGCAATGCGAGTTCTTTTAGGAGATAATCAACACTTGAAGACAAATTCAACAGCATAAAAATGTTCCAAAAATACACTAACTTCTCACTCAGATTCACAACCCTAAAAAAATTCTTATATCATGCGCTTCCCTTTTTAGGGCAACTTCCAAAGACAGTCGTATTAGCGTTTTACCATTCTCTGAGAAAATAGGAACCCAAACCTCATAGTTGAAGAAGAGTGTACAGTACTCAACATGATCAGTTGCCACATGTCTTGCATGTCTTCACCCATCACTAAATCTTCCACAATTAGCTCTTACAAATATTAATGGTCGTCATAGGAATCTGTCATAACTGTTTCAGTCATGATTACCTTACACATTGTCCAAAGTATCGATATTTGGAAAATATCAAATGTAAGGAAATAAACAAGGTTGAGACACCTTATTCCTAACATTATCCAACTTTTTGAACACCTTGTAAGAGCCAAAGGAAATAACAGGATTTAATTTCTATAGGCTGAGAGGCCCATAGACTCTGAACACCATCTGAACTTTGATGTTCCCATAGGTTTTGTCAATGCATCCGTAACATTCTTTACTGTATCTACCTTCTCCAAAATTACCTTTCCATCATCTACCATATCTCTCACAAATTGAAACTGCACATTAATGTGCTTCGTTCAGGCATGGAAAGTTGGATTCTTCACAAGGAAAATAGCACTCTGACTGTCACAACAAATTGTAATATGTCCTACATCAACACCAACATCTGAACACAGTCTCCTAAGCCAAATGGATTCCTTACAAGCATGAGTATCTACCATGTACTATGTTTTTGTCATGGACAAAGTGACCACAGGTTGTCACTTACTCATCCAACTGATAGTACCACCAAACATAGTGAACACATAGGCACCGGTGGATCTCATGCTATCAATGTCTCCTGCCCAATCTGAATCAACAAACCCAAAAATACAAACTGAATGTGGAGCTCCAAAAGAGTTTCCATGATAGAATATGGAATACTCTAATGTACCCTTCAAATATATAAATACTATGTTAACTTCATCCCAATGTATCGGTCCAGGTTTAGCCATAAACTAACTCAGAACTCCCACTACTTGGGAAATGTTTGGTTTAGTACAGATCATAGCATACATAAGGCTACCAACTACACTCGCATAAGTTACTTTACTCATGTCCTCCACCTCACTAGCATATTTTGGACAATCATCGACAGATAACTTTGTTCCCATAGAAACAAGAACACACAATGGTCTGCAATCTTCCATGCTAAACCTATCCAACATAGACTTCACATACTTACTTTGACTCAACCAAAGTTTTATGTTAGACCTATCTCTGTTGATTTCGATACCTAGAATATACCTCGCTGCCCCTAGATCTTTCATCTCAAACTATGCTGACAACTGAGAATTCAAATTAGAAATCATACCCATACCCTTCCCAATCAACAACATATCATCAACATATAATACAATAATAAGAAGGCAATCATTGTCAACTTTGAAATAAACACAATGATCTGATTTCGATCTCAGAAAACCAATCGACAACACAAAGGCATCAAATTTAAGGTACCACATCCTAGGAGATTATTTCAAACCATACAAAGACTTCTTTAATCTACAAACCAAAGACTCTTTACCTTTCTGAATATAGTTCTCAGGTTGTGACATATAGATCTCTTCCTCCAAATCACCATGAAGGAAAGTTGTCTTCACATCCATCTGTTCTACCTCTAAATCATATGATGATGCAAGAGATAATAGAAATCTAATGGATGTAAACTTTACAAAAGGAGAGAATATTTCACCATAATCAATTCCCTCCAGCTGTGAATACCCCTTTGCAACCAATCTGGCCTTCTACCTCTCAACACTACCATCTGTACAAAATTTTTTCTTAAACACCCATTTGCTTCCAACAAGTTTCTGTCCTTTAGGAAAAGGTACTAGGTCCCAAGTTTTTTTCTTCTCGAATGAAGCCATCTCACCATCCATGGCCTCAATCTAGGAACCTGCATCTTCCATACCCATAGCCTCTTTCACAGATCTAGGCTCATCGGTGTTTGTAATCAAGGCATAAGCACAACTAAAATCTAACATAGAAAATCCAAACCTCTCTGGCTTCTTTATTTCTCTCGTGGATCTCCTCAAGGGCTGAGGTTGAGGTTGTTCTACCTCTTCTTCTAAATTTTCAAAGCTGATAGAGCTCTCCTCATCATCAGATCCATCATGGTCTCTCTGTTCAGTCTTGTCTGGGATAGGAGGCAACTGAATAACATCTTCTTTCATTTATTTTTCATCTAGCTGTAGAAAAATAGGAGAAGGTGTTAGCTCTCTAAAAATAACATTTTTCTATACAAAACCTTACCAATCATAGGATCCCAAAGCTTGTATCCTTTCACACCAACACTGTAGCCAATGAAGATACATTTTATAGCCTTGTTTTCCAACTTAGATCTTCTCTCCTTAGGCACATGTGCATAAGATTCACAACCAAAAACATGAAGATGTCTAACTGAAGGCTTCTTACCAGACCACACCTCCAAGGGTGTCTTACCAAAAAGAGCTGATGTAGGAGATCTGTTATTCGGATAACAAGCAGTGGCCATAGCTTCATCCCAAAACCTCTGTTCAAGGCCAGCTCCACTAAGCATACTCCTAGCCTTCTCCATCAGTGTCCTATTCATTCTTTCTTCAACTCCATTTTGTTGTGGAGTATAAGGGGTTGTCTTATGCCTCTTGATCCCTCGTTCTTTAAAGAACTATTAAAACTTTGCCAAACAAAACTCACCACCATTGTCAGTTCTCATACACTTAATTATTTTACCAGTCTGATTCTCTACGAGAGCTTTAAATTCCTTGAACCAACTTAAAACTTGTGTATTTCTTTTAAGGAAATAAATCCATGTACTTCTACTATAATCATCTATAAAAGATACCAAATATACAAATTTGGAGAGTGAAGGAACTTTAATAGGACCAAACACATCTAAATGGATAAGATCCAAAATACTAGAAGACTTGTGAGAACTAGAGTAAAACTGAACACAATTTTTCTTACCATAAACACAGTGTTCATAGAAGTCAAACTCATGACTACAATCATTTAACCCCTCAATAAGGTTATTAATTTTCTTGGTTTTGAGACCCTTCTCACCAATGTGGCAAAATCTCATATTCCACAACATTGTCTTTTCTATAGGAAGTTTTCCTTCCAAAGTTTTAGCACCCTTAGGTACACTTGTTGCACTACCATCAGAACCCATTACCATAGACTTCTTCACTTCTGGTTCAGATGGTGGAGATTATGTGACTTCTTCTCTCTTCCTTGAGATATAAGAACTATTACATTGTGAAGTGCAAGCATCCAGCTAAAATAGGGTACCTCTCCTAGTACCTTTCATGAGTACTACAGCTCCTCTAATCATCTTGCATCAATCTTTTGAAAAACAACTTGCACACCTGCATCATTCAACATACTTATTGATAATAGGTTTCATGCCAAACCTAGGTTGTGCATTACCTTGTTGATCCCCTTTACTCGTCCATCAGGGAATCTGATAGTGACTCTTCCTCGTCCAACTATCCCTAGGTGAGAATCATCACCTAGGTACACCTTTCCACCATCGAACTCATCGTACTTTGAGAACCAACTTTGATGAGAGGTCATGTGAAAAGAAGCACCCAAGTCAATCATCCACACCTCATCAAATGCATGAGTGGCCAAGGCTATGAAACAATCATCACCATATTCTTGAGATTTTTTAGAATCTGAATCTGGGCTTTTCTTCTTCTTCTTTGGCTCTTTGCAGTCCTTACGGAAGTGCCCACTCTTACCATAGTTCCAACATGTTACCTTATAATTTTTAGGAGTCTTAGATTTCCCACAGGATTTGGATCTACCCTTTTCAGACATATTGTCATTTTTCTTTTCTCTATCTTTGGATCTACCGTGAATAGCAAGGGCTTCCTTGGTTGAATTGAAAGTCTTTCTTTGCATCTCTTCAGATAACAGAAAAGGCACCACATTAACCATTTGGAAAGTGATAATAGTACTCCCAAGGGCCATCACAAGATGGTCCCATGAATTTAGCAAGGAACATAGTAGGGTCATACATCGATCCTCCTCCTCCAACTTGACACTAGTTGATGTCAACTGTGAAATCAACATGTTAAACGCATTCAGGTGATTTGCAATGGATCCTCCTTCCTCCATTCTCAGAGAATATAGCTTCTTTCTCATGAACAATCTGTTCACCAAGGACTTTGCCTAATACACAGACCCAAGCCATGTCCACAATTTGTATGCAGTCTTCTCATCGAGAACATTTAGGACAACAGAATCTGCCAAACAGAGTCTAATGAGACCCTTAGCTTTCTAATCCTTGAGATCCCAATCTTCTTGAGGCATTTTAATTGGTTTGATATCATTATCAACCACCTCCCATACATCATGGTCTACGAGCATGTCTTCCATCTTGAGTTTCCACAACTCAAAGTTTGTGACATTGAACTTTTCCACCTCCATTCTACTATATGAAGAACCTGCCATCTCTTCCTGCAATAAGGTTGTAAATACTCTACAACAATACTCCCACTGAACTAGAGATTAGCTCAAAAAACCTATACCCTAACAAATAGAACCAAAATTGGCTAGGCTTTGATACCAACTGAAAGGAAACTAAGTGTGTGGAAAATAGTTCCCTACACTAAACTCCCAAGAAGAGGATCATGTAAATTCAGATTTAATCCTTAGCAATTACAAAATGATAATACGATAACATGTATAAATAGAAAAATGATTATGACACAATCATTTACCCTGGGGAAAACCTTTTGGTAAAAAAACCCAGCAATCCAAAACCTGCACAATGTAATAATCAAAACTATTACTGTTTACAATACACTTGCAATGCAAGTTATTTCAGGAGATAATCAACACTTGAAGACAAATTTGGCAGCATAAAAACATTCCAACAATATACTAACTTCTCACTTAGATTCGCAACCCTAAAAAATGCTTATATCATGCGCTTCCCTTTTTAGGGCAACTTCCAACGATAGCCGTATTAGGGTTTTACCATTCTCCGAGAAAATAGGAACCCAAATTTTTTTTTGGCTGCAGAAGAGTGTATAGTACTCAACATGATCAGTTTCTACATGTCTTGCATATCTTCATCCATCATTGAATCTTCCACAATTAGCTCTTACAAATATTAATAACCCTCATAGGAATCCGTCATAATAGTTTCAGTCATGATTACCTTACACATTGTCCAAAGTGCCGACATTTGGAAAATATCAAATGTAAGGAAATATAAAAGGTTGAGACACCTTATTCCTAACACTATCAACTCTTCAAAATTAGGAGCATTACAAAAATACAATAAAAGACTTCCAATTTCAGGGCCATTTGAGCTCAAAATCTATCCTATTTATAGAAGAAATGGAGGAAGGGGAGAAGACTCTAGAAGGATTGCCATTAATGAGGAGTCAATAAGAGAATATGTAAGAGCCATTAATGCTTCATTTATGAAATCATTAATGAGGTATGGCTGAGGGTTTAAGGTCAAGCTTGACAACTTTGACTTTAGGGGGACAGTTGAATTCCTAATCACACCTTAATAGAATGTGACAAGATTAAGGGTAGCTTAGGATTAGGGTTAAGGCTTAAGGGATGTGATTAAGGAGATAGAGATGGGAGGATAGAGAATGATTGGAGGGGGAATTCGCTAATTAGGGTTAATAAGCTAATTAAGAAGAATTAGCATGTGAGAAGGGGTTGGGATGAGTTTGAACTCATGGTTTGGTAGTTAACATTGGTTAGGTTAGAGGGAATATTAATAAAATGAATTGTTGTAATAACATATTTACTCAATAATAGGGATTTAATTAATCATTTAAGCTTTTAATTTCTTTGTAATAACTAATTAGGACTATAGCCAAATTGAATCAATTTAGGCTAGGGGATTGATTTGGCAAGTGATGAGGTATAAATAGGATTTCATTAATTCCTTTTAAATTAATTACCTTAGCCAGGTTATGATTTGAATTGATTTTATTGGATTGGCTAAAGTGATTAATGTAAATTAGTGATTATATCACTTAGGAGATTAAATATGATTCGATTGAATTATGCCAGCTGATTGAAGAGTTGTCTAAACATAATTGGGGGTATGATCACACTCAGGGAAAATAGGGTCTATGGTTAGAGAAGACCAAATCTAGGTGGTTACATTTCCAAGCATCCAAGGCCCCCCAAGTAAGACAATAATCAGATCCTATTAGACTTAAGGCAATGACAACAACTAAGAGGGGGGGGGGGGGGGGGGGGGTNGGTTAGTTGTATCCAAATCCTCCAACTATTAACTAAATTATAAACTTAATCTTAGATCTGAAAAATAAATAAAAATGCAACACATAACACCAATATTTGTGACCTAGAAACATGGTTAAGGGAAAAACCATGGTGGGGATCAAACCCACATGCATTCAGGCACACTGCATAGATCTCACTACTAAAATACACTAAGGGATTCAACCCAAAGGAAGCCTCACTGCCTTACAACAATAGTGATTACAATTCATATTAGAAAAGATGAAAAACAACATCTTTGATATGCCAAAAAAATTCCAATGAAGCGCATCAAATCTCTACCTCAATTGCAGATTCCACTTATACATCTTCTCATTCTATTTGCACATTCTCACACATTCACATTAAAAAATGAATATATCTTTATGTAATGCCCCACTAGGGACCTGAAAGTACAAGACTTCTAAACACTAAATATGCATGTAAATTTTTTTAACATCTAACTTGAAATGAAATACATTATTACTTAACTCTAAAGAATGAATACCAATTCTCTCGAATAATCTAATGGTATTAATTGAAAGATAAATAAACCTATGTACCTCAGAGGTTCCCTAACATTGTTACTTTAACAATAATAACTAATTATCTATTCTTTCATTAAGATATTATTTAACTTAAGAATCTTCCTTACTCTAGGTTTATTTTAGTGCATGTAAATATAAATGTTTCGAGGTTAAAATTTTCCATAACCATGTACATTAACTATATATTGTGACTAATTGATTTACCAAGTTAATTAACTTGTTTCATTACTATAAACATTATAGCAAAGAATTACATTATATTCTTTCTAACATAATGATTAATCATTAGTTCAAAATGTTATTTAACTTTAAAGAAAACATAACCATTCATATACTAACCTCCTTTCTTATTGCATCATCATAACTTAAATATAAAATCATATAGAACATGAACAAGTAGTATAAATAACTTTATTTTATTACTTTCCATTTACAACATAGTCCTTCCATTTTCTTTCACCTAGAACTACCCTTCCTAATTACATTTCTTGAATCAAATACATCATTAAATCATATAAAAATGTCTCCTTTCAGGAGCTCACAAATACATAAATATATTTTTACATCATGTACATCTCAACAAATACAGAATATAAAATAAAGTATTGAACTGCAAATATGGAAAGGAACATGTTCATGGATAATCCATGGGACCACGAACAATACGTTGATAAAATAAAGATTAACCACATATGCCCATTAGGCCAACTGCAATGAGCGAAGAGATAGAAACAAATTCTCACACAAGAGGAAAAAAATTAGGACATATCTAAGGTAGTAAAACCCTTTCTAAAAAGACCAACATTCATCAAGAAAGACAATAAGGAAAATAGGGCTACCAGAGGTACAAGAGAGAAAGGTTGTGAAGAATAAAAGATAGGTGATTGTCATTGCATATCCCTCATGCATAGGTATCATCTAGCAGCCAACTTTGGACCCTGGCACCCAAATAGGAATATGCAGAACCAAACACCTTTGAAGAGGATAAGGTTGTGTGATTGCACCATCTCACAAGGCACCTTCTCCACAATCATCCCTATCCTATGAAATCACTAGTAGTATGGGTGCAGCATAAAATTAATATTTTTTAGTTTTTAACCCCTTTCCTAATTAATTTATTTAAGGATATCACTTTCTTAAAACAACTCATCAGTACGTTCTCCTTGAAGCCACCTTAGGGCCTTGACCCCCACTATGGACCCCTCACCTAGTGTACCTAGGTTCTATACCCATAGAAAAACATCATAAATGCATTAAGGATATCATCACAACATAAAATATTCCATATCAATAGCACAACATCAATTGATTGAGTTTAAGTGATCACTAGTTTTCCCTAGTCCACTCGACAACCCTAAACACTAATATGGCATTCAAAACATTTTAAAATACATAAGGAGGCATGAAAATTTACCATACATTATATGAAAAAAAAAATCGTCAATTAAATCATAAACCAAATGAGTAAAATGTTTGGATTAATGGAAAGTATGCACATAGAGGGGAGGGGTGAATCAATACCTTTAACACTTTTTTGTATCCTTTAATCAATTAACCTTTGTAATTTGTATATCCATTCAATCTAATTTATACTATGTTAATATGATTTGTATCAATTCATAACATTAATATACATGTGAAAATTCACGGAAACATTCATGAAAGTAATTTAACACATAAAACAAGATATGATATGGCAAAAAAATCCTGTGAGGAAGTAAAAACTATGGTGGGGATGGCACCCACAAAATATTCACTATCTGCAGACTGGAAGGGGCTGGTTAAGGCTTACAATTTTGATCACTTCTAATGATATACCCTAATAGGAGTATCGGTGGAGATCTGTTAAAGTCTAATCTATTAAGAGCTTTAGCAACATTGTTGAGTGTGCACTCAGTTAAGAGATTTGTTGTTGGACTATTAAATCCACCTTCCTTGAAAGGATTTTTACACTTTTCTCCACTTGTTAGAATGATAGAAAATTACAAATTGACCTACTAAATGAAATCTCCTATTGCTGATACAGATCGAATTTAATTTTTATGAAAAATATTATCACCTAATTATGATTGAATAATACCTCTAATTCTCGATATGCTCTATTCTAGGTTCTTGCTAACCAAAATCAACTTTTGTTGTTCTTGTTCTTGAAAATCTCAATCTGAACCATATATTTTCTTGTTTGATTCATTCATGTTCTCCTCTCTCTTCAAATCATTAATAATGAATGATTGCATCATCTATTTATAGATGGATTGACTTCATCAAGTTTTGGTAAAAACAATGTTAACTCTAAGATCAGGTTTACAACTTATACCTAGATCTCCTATTCTATGTGTTTTAAATCAGTTAGACTAACTAAATCACTTACATTCATGTATCTTGTCCCTAAAGAAATAGATTTAAAACAAATAAATATCCTATAAATAGAATACACTTGTTTTATCTAACGTGGAAGTCAAATCCACTTTTTGCAGGTTGCAACTAACTTTTGGTTCTGTCTCTTGGTCATGCTTGACTGTCCTTCAGTTTTGTTCTATCGGTTGCACTTTAATTATATTTTTAGTTTGCACTGTATCATGCATGTCAGGTTCCTCTTTATGTTTCTGTCATTTCATTTTCGATTTACACACTAAGTTGTGTTGTCGGTTCTCTTTACACTTAGCCATCTTCAGTTTTCTATGTCCTATCTTTCAGTGTATGCTTACCAAAAGTGTTGTTTGCATACTAATGGAAAATTAATGTCATGAATATCCCCCTTTGACATTAGCATCAAAAACTGATATGTGCAAAATACTAACAAAATGTTAAGTATATACAACATATATAATCCTTAGTCATTTAATGACTCCCCCTATGTATATGCCATTATAAATGTACATATGATATCTTTGTTCATCTCAATATACATCATTTACCCATTTTGTGTAGTATAGTACTCATATTCATTTTCCCCATGTAAATATACCATATACATATCATATTCCATTTTCCATTTGCCCATATGAATGAATGAATGAATACCATTTTTTTAATTTTGTACTCATATCATTTTCCCCCTTTTTTGATATTAAGGGCAAAGGTATTTACCTTTAGAGGTTATAAAAAATTTGGGAGTGTGAAGACTTCATGTCTTCCATCATGTTCTCCCATTATTCTTTGACATTCTCCAGAGCCATGTGCTCGAGTGTGATCTTTGAGTGCAGGTCATAGATGTTGTCTACTATAGACATCTCAGGACTTGCTATTAGTTGTCTTGTTGAACTGATGTGTTGTTGGAGTAGTGTAAGGTTTGGTAGAAGTTGAGCTTGGACCTCGGTTACTTCTTCCCTAAAGTGTGTTTCTACCTCCCATATTTCCTTCCTCAACCTTTTTATCTCAATCATCTTCTCATAATGCAGCTTAAATGCATTGTCTCCATCGGTGGTTAAGCTTTGTGCACTATTTCCTAGATTTGTATCTAGATTTGCAATGTTGTCACTATTCTCCTTAGTGAACTTGTCTATTGTGCTCAATTTTTGAATCAAGGTTATAGGTTCAGATATGATTGGGTCTAATTTAGTGATGAATTCTGATAGCTTTACCTTATTTACTGCCACTTTTTGGATGATGTTTTCAATGATCTTTTGTTGGTGCTTCATCTCTGCTCTCTCCTCTATTGCCTTCTCAGCATCAATATTTTCTGTTGTTTTTGCTTTGGTTAGAGTAGCTAATTGATCTAGTATGGGTTTATTTTGATGACTATAAACATCAGGCACAATTTGATGTAATATGTCCTGCGTTGTCTCCAGTACCATGGAGTCCCTATGTTGTTTCTTCATCTTCCCTTGCAATGGCTTTCTTTGGCATATTTCTTCATATTCTTGTAATGCCTCAAATTCAAGTGTAGATGGGTCACACTTTGGTATTTCTATAAGTTCATAAAATGTGACTTCCATCTTATTCTTCTTTGATTTCTTCTTCTTCTTTTGTGAATAACTAGAATGTAAAACTATTTCCAATTTCTTGGCCTTCTCTGTTGTGCTCGATGAAGTGACCTGTTGTGCTTCTTTTTGCTGCTTGGCATTGGTTTCAGCTTCTCAGGTGTCTTTAGACATCTCCACATTCACCTTAACATCATTAGTAGCATGCTTGTCAGTTTCCTTAGGAGTACCATCTTTAGGTTTTGTCTCCTTCATTGGTGTCCTTTGCTTCATCAGTCTTTGTTTATGCATTCTTGCCTTATGTATCTGCATCCTTTTCTTTATCTCCTCCTATAACCTTATCAGTGTTGGTTACATCTTGAGTATCTTCGAGGTCTTGCTTACCATTAGTATTTTCTTTGTTTGCTTCTTCCCCTACATCCTTGGGAGCTTCCTTCTGAGGTGACTTGCTTGATTCTTGCAATATATTGATAGCTTGTATCAATATTGGCAGGTTGCATGGAATATTCACTTGTGCAGTATCAACATTTGTGTCCTGCTCATCGGTTTTTCCCTTTGCAATAGTGACATCTTCATCCTTATTCACTTCCTCTTCTGGGTCATCAGTAATGTCAATGACATTAGTATCCACAATGTTGTCATTTGTGGTATCTGGCCATGATTCATCTACAACATCTACAGTCTTGTTGCCTGTTGTATCATCTTCTTCTTTTTCTAACTCAATATATGTGTCACCTTGAGTTTCCTTGTCAACATCTTGTTGTTGAAGGTCTTTTTTGGGGCTTTCCTCCTTAGTAGGTCTATTCATAATCTTGCACCATTTCTTGTGGCTATCCTGTTCAAGATCTATAAGCTTTCCTTCAAGAAATTTGTATTTTCTCAGCTTCTGTGAGAACTCCTTTTGTACTTCTCCATTATTTCATCTATTTCTATCTTCTTTGATTTAGGTAGCATGAGAGAAACAAGTACTCTCTCTCTTATTTCTTTCCCATTCTTCAAATAAAATGTCCAATGGGAGTATAGTCTATCCAAGAGTTCCCTTGGTACATAACTGCCTTCAAACTGAATTGGTACATATTTAAACTTGTACATTTTAGCTATGATGGCATCCTCTAATTTATTTTGATCTTCTAGGTCTAACTTCAACCAAATCCTGATCTTTGAATCTGATATAGATCTAGAGTTTGCAATAGATTCTCATATGTCATAAATAGATTCAGGAGGTGTTACCTTGACACCTTATGCTTCTACCACTTCATCCTGCTCGGTATCTTCAATATCCTCTAGGGTTCTTAGAAATTTCCTTCCTCTTTTGTTTTTCCCTTTCTTCAGTGTGGAACCTTTCCTTTTGTATGTCCCGACCTTTCCTTTCTTTAAAGGTGAAGGAGTAGAATCCATTGATGTTTGGGTTCTTGTCCTAGAAGAAGTTGTTTTCCTTGGATTTTTATTTGGTGGAGGAGGTGGTGAATCTGACTCTATTTCCTTAGGTTCATCCTTTCCTTCATCTTTACCGATAGATAATTTTTCTTTAGTTTCTTCCTCCTGTTCAACTTCTTCATCTTGTTCAGCTTCTTCCTCGCTTGCTAACAGTAGCTTTTTGAGATTCTTCACCATCTTGTCTTTCTTCCTAACAATTTTCTTAACAACTAGGCCTGATTTTATTCTTATCTTGGCCTCTTCATATGTTCCAAATTTTGGTTTTTTCTTATCCAATGGTTCATTGATCAAGGCATCAATTTCCTTAGTTGCAAGATCAATGTTGATCTCATACTCTAATTGTTCTAACCATGTTGTCCTTGGTAAACAATCTTGACATATGCATTGTCTTTATCAATCATGAAGCATATCTCAGCCTTATACTTTTTAATGAGTTTCTAGGTGATTATTACCCTCTTTTGCATTCGGTCTTTGAATATAATGAAGCATTCATCCATGACTATCTCAAAATTATCTCCTAGTGTAGCTATGTGCTCACCGATTTGCATCGTGACCGGTTTGGGGCTGTCCCATTTCACATCTCCTACCAATGGGAATGTTTCTTGAAAATAAAATAAAATACACATTATTAGTGAGCCAAACTTACAGGTGTTTGACTTTGCATTCCTGATAGTCTTTAAGATATCCTTCAACTGATTCAGGAGTAGTTCAGATAAGACTAATTGTGTTCCCTTCTTCACAATTTTGAACAATGTGTCCACTACACCTGATGCTATGTTATTCAATCTACTTTCTTGGAATAATTTGTATCCTAGAATGCATGCACCGAACTTGATCCCATCATCAGTTATTGTGGTAACTTTTAGTCCTCTAGCATCCCATTTGGCTCCTATCATTTTCTCGGTCTCGGCCTTTGGTGGATGATTTAGTACCTTAACTTTCTCATTTATGGGGTAACCAGTGACCGCATGAATGAAATCTCAGGTTATCACCTTCCGTTCATTAAGCCATAGTTTGTTGTTATGCATTTGGCTTAGCACTAACCGAATCAAGTCAGTTTTGAAAACCTTCAGGAACATTAGGGCATTGGTGAGCCCTTTTAATTAAATGTTTGTGTGTTCATCTTTCAGTGTTCCATCTTCGTTACACAGCTTCTTATAAGCTTCTTCAACCTCTGAAGTTCCTATTTCTTCAATCTTGCAGTGTATCAAAGATCAAACGTCTTCCACGAGTAAAACCCTAGCTAGTATGCATGAAAACACTCCAGCATCATTGGGTTTTGAGGAAACCTCAGGATGGATCTTGTAGTTAGGTTCCTCACATGTCAAATTATTGATGACCTTGAACTCATCTTTCTTAGTGTTCTTGGATTTCACGGTTCTTGATGCGAGGCCATTTTCAATTTTAGGGCTTCCTGTGTAATACGTAAAAATAGAGTTGTCGGTCTTGTAAAACTTACTGTATACTCTCGCAATGATTCTCGATCTATTTTGGAGTGTTGGTGGTCGAGTCATGGTCACCCTGTAACTTAGTTTCTTTCTACTCAAAAATTGCCTTGGTCACTCTGCTCTGGTTGTCGTGACAAACGAGTTGTTCTGTTACCCTGTTTATAGTTGTTTCCCTAAAATGTGTGCCATAAATGCTTACCAACTCCTCGATGTACGAAGATAAAGTTCCTCAGTGAAGACTTCACTTTTGTTCGGTGATACTCATAATTTTTTAGAGCAGTCATTATTCCATTTGATTTTATCGATAGGTTTCGGTGTCGAAGACAACTTGTTCACTTTGCTTGTTTACCGACGAGGCTCAGTTTATACTTAGCAACTTTGGTTTTAACCGATGCTTCTCGGTAAGTGTAGACAGTCTCAATTTTGAGTGTATATCAATGGGTTTTGATATATATGCCCGAAAGCATAGTTATCACAGATTTTAACAAGTAATATCATGATGCATCTTTCTTATGCTAATTTGGCATTTATATCAACATATTATGGAACTAATGTAAAATAAATAGCTTGGGGTAATGTAGCTCCATACTTTTTGTTCTTAGGTGGGGGTGGTGATGTCACCGGATCCATTGGATGGGGTGTCACCATTTTTATTGTTCATTATAGCTTTATCATTTCTTGAATCCTTTCTCCACATTTTGTCTTGAGCTCTATGGATATCTTCAATGGTGTTTCCATTGGGATATGTGCTTGTCTCTGTCATTCGGTCTCTACAGTCTTTCTTGAGATGACCAACTTTATGACAGTGTAAGCATGCTTGTCTCGGGTTAGTCTAGCCTCTAGACTTTCTAGTCCACTATCTCCTATAGTTTTTGCGGAAATGTGACCATATCTTCTACATGTTGTACAATTTTTCCACGTATTTTAGTCCCCTACATATTGATTACCGACTCTCTTCGGTTGATAGGGAGTTTCTTGACCTTTTGGATTGCATGCTTGCCTTTTCTTCTTCCAGCATTCAAGATTTGTGTGCCCATTCATTTTTCAAGTAGGATATTACTTGTCCATGTAGGGTTCCTTCTTTGGTTGTTTCATCTTAGACATACATTCATATGCTTTTTGTCCTTTCTTGTTACATTTATAATAGAATCCTCTGAATCAAGATGTAGATTTAGGAATATCTTTCATTTTGCCTCTGCATACATTTGATGTATGGCCTTGCTTTCCATAGTGATTTCATGTAAGCTTGCTTTGTCTTGAATTTGTATAGACATTCTTTGGATCATTTTGATTTGATGATTCTTCATTCTTGGTAAAACCTAGACTGGTATTGTTGTTGACTCTTCATTGTCCTTCAAGAAAATCATCCATTCTTTTATTTATTTCTTAAGCTTTCTTGATAATTTCATTATGTTGTTGCTGAATTCTTATTTCATGTTTCAACTATTCTTTCTCATCCCTCAGTTCACCAATAGCTTCTATTCTTTCAATGAGCATTTAGTCTTTTTTCCTCTTGACTCATAAGAATATTCTGATTTGTAATCTCATGGTGATGGTATGTAAGTCTTTGTATTTCAGACTCTTTTTCTTGTTTCTTTTCAGTGATCTTTCTTCTATCATCAATATCTAGTGTTATTTCATGCTCAACCTATCTAGATTTGTTCATAACATCAATCATCCTTACCATCTGTGACTCTTGACTGATTTGCAAAGATTTAACTTGTCCATCCAGATGTAGATTGATTTCAGTTAGGCTTGTTATGCTTTCTTCTGATGTATCTAATGCTTTTCTTGTAGTTGATCCTGAAGACTCAATTAAATCTGGTATTTCTTCCTCATGATAATTTTTCTCATTGCAGCAAGATGCCATATTATTTCTTTCATCTAGCAGATGTCTCATACTGATTCTAGCTTCTTTATATTGTTCATAGAGCATCTGAATTTCAAGCTTTTTATTCTCAATATTGTTATCAAGTCTGTACTTCTCCATTGTATGATCTTTTCTTTTAAGCCTTTAATATTTCCAAGAAGTGACTTAGCTCTGATACCAATTGTTGTGATTAATGGGAAGTATGTACTAAGAGGGGAGGGGTGAATCAGTACCTTTAAAATATTTTCATAACCTTTAGTCAATTAAACTTTGTAATCAATTGTATATGCATTCAATATAATTTATATTATCCTAATGTGAGTTGTATCAATTCATAACATTAACATACATGTGAACATTCATAGAAACATTCATGAAAGTAATTTGACACATAACACAAGATATGATATCACAGAAAACTCATGTGAGGATGTAAAAACTGCAGTGGGGATGACACCCACAAAATCTTCACTATCTACAGATTAGAAGGGACCGATTAAGGCTTACAATTTTGATCACTTTTGATGATATTCTCTGTTAGGAGTATCAGTGGAGACTTGTTAAAGTCTACTCTGTTAATAGCTTTAGCAACACTATTGAGTGTGCACTTGGTTAAGAGATTTGTTGTTGGATTCTTAAATCCACCTTCCTTGAAAGGATTTTAACACTTTGCTCCACTTGTTAGAATGATAGAAAATTACAAATTGACATGGTAAATGAAATATCTTATTGATGATACAGATCTAATTTAGTTTACATGAAAAATATTATCACCTAATTGTGATTGAATAACATGTCTGATTCTCGGTATGCTTTGTTCTTGGTTATTGCTAACCAAATTCACCGTTTCTTGTTCTTGTTCTTGAAACTCTCAATCTGATCCATAGATGTGCTCATTTGATTCATTCATGTTCTCCTCTATTTTCACATCATTAATAATGAATGTTTGCATCATCTATATATAGATGGATTGATTTCATCAAGTTTCGATAAAAAACAATGTTAACTCTAAGATCAGGTTTACAACTTATACCTGGATCTCCTAGTCTATGTGTTTTAAATCAGTTAGACTTATTAAAGCACTTAAATTCATGTATTTGGTCCCTAAAGAAATATATTTAAAACAAATAAATATCCTATAAATAGAATAAACTTGCTTTATCTGAAGTCGAAGTCAGATAAACTTTTTGCGGGTTGCAACTGACTTTCGGTTTTGTCTGTCGGTCATGCTTTACTATCCTTGATTTTTTTTCTATCGGTTGCACTTTAAGTTTCTTGTTTCTCTGCACTGTATCTTGCATGTCAAGTTCCTCTTTATCTTTTTGTCATTACATTTTCAGTTTACACACTAAGTTGTGTCGTCGGTTCTCTTTACACTTAGTCATGTTACGTTTGCTTTGTCCTATCTTTTGGTGTATGCTTAACGAAAGTGTTCTTTGCATACTAATGGAAAATTAATTAATGATAAAAATGTAGACCCTACTAGCCTATGGTTGTTGTTCTAACCCTAAAACATCAATATAGCCCTAAACAATTTCATTGTGGAGGTGTTGCGCAATTGGTTATGAAATTTGAGAACTTAAGGCTGTAAGTTTCACATTTTTGGCTGCAAGTTTCATGCTTGGTCATGGGAATTGTGCACTTGGGTTTTTGTGTTTCACAGTTGGTTCCAAAATACGTTTTTAAGGAAAAAGCAACATAGATTAATATTATAACTAAAACTACAAAAAATGAGGGCCCTAGAGGAAAAATATGAGGAAGACGCATTTGATATATCCTCATTTATCTTCCAAAAGAATCATTGAACCTAGCCCATCCATGAGATCAATCTATAATTTCATCTAGGAACAAGCACATGTTCACAAGAAAATATAAGGGAAAGTCTATTGTAGCAACTTACAACTTTATGAAACCTATTTGTAGAGAAAATCAATTGAGATAGTAATAATAAAACATAACAAATAAACCTAAATCAAATACATATATAAAGGTTTAACTATTTCATTGATCATACAAGGAGAAAATGGATAGAAGAAAAAATAATAAACAACAACTATTGCAAGCAAATGCAAGAGATCTCTTCTATAGAATTACCAAACATAACAAAATACAATGCCAACATAAAGAAACTTAAATACACACATAACTATCCTCTACATTGTCATATCAGTCATCAAAACATAGAGAAGATAGAATTCACAACAAGGAACATTCATACAAGAGGGATTTTTTCTAGGGATAGATCCTACCTAGAGTCCTACAAAGAAACCTTTGATTGAAGAGGTACATCCAGCAACAACCAATCAACAATCCTTGTCCTTTAGATCAAATCCAGTAAGAAATCCTTGAAGATGAGTCCCAAGAAGCCAATTCTTATCAAAACAATTCTACAACTCCCCTCTATTCATAGAATAAATCATAGAATATCCTCTCAACTATAATCAATAATCTCTCCAATTTCACTTCCTCTCTGCAAAGATTATTCGATATTTTTCTTTTGTTCCTTCCTCCCAACTTTCCAAATGGATGAAATTAATTTTTGATTTCCCTTTTGTATGATACAGGAGGAGTTGCACAAGAAATCCAACTACCCCAACCATGTCATAATAATTGGTTGATTAACCATTGTTATGTTATGGTTCCTCCAAACTATTTAATTAGTATTTATTCAATTTCACCCTCAATTATCCTTATAGTATTAGTTATTAATATTATTTAATAATTCTACTTAATATACTTGTTGTTTAAAGTAATTTACCCACTTTCATAAAAATATAATTTATACAACTATTATATATAATGAATACATATATATAGGCAAATCTATATGTTTGCACCCATATACATATACATATATATCTAAATTAATATTATATACATATCTATCTAACACATATTTATTTAAAATAATAAGCACGTACATTACACACACACATACACACACACACACACACACAAATATGTGTATGTGATATTAAGCCAACATAAAAGGAATCTTAAATTGAAAGCAATAACAAATTATATACATTCTCACTCCAAAGTACCAAAGCCAAAAGGATAACAGATGACTGAAAAATCAACACAAGTCAATCCAAGCATCTTTAAGAGCACAAACGAAGAATGTCAAGCATAAATCCACATAGATTGATCAAAAGAATAAAATACCAAAGGAAAAGATCACAGTTCAACCCCAACTAGGTGAGGAAAACTAGTAATCAGGAATCCTAAGGAGACACTTGCAAGGGCCTTGGTACTATCTCCACAAAAAAAACCACCAAGGATTTTGAGGGTGCACTCATACCTGTAAATCAAAGTGAAGTCGATGCCTTGTAGCTACAAGTCAATGTCGTAGAACAAGTTACATATGCATATATACATACATATAAAGTAGACAATATAGACATATGAGTGGAATCAAGACATCGTGTGGACCTCACTAGGTGAGTAAAATTGACCTCGTCCCTAGTCATGTAAACACATCATAAATATAAGTAAACATGTAAGCATCAAATATACATAAACATCATGAATCTGACATATAATAAAGGTTAGATCATAATCCATCACTTAAATAGGGTTAACCAAATAATCAAATCAACGACTAAAGAGATAATCAAAATCATAAATACATACGCATAGATGAAAATATTCATGAACATGTAACTTAAGCAGATGAAAAGAATAATCCATAAATTAGTATCATATCATCCTCTAATCTATCAAAGAAAAACATAAATATAAGTCCATCAATGATAAAAGTGTCATAACAGTGTCCTGCCACATATGTAGAAAAAAGAGTCATATGAGAGGGTATCAGAGCTCTAGGTTACTACATTGGGAACTCTAGGCTCTAATTCTATTTACTTACATCACAACTTGATGTTGGCATCTAGGACCTACCCTTGTAAACATTGTTCCCTTAGTAAATTTTAGAAACCCCCTTGCTTAACATCTACTTGTTTGGTTTTCCAAGATTCCTCCTATAAAACATTGTTTGCTTCCACCATTGGTTGATCTGATACCCGATTTATATCGTATACACGATGCTTTGATGTTATTTTCCCCAAAAAAATAGTGAATGAAAATGACAATCAATTCATTTTTTTTGGGTAAATATATCGACAGGTATTAGGTACCCGATACCTATCAAGTACTCGATGGGTATCATATACCCATTAATTTCCATGACATGTATATTATAATAAGATATATGACATTATTGACATATATGATGTGTCAATAATATAATATAATATAATATAATATAATATAATATAATATAATATAATATATTATATTATATTATATTATATTAATTTAAAAACCATATATTTAACCAAAAAACTAAAAAACTTACTAAAAATATTTTAAAAAAATTGCAAAAATGACTTACCTCATAATGAATTTGGGAGGAAAATCACCATTGGTTGATCTGATACCCGATCTCTATCGTATACACAATGCTTTGATGTTTTTTTCCCAAAAAAGCTATGAATGAAGTTGACAATCGATTTATATTTTTTGGGTAAATATATCGACAGGTATTAATTACCTGATACCGATCGGGTACCCGATGGGTATCATATACCCAATAATTCCCATGACATATATATTATAATAAGATATATGATATTATTGACATATATGATATGTGTCAATAATATAATATAATATAAATATTATATTATAAAATAATCGTTGTTGGTTTAAAATCATCTTATATATCAGGTACCCGATGTGGCTTGTTATTTAGTGTCCCATTTGGTAAGGTATACTAACACCTAAGCCTACTAAAAATTCAAACATGGATTTACGCATTTTTGGGCATGTGATAAAGGCATATTTTTCACATTGCCACTTTTTGGCACACCATGATCCTGCACATACTCGAATACGAGATTCTTCCAATTGACTATCCCAAATCATAGAGCTACAAATATAATATGTCATGCTATGAAAGATGGTAATATGGCCCTTGGGCCACATGGATTTCCTATTGGATTTTTTTTCAATAGTTTTAGGATATTGCGGTTGATGATGTTGTCAATATTATAAGTGACTTCTTTGGTTTTAGAAATATTATGAAGGAACTTAATTCTACCTTTATTTCTCTTATCCCAAAATTTCCTAGTGTTGATGTTTTTGGTTCTTCTCACCCCATTAGTCTATGTAATTACTTTTACAAAACAATTTCAAAAGTTCTAACGTTCAATATATTAGTTGTTCTCTTGTTTTTAATTTTGCCTTAATTGAATGGTTTTTCCTTTGGGTGGAAAATTATTGATCCTATTGCTACTATGCATGAGAGCATTCACTCTTTGAAAGTTTTAAAGAGCCAAGGTTTCTTCTTGAAATTGGATCTTTCTAAATCTTATGATAGTGTTGATTGGGATTTCTTATTGAAATTATTGAGGGCTTTTCATTTTAAGATGATGTCCCTTCAATTAATTTGGAAATTCTTTTATACCTCTAGTACAAATGTTATAGTTAATGGTTCTTCATCTCTCTTCTTTAAGGTGACAAGGGGATTGAGAGGGTGACCCTATATCTCCTATTCTCTTTACCATTATGGCTAAAAGTCTAGGAAAATCCATGCATAAGATAAATTATGATGGGATTCTTAAGGGATTTAGACCATCCTTGGTTGATCTTTTGTGTTCCCATCAACAATTTTTTGACAATACTATTATGATGGGTATCTCAACCATTGGGGAAGCTAGAACTATTAGGGAGATTCTAGCGTTATATGAAGAAGTTTCATGGTAGAAATAGAATAGAGAGAAAAGTTTTCTTTTCTTTTTTAATATTCTAGAACCTAGATAGAAGGAAATTGTTGATATATTGGGATGTGTTATTGGTACTCTTCCTTATATCTAATTGGATCTTCCTCTTTGTGATAAACCTCCTGAATATTTCTAGATTTTGTTAGTTAAAATAGTCAATAGTAAATTTGCTGGGTGGAAAGGCATTCTTCTTAGTCAAGCAGGAAAAATTCAGCTTCTAAAGTATTTTCTCTAGAATTTACCTATTTATGCTCTAAGTCTATTCAAAATCCCCTAACAGTTTGTTGATATCATTAAAAGAATAAACAAATATTTCTCTATTCAAAGGTGGGGGAAATAAATAGGATCTGGTTATTTATTTTTTAAGTAGTTTGTAAACCTAATAAATTTGGTGGTCTTGGCTTAAGGAATATCAGAATCTTCAATAAGGCCCTCCTAGCTAAATAGGTGTGGAGAACCTTCCACAATTTATGTGAATTGAACTCCATTTAGAAAATAAATACTTCCACAATGTTAACTCAATCAAGGACTTCCTTTACTCTCATAGCCTTCTACATTTCTCTTCTCTATGGAACATTGTTATTAAAGCTAGAGATGTTGAAGCCCAAGGGGCTTGTTGAAAATTGGGTGTAAGTAGAAGAATTCTATTTTGAGAGGATTCTTGGATGGGAAAAGAACCATTGTACAATAATATCATTTACAGTCAATCAATGGAAGATTGTGAAGTCAAATTTGGATTTTATGTTGGTGACTATTAGGAGAAAGGATAGAGGGTTAATATTTCCCAAATTAGCCTACTTCTCTATCCACTTCATTCATCCCTAAACTTTATTTTTCTTGTATTTGAATAAAGAAGAGGACTATTTTGTTTGGAAAGGATCTTCCTCAGGTTTATTTTCAGTCTCCTTAGCTATTATTTTATTGGCTCAATTTATCATTCCTTTCACTTCTCCTTTGTGGGATAAAGCCCGAGTTAAAAATCTTATCCCCAAAGACAAAAAAGAATTCTTGGATTATCCTTTAAAATAAACTCCTCACCACTTATAATTTGTTTAAAAGGGGATTCTCTATTCAAAATAGATGTTATCTTTGTCTTGCTGAACTTGAATATGTTTCAAATATCTTCCTTCATTTGTCCTTTACTTTTGAAGTTTGGAGTTGGGTCCTTCAACTCTGGGATCTTAATTGGGTTTTCCTTGGTTCTATAAAGAATTTTTTTTCTTAGTGAAGATCGCCTTCCTCCAATCAAGTTCTAAAAATAATCTGGTCATATATCTTCTCACATTTTTCTTGGGGTGTCTAGAATGAATGCAATATTTAAATCTTCAGATACAAGGCTATTCCTGCAGATATTGTTTTTCAAAAAATATTTAGAGATATTGAGGAGAACCTTAACAGCCTCAATGCAAATCCAACTACTAAAGGGAAACTTATATGTCAGGATTATGACTACAGGATTTTTAAGGTCTGGAAAATCAAGATAGATATCATAAATGATTTAAAAATCATACAGAACCCTAGAGATATGGTTTTGTTAGGATTCCTCCTCCTTTCAAATGGGTGAAAATTAACTTTTATTTGGTGACCAAAGTTAATTATAGGTTGGATGGGTGTAGGGGATTGATCATAGATGAGAATGACATGTTTACGTAGTGGTGGAACTCTTCTTGGGTAGCCAAACCAACCACCTTGTTGAAGTCATAGGGGCGTAGCAAGGTCTTAATATTTCCCACAAACTTAAATGCAAATGTGTTTTCATTGAAAGAGAAAGAAAAAATGGAAGAACCATAAGATAAAGAACAAAGAGAAAGGGCCAGAGGAGTCCTTTGAACCAACCAAAAGAACAAGAGCCAATATGAAGAGGAAGGATAATAAGACTCCTCAAGATTTTTAAAAGCTAAAGAAGGTGGATCTTAATATAATACAAATTGATCCTGAGGTAGCCGACACTTTGAAGAATTTGGTTAAAATTTTCAGCTATCTTTTGGTTTTTTGTTGTGTTATATAGTTGTTTTTTGCTATATTTTTGTTGCAAGTTTAAATGTTTATTTTATGGGCAACTTTTGTTGTTATAGTTGGACTGGTCCTTGTGATATTTTGGTTTAATTGGTTATGTAATTTTCAAAAATTGGTTTTGACCACTTGTTAAAGGGTTTTAGATCCCTTCAAAACTATTTTTATCTTAATCAAAAACATCTACTAACATCATAAGAAATCAACAAGAAAAAATGTGATACTCAACCTAAAAAAAAGACTAACCATTCTAGTACTGGATATGAAAGAAATATATATACATATCAAAATATGACAAAATATCTAAAGGCGGGTGTAGATCCTAAAACATGGAAGAACCATAAGATAAACACTTCTATGCATGGATGAATTCCCTTCAGTCATATCCAAATACCCTTCCATACTCCAATCAAAGGAGTGAAAAAGTGGAGCTGAAAGAAAGTTGATAGTATCTTTGTCCCTCATAGTATCAATATCTCTTCCCATTATCCTCTCTAGCCTGAATTCCAGAGGATCATCACACAATCATGGATCCCAAACAATTTCCCATGCATTAATGATGACCTTTCTTCTTGCAAGAATGACGTGTTCCCTTACTATATAATCTTGTGTAAATTTGTATGGAAGCATTAGAGGTGCCATTGGGAATAACTGTATGGAAGCATTAGAGGTGCCATTGGGAATAACCTTAGAGTATCCTTTACCACACACTTCATGGAATCCAGGTTTTCAGCATCATCCTCATTCACTATTATTTATCTTCCCACTACATATTCAATTACAAATGTCTCCTTAAAAAGCTGAGTAGCCACTGCTAGACAAAATAATCTAAGCATGCCCTTAATTTTTAAGAAGTTGCTACTCCACTAAAGTAGGGATATATTTGAACTTAATAAATAGCATGGGGACATGGGAAAGTCTATTGAATATAATATTATGATAATATTAGTTATTATATTATCTTTGTACTTTTATTATAAAACCTTTTGTAGTGCTTTTAAATAAAAACATTTTTTAATCTTTTAGTTTGAGATGTCAAATTATAAGACAGTATTGATTGGTTAAAATTTACTTCATTCAATTGATAAAATATTGTAAGATTAGTTTAACAAAATGTTCTGTAGTAATATAAAATTATGAAAAAAATATCAAAGCACATGAAAATGGTAATAGAAAAATCAACACAAATTCTGGATCAATTATTCAGATTGGTTCAAAAAAATAACAAAATATGAACCAACTCTTTCTTCTAAAAGAATTGTTTATGTTAATCATACAATAAAATGAAACATCTAGTCAATTGTAAAATTATCTAGTCTACGGTTATGGTTGCCCAACAATTTGAGGTGGAAAACTTCATTTCCCAATAAATTGGTCGATATCCTCAGTTCTTGGCCAAGAAAGATGGACTCTAGATTGTATGGGAAAATATGGAATATTGCACCTTCCATAATTTAATATGGGAATTATAGAAGGAGAGGAACAAAAGGATATTCAAGCATAAAAAATTAGATCTAGATCAATTGTTAAATAAAATCAAAGCTATTATAGTAGAAGTAGTGAACAATTGCAACATGATAGGAAGGAAAGATATGGTTTTCTCCCATAATGATCATAAAATTAGGAAATTAGGTTATGGGTTAAAACTTCCCCCCTTTATTGGCCAATATTATATTGACAAAGGAGCTCTAAGGCATAATTATGTATGGAAACCTCCAACAGAAGGTTGGGTCAAATTAAACTTCGATGGGGTGTCTAAAGGAAATCTAGGTAGAGATGGAACAAGATGATGCATATATGATGATTCTGGGAAATTGATTGCATGCAAATCATCCTTCTTGGGCATTCCAACTAATATTGAGGCTGAAGGTAATGCATTGATAGAAGGGTTACTGTTATGCAAAATATTAAACCTAGATAATATAGAAATAGAAGGGGACTCATCCCTAATTATAAATGCCACCAGAATGGGGAGTACTAAAAAATGGAAACTTAATGTGTTAATCAAGAAAGGTATGAACTTAATAGAATTATTAAAACAATATACTTCTAATCATATCTATAGGGAAGGCAACCAATATGCTGACCTTCTTTCCAATAAAGGAGTGGAAGGTAAGAATGAAGAGGTGATAGTAGGAACTAATTAAGGATTACGGAAAAGGATATCAAGATAACATAGAATAGATGCATAATTGGAAACTGAAGGTCAAATGGAGGGAAGATTCCTTAACTAATGTTCTCAACAAAATTTGAGGAAATCTTAAAAAGAGCCATATAGAGGCGAATAAGGAACTACCATGTTTTATCTTTACTTTAATATTAGTTCGTAATGGAAAATAAAGTATAAAATAAAATAAATCAACTATCATTAATATGAAGATATTGTATAGGGGAAGTGACAGAATGTAGGAGATCAAACATTCCATTTCTTTCTTTATCAAAAAATGTGGACTTATCTCTAGCAGGGGCTATATAAGGAAGTCAATTATTGAAACAAGGTAAGGCTTTCTTATAAGAAGGATGATGGCTACTACAATAAAATTGAGATGCACTAAATCTCATATAGCCTTCGATGGGAAGATTACTATTAAGAGGATTAAAAAGATGATACTAGCTACTTATGACATAACTGCAAGGGCTATGTACATCATTTTGGGGAGTGAATTTATTGAGAATGATAATAGTCATAGGGTAAACTCAGACATTCCAGCGATGTTTATTGCTTCATCTCTACATGTTGACCCTCATATTCAGGACATTTGTAGATTGTGTAGGACAATATTTAAAAGGAAATACCTTGTTGATCTTAATAAGGTGATAGAAAGTATAAAAGATGATTTAACAATCCCTAAACCTAGGGATTATCAGCATTATAGAGGAATTCATGGCAATCTTTCATCATCTCCTATCCTGGTGGTTGCGGAAAAAAAAGATACATTGCAGAATTGTCAGCTATAAGAAGGAATTTAGGTTTTTTGTTCATCTTTATGCATATTAGGGTTACTAGGGAGCCGAATTGGTTTGATAAATTTGTAATAGAGGATGAAGTGGGATTGATTATTCACTGTGATTAGATGTATGAAGAGAATGAATACAAATTATATGCGTATATCTTTTTGCTTCACTAAAACTCCATAAGTTAAATAGAAAAACATTTTTTATGAGAAAATCAGTATATAAGATATATTGATATGTTAATGTGTGGAATCTACCCATATATTTATATATTGATATATCTTCAACTATGCCAAATATATAATATTTTAATGTTTCTCCTTAATAATGATAATATTTATAAAATAAACATACTTTAAAGAGTAGGGGTCTACTAAAATAAATGAAGCGAGAAATAGAAGAATGATAATAAATAAAAATAAATCATAATTAACAAAAGAATAATGTATTAAGAATAAGAAATCACAAAACTCTTGGAAAATGGGGTATACACTTTTAAAGCACATCGGTATTAAATCTTGGAGAAATAATATGGAAAAAAATTATTAAATGTTAGGCAACAAATCCCACCATCACTTTAATCATTACAAGGTACAATTATTATTACAGCTAGCACAAATGGTAATTATTACACAATCAATAAAGATAATGGGGTTATCGAGGTATGGAAAATAAAGCACGGTAAAATCCTTTTTTGAAATAATAGTCTGTCTCTATAAGTGTAATCAGGGAGGTTTACCATTTGTATCATAATTAACCAGGAGCTCGTCGGTAAGCTATATAGTCTTGAGGTAATTCTTATGTTTTCCTTAGATAGATATAGACTAATGTGGGTATTTGTAATACAAAAATCTATACCAACGTTCAAACTTTCCATGTCAAACAAACCAGAAGTATGGCCTTTCTAGGCAAGATTTCACCAGAACGATGGAATAAAATCTTAAATCCTATGGATGATATGGCTAGAAGGGCTATCAAAAGGGCGGTAGGTGATGCAAATTTTGATTATAACTTTACTTTATGAAACAATGGAGAAATAGTAGGGGTTTTCATATCGTTCTTACTAAGAGCTAGGTATCGTAAGGTAGAAACTATAGAATTGTGCAAAAAGATCTTCACAGACAAAATTCTAGGTGGCATGGAGGTGGTGATTAGCAGTATCAATTTTAGGAAGATGGTTCCATATCCTAAGGCTTATATGAAGGAGGCCACGGTGAGTCTGGAACATGATTCTAAGGTACCACGAAGGCCATGCTTAATGTTCAAGGGTCCAGAAGCCTTTGACAATCACTGGGAAGAGATAAGAGAAATATCCACTTCTTAATAGTGTAGAAGCATGTCAGGACAACATCAAACCCTAACTGGCTTATCCATTATTTTGAAGTAGGAGGATTTGAGGTTCCACCATCAGCCAACCAAATTAATATGCATAAAATGAAGAATGACCCACCTATATTCATAAAAGGGATCGTTAAGCAGGAGCCCTGGCACCAAAGCTGGAAGAAAGAAAGAGATGGAAGTGGATGATGAAATCCTAATTCTTAAAAAAGTTACGGTGGAGAATGAAATGGTATAATCTACAAATATGGGTTTTATAGTTGGATGTTTAGTAAGGGATATTAGACTGGTACTATTTTTCATTTAATTTTCTTTCAAGTTATAATACCTTAGATGTATATAGACATACACTCAACTCATAACCTAAAATATTATATTTATTAAATATGAACATATGTTAATGCTACTATAAAATGTTAATACTAGTTTCATATTAAATAGAATACGTAGAGTCTCTTTTCTTTCAAAAATAGTTATGATGCAAAATTACTATGGCGATATATAATATGTATAAATATGTATATATATAAATACACACACACACAAACACACACACACACACACACACACACACATGTGTGTGTGTGTGTGTGTGTGTCTATATAGATATATTTATACATATCTTTATATATGAACAAATGTTTCTAGACTATATGGATAAGTATATCTAATTGTATAAGAAGTACATTAATATATACATTAAAT
>MU226326.1:348617-366487 GCA_018584345.1 Thuja plicata
TGCTAGGAATCGAACAGTGATCTGCTAGGAAAATATACATTGTCTTTCTTTATTGCACCCACTTTCCCTGTAAGATTGATGTATATATATGTATGTATATATATGTATATATATACATATATATATAGATACATATATATATTATATATATATGTATATATATATATGTATATATATACATATATATATGTATACATATATATATGTATATATATATGTATATATATATACATATATATATACATATATACACACACACATATATATATACACACATAGATATATATATATATATATATATATATACACACACACACACAGATATATATATATATATATATTCCAAAAATATTATTATTATTAATATTAATTTCCCTTTTATTCATCTAACTATTTAATTAAATAAATTAAATAGTTTCATTGTTAGTATTTATCAATAATCTAAATACTATCCTAATGTATTTTATTTAAATACATTTGCCTCACAAATTCCCCTTTTAATAAATTTATTTTTATTAAAAAATCCTTCATATCTCTAATTCTTCTAAGCTATGATTTATTCAAATCTAATTTGAATTATAATCTAAACCCTACCTAGAGACCTATTAATCTAGGCTACAAGTCTACCCTAAGCCTACCCTATTCCTACTCTACACCCTGGTGCAGGAGCACCCTCAATTTCATCCATTGCAAGCACATCAGTGGATCCAAACAAGTAGGGTTAGGGTTGTGATTGGATCTTAGATCCAAGGTTTTTAATAAGTCCTAAAATCTAAGACAAGGGGACACTAAGTGATGTTATAAGCTTAGTTGTCCACCTTAGTCAATTTGGACAATCTTGGGTAGAGTAGTTTAGAATAGTCTAGGGGACCTAAGGAAGGGTAGGAATGTCTTGTTAGGCCTTTGTTAGGGTCAGTTAGACTCACCATTTTTGAAGTGTCAAAGACCCTTATGAGTTCGTTGATTTGAAGCTCTTTAACGCGTACCCTTGAAAGTCTTTCTTTGCGGCAACCCTTCAAGCGCATATGCCCTTCAAATTTGTCAAGTTCAAATCTGGTCTTCCTTGGATGGATCCTTTCAAAGGCCTATACTTTACCAGAACCACTTTGAACCTCTTTGAACTCCGGTTAAAAGTAGTTTGAAGTAGTTCAATACATATTTTCTCTTCTAACAACTATTTTCTGCAGGTGGGCCCTGGCCTATATCACTTGGTGGAGGTGAACCACTTCGAACCTCTTTGAACCCCAGTTCAAAGTAGTTCAAAGAGGTTCAAAGATAGATTTTGGGCAGAATCATCAATGAAAAGACAATTGATGGGACCCATGACATAAGATGGCGGCACGTTAATGGTTAAGCTTTTAAGAAGGGCAATTTTTTATTTGACGGGAGCCACGAAGAAAACTTCGAATAAACTGTTGGCTGGCATTTGATGAGATCGTTAGCATGAGTGTAAGATATCATTTGGGGAATGGCTAATAATGACATTAAAGATGGTATATTTTGAGGACATCCTATTGTTGAGTCATTACAACTCGCATCATTGAAATTAATGTCCCTGAATTATACTCATTAAAGTTAATCTTTCTGGGCATTAATTTGAAAATATAAACAGCTCTATAAGTCTTTCTTCCCTACTATTTTTTTGCATAGTCTCAGCTATGGAGAAGAGTTTGTTCAGAGTCGGCGTGAAACAGGTAGCTCCTGAAGCCTTTTCTCATTTCCTATTGTTGTTTGATATATCGATTCAAGAGGGGGGTGTCTGTGCCGAGCTCCTATTATCTTAGATACAGACCTGTTAGGGATATCAGTAGAAAGAATGGAAGTTGACTATGCAAACCATGCAGTGGAAGACCATAGTCTAGAGTTCCTGTCAAGCAGATTGTTAGAAGCCACGGCGTTCTGGCCATCAGTTGTATGCCCAAAATTAGTTCAGCAATGTATTAATAGATATGATGTTAAATCCAAGTGCATTTTGAACACAAAAGGCCAAACCCTTGTGCTAGTCAATAGGGAGACTATTATGGCTATATTCAAAATCCCAGAAGAATCTCTTGTTAGATTTACACCCACCCAATCTCTAGCTCAGTACAGAGAGAACGAAGATAAAAATTGGAGTCATGTGGCTAGGAAGTGGACTCAAACCAATTACAGATGCAGCTCTCGGTTACCTAAAGTGCTCACTAAGGATCATATGAAACCCCTTATTCATGATGTGATAGTGTTGCTCCACTGAATTAAAGGTTCAGAACAAGTTCTTCTCTATGAGGATTGGATGTTTCATTTTATAGAAATAGTCTTGGAAGGGGGTCAACATATTGATTGGGCGAAAATCATTGCTAGTTCTCTGAGGGACCAACTTAAACAGGCTCAGGCCATTAAAAATGAATTATTTATGTCCTCCTATTTGATATATTGCCTAGCGTGCATATAGGATCTATCTTCTATTCAGCACGTTCCTTGGAATGAAGATCTTTTAATTTATGAGTACTGTCCGTTATTGGGGAAAGATAAAATTCTGGAAAATTACAGGAAGGTTCATGATGTTTTCCTGGGTGGTTTATGTCAACAATTGGCAGGAGTCCCAAACCAAAGAGTTTCATTGGAGGCCCGGAAACTGGTTCAAACCTACGGAAGCCTATATATTCAATTTTCATGTTTCACTTACATTTGGGTTGGAGGCTTTGATGATGAACCTCTCAGACTCCCAAGGTTTTCTTTTGATTGTTTTATTTTGGCAGAAGTTTGTAGACAATTGTTTGTTGTTATCAAAAATGCTCTGCCAGAAGAAAAATGGCCTTCTATGTTCACAGTTAAAATTGGTAATTTAGCCTGTAACAATATGATGGATGCTTCGGTGATAGGAAGCAACTTGTTGAACTTTCACTTGCAATTTTATAAGTTAAGAAGGGGTTTTGACAATAAGGGCTTCACCAGACAAGTTCTAAGCCTAAGTAATTATCCTTCACCCTGCTCACACCTGGAAGACCTATGGGAAGATCTCGGTGATGAGGAGGAAATCTGCAGACAAGATCATTCTAGACTTGTAATTTCACAGATCAAAATGTTGCAGTTGAATTTTGATATTAAGGATGTGGAGGAGGATAGTTCTGGAATCACAAGTTCAGAGGCCGACAATGTGGACACAAGAGTTCCTCCGGACATAGATTGGAACCGGAGAGTAGAAGATGATATAAAGTTGAGGGCCCAAACCATTTTTGAGGTCACAGAAAGCTGGTTACTAGAGAAGAAGAAGGAAGGAGCTGAGAACCCCCCTCTTGAAAAGCATAGCGCAAGACTAGCCTTAATAAATGTAAAACATGCCTCGTCTAATGTATCTCCTGTGGCTCCAAATGCAGGTAAAATTATGTCTCCCAAGAAAAATGTAGTTTCCAGAAGGCACCCGACTGCACCGAGATCAAGACCGAGAACAAGATCAGAGAAGCATTCTCAGATGGTAGCTTTAGGAATTGACTATCTGGATGTTGAGGTTAATGAAGATGATGTTTCATTTTCTCTGGATCAACAAGTAAAAGAAAAAGAGATTTCTATCATGAATATAGAGGTACCCCAGGCTGAGAATACTCCTGTAAAAACCCTCGACAATTGGAAAGTCATTGGTTCAGTCCCTCCTTGGCTAACGAAATCGGTGAATAAAAGGAAGAGTTACAAGCCCATTTCACTTCCTCTGAAGTAGATTGTTACTAAAAATGCTACCTGAACCCCCAAAACAAAAAGAGCGAAAAGTGATGCTAGGCTATCTACTGATCCATCTACTGGAAAGGTGACTACAGAAATAGCCACTTTTAAGCCTAAAGAGGGAATTCAGGAACCAGAGGCCGAAGACTTTGAAATTATGAAAATGGGACTTGGTGTTCTGAACAAGGATTCTACGGATCACATATTTAAATTCTCAGTTGATCATATGCTTGGGTAGTCACAAAAGGATGGAAGAGAGAAATGTATATTGAAACAACTAGTTTCTACCATGGTTGAGTTCCTTTCCTCACTCGCTGATGATGGAGTTCTACAACTGGCCCAGTCTTCCCAAGATTTTGATCCGAATTCAGTTGAAAGCCAAAAGCTTGTGAAACAAATACAATGGGGGAAGGTTCTGATGGAGGTTGTGAACTCTTGAGTAAAAAATGTTATCACTGAAGGGAGTGCTTTCATCCATGAATTTATATCTACTTGTTTAGATGGAGAAACATTACTTGGAGAGGTTCAAACTTTATTTCCAAGCTGGGAAATGGAGGAAGAAAAATGCACAACGATCATCATATAGGTTCAAGAAATAGAAAACTATGGTGTGACTCAGTTCTTAGTTGAGAATTCGATGAAATTGGTAGATCCCTATATGTTTTTCATCCTAAAGTAGAACTTCGGACGGAAAAACACAATGTTTAAAGTTGTGATCTTTCAAGAAAAAGCAATAGAAAAGGAGGTGCTGGATATGCACGTAGATTCCCTTAAAGATATCAAGATAGTGAATCCCTCGAGCATTTTTCAAATTGACAGAGGTAATAGGGATGTTGATGCCATGGTTAAAGTCTTCACAGACACCATGAATGCTCTCAAAGAAAATGAAATGCCTCTAGTTTAGGATTTCACCAAAATTGCAAACGTGGAGTCTATGTTGCTGTTGAACAGAGGTCAGTTGCCAAAGTAGACAGAGAGAATCAGGTAGTTAAGATGGGAAAAGAATGTGACTCAGGTGAAGCTGACAGGCCTAAAGAACTTGCATTCCCAGCCAGCTCAGGAGTTAATGAACATTTTCTGATCCTAGAAGCTCGTACAAACCACCACATTAGAAGGACCTGAAGGGAGCCAGTAGTTTTCAGGACAGCATTTCCCTTTCTTTACGCTTTAAATGGTGCGTGTTTTGAAACTCTATTTTAAGTTATGTAACTGGTTTTAAATAGTTGTTTTAGATGTTTGAGAAGCCAAGTTTTTCTAGAGGCTCTCTCAGACATGAAACTATTAATATGGGAACTTTGAACTGAAAAAGGGTTAGAAAATAAACATAGAAAATAGATAGCTTCTTTTTGGAAATAGATAGTTAATATAGGCTTTTTGTGAAACTTCTGAAACAGTTGGTGATTGATTTTTGATCAGGCTTTGATCCGATTAATATATGAATATATAGATGCATGGCATGGTTTAGATCTTTGAATTGAAATGTGGAATGTTTTGATTTCTTTGAGAATTGATACATTTGAATCTATGCATATGTTGTTTATATTCAGTCACTTCCAGTTTCTTTATTGCTTATCTTTATTAAGTTATTTGATAGGTTGTTTGTTTTAGAAATAATTAGTGGATCTCAGTTTACTTCATAGTTATTTTAAATCAGTAGTTGACTCTGTAAATTACCTCAATACCCAAGAGTATTTGAGTGGTCCTTCTACACTTTCTAGTTAAAGGTGTATAAATTTACTTTTATGTCTGTAATTCATTGAATAACGCAGAAGGAAGCTGAACCTTAGAAATTCAGAGGGAAACAATTTCTAATGCTTACCCAAAATAGAGTCTTTATCTATTTTGATTTAAAAAGAGGAAGACAAATCTATTCACCAATAGATTTTTGGTGACTCTACTAAGGAGAGTCCAGTATAAAATATTATATTCTCCATTCATTACAATTCTACAAGATGGTGTTGCCTCACAACGATGTGTTTCCTGTGCTTCAACCTGACCTAGGATTTGGAGACACGCAAGAAGACATAATCTCAAGCCTTGTTGAAGCAGCATGGACATTTAGACATAGTAACCAATAGTTTCATCAAGTCCAAAAAGTGCTTGAAAAGGAAGAAGAAATAGCTGAGCGACTGAGGGGTATACCAGTTGCTTGTGAAGCAGTCATAATAGATAGGCTTGCACAAGTCCCAGTGAGAAATTGAGGCCTATTCTAAATACTTAAACTGGAAGAAAAGAGATACACCAGAGGAGATAGGAGTAGGGGATTGGTTGATGAAGAATTTGAAGCCCTGATGAGTCTTAGTTTCAAATTTGATCTTAGTTTCAAGAAGAAGAAAACCCAAAATTTTAGCAGACCATCCTCACCTCCATCTAGCCCAGTTGTTCCGCCCTTTTTTCAAGCTATTGTAACACCTGGCACTATGGTACCTACTATTCTCAATATCTAGCCTTTGAATATTCAATTGCCTAACATGGCTACCAATCAACCCTGGGGTCAAAATATTGGCCCACTGAACTTAGGAGCTAATCCTCCTAGATATTTACCTTAAGGTTCTAATCAGGTTCTGCCTAAGTTCAGTAGAAATGGAAAAGTAACCACTGATGATCACCTCTATGCCTTTCATACCGCTTGTGGTGTGTTAAGTTTTCCTACTCAAGAAATAGCGGTCAGACTCTTTGTCAGAACCTTGGTTGAAATTGCTGCCAATTGGTTCAGTCATTTACCCAACGACTCAATTACCGATTGGAATGACATGAAATTTTCCTTTGAAGCAAGATTCAAAACTCCTGATAATGAGATGTCACTATTGCTCCAGATCAGTGAAATGAATAAAGAGATGCATGAGTCCATGCGGGAGTTTGTGGCTAATTTTAATAGAATCTTACAAAGAATACCAGCAAATTCTGTGCCAAGTGATGAAAATAAGAAAAATTTCTTCTTAAACGTTGTCCCACCTGACATCAGCTTTCACTTGTTAAAAGATGGAGTGGCTAACTTGGCCGCTGCCCAGACACAGGCTATCCAGTTAGAAGATACTTTCATAACAGTAGGAAAATGGAAGTGGGAGGTTCAGGCTTCAGGGAGTACCTCTTCCTCTACAATGACAGACCCTCTGGTGCAGAGGTTAATGAACGATATGGCTATGCTCAAGAGGCAGTAGAACAAGGAGAGTTCTCCATACCCATATCCTTATCAAGATGTTAGTCGAAGACAATATAATCAACCTTTGGGAAAAACTCCTCTTTTGATAGCTTCACAACCCAGATTACAGATTGAACCTACACCAAAAGAAGCAATGTGTTCCTTTCGTCTAACTATAGATCATGATGGAGAATCTTTTCCTGATTGGTTAAGGTATCTTCAAATGAATTCTACAAAAGATGCCATTGGCATGGAAGAGTTGTGAGAAGAGAAATACTCACCCGATGTTGGTTCATCTAGTTCCTTTTATTTGGTGTATGCGCCAGGTTCTGTCAGAGGTGGAAGTGTTTTGGAAACCTTACAAGATCCTTCTTGTGTGATTCTAACAAGAAATTAGTGAACACAAAATTTTATCCCCAGTTCAACCATTTCTACCGATGCTAAACATAAAGAAATAAAAAATGGAGATACTTCTGCAAATCCAAAAGGTCTTGAAGTAAAGATCTTGTCCAAAAGTAACCCAACTCCTTCTTTTCCCTTTGAATTTGTCAAATTCTATAAAAGCACCACAATCTCTATTTCTCCTATAGAATACCTAAAAATGAACCCCAAAGAGTTGGACAGGTTGGTAAAATATGTTAAAGGAGAGTCAGGTTCAAGCCCCCAATTAGACAAGCCTCTCATAGGTGAGACCACGACAGTCGAAGAACCACTCATCCTTAAACCCCAAGACACTCCTCAAACACCAGAAGAAAAGAAACCCAATCCATTCTACATCTCCTTGCTTCTAAATGGCCAAAAACTCTGTAATTGCATCGTCGATTCTGGTGCATCAGATAACGTCATGCCTGCCCCGGTCACAAAAGCCCTAGGTCTCACCTTGACTAAAACCTATGGTCATTGTTATTCTATGGGTGGGAAGGAAGTTCCACTAAGGGGTTAGGTCAAAGAAACCCAAGCCGTTCTTGCTGCAAACCCTGACAAGCATCTGAAGTTGACTATTTTGGTAGCAGATATCCTAGCGAGCTACGGTATGCTGCTCAGTAGAAATTTTTGCAAAGATTTAGGAGGGGACATTAGGATGGACTGGTTAGAGGCCATGATACCGGTTGGTAAAAAGAAAGTGAAACTTGAACCTAAACCAAAAAAGAAGTATACTATGATGCCTTTAGATAATCAAAAAGCTCAAATTTTGTACGAGTGTCATTTTGGCAACTATGTTATCCTGACTGACCGAGAAAGAAGAAGATATCTGGAAGATGGAATTTGACGGTAGCTGCTCCAATTTAGGTTTAGGTGCAAGGGTAGTTATTTTCCCTCTTGATAGAGAGTGTATTCCTCTCACCTTCAAATTAGATTTAAAAAATACTAATAATATTGCAGAATACAAAGCCTTGTTGTTGGGATTGGAAGAAGCAAAACTGAGGGGAGTCAAGAAGTTGGTTGCGAAAGGCGATGCTGAGCTAATTGTGAAATAGGTGAGAGGACAATTCTCTATCAAGAATGAGAAGTTGAGACACTATAGAAATTTGGTATGGGATGAGCTGGAGTTCTTTGATGCCTTCTCCATAGAATTTATACCAAGAAATTAGAATACCAGAGCAGATACTTTGGCGGTATCAGCTTCACTTTTATTGCCTCACCCCAATTTTAAGACTCAAAAATATCAAATTGAAATGATTTATAGGCCTAGAATACTTGACAATGTAAAGTTTTGGCAAGTCTTTGATAGTGATTCCCAGCTTAGATATTTCCTAGAATGTGCCGCAGGTTTTTCTGATATATATTTTGAAGTATCCCCGAGAAAGTGCAAATAAGTGTACGAAGATGCTGGAGATAGTGATGGAGTGATCCAATTGAAGGGAAATAAGATTTCCAAAGGCCTCAAATCTCTTGAACATTTGTTTAGAAGAAAGGATGATAGTACCGTTAAAGAAAAGGTATCTCATGTGCATAATTCTAAAGAGCACGACAAGATTGATAAAGGAGAGCAAGATAATCCAAAATGGATTTCTATTGGGCTGACTTGTACCTTGTCTAAAAAAATAAAATTGAAAAGGTTACTTATGGAATACAAAGATGTCTTTGCTTGGGGATATGAAGACTTAAAGAATTTTAGAGAAGGTCAATTTGAACACCAAATCCCTTTAAATCCTGGTGTAACCCCATTTCGCCAAAAATTAAGGAACTATAATCTGAAAGTATCCGAAGCTATTTTAAAGGAGGTAAAAAATATGTTACAGGCAAGGATCATCTATCCTATCCACCATTCAACATGGATCGCCAATATAGTCCCTGTCAGAAAGAAGAATGGAAAAATCAGGATCTGTGTGGATTTCTGTAACCTGAACCAAGAAAGTCTAAAGTATAACTATGCCTTACCTTTGATGGAACCTATGCTTCAAGCTATTTCTAGATCTAAAGTTATGTCTATGCTAGACGGCTATTCTGGATACAATCAAATCAGTGTGGCAAAAAGTGATCAACACAAAACAACTTTCATCACCCCGTGGGGAACTTATGCATATAATTGTATGCTCTTTGGGCTAATCAATGCGTGTGCAAATTTCCAGAGAGCAATGAATTCATCCTTCAAAGATCTCCAGAACAAAATTATAGTGGTATAATTGGATGACCTTACTGTCTTTTCAAAGGAGAGAGGTTAGCACCTCAAAGATCTTGAGACAGTGCTCCTGAGATGTAGAAGTCATGGTATTTCTTTGAATCCCAAGAAGTCAACATTCTTCGTGGAGGAAGCTAAACTACTTGGTCATATCATTTCAAAAGATGGGATCCGGATTGACCCCAAGCGGGTAAAGGCGATTCAATAGCTCAACCTGCCATCAAACAGGAGTGGATTGAAGTCCTTCTTTGGTCAGGTAAACTTTTTGTGAGCATTTGTTCCTGAATTTTCAGAAATTATGAAGAATATGATTGATATGATGAGTGAAAAAGTTCCTTTCAAGTGGAGTGAGAATGGGCATCAAGATTTCAAAGATATCAAAAATGTAGTATCACAGGGTCTTGTATTAAAGAGTCCCAATTTCAAAAAGGACTTTATCATTTATTGTTACGCCTCCGAACATACTATGTCAGGTATACTAACACAAAAGGATGAAAAAGGACAGGAAGCACCCATAGCCTATATGAGCACGCCACTGAAAAGACATGAGCTCAAGTATTCCAAGATGGAAAAACATGCCTTTGTGGTGGTAAAAGCAGTGAAATAGTTCAGATACTATATACTTCATTCTCATTATATAGTTTTTGTACCTGATATAGCAGTGAAAAGTATTTTGACTCAAAAGGAGATTGGTATGAACAACAGAGCAGTTTAGATAGCAAAAATCCAAGAGTATGACCTGGTGATCAAACCAACCAATTTAGTAAGGGGAAAAGATTTATGTAAATTGATAGTAGAGAATGGTGAGCCATCTGAAAAAGTTGATGAAGTACCCATGGCATTACTAGTCAATTTAACCGACCCCTAGTTTTCTAATATGGCCTATTTTCTTACTTATGGTGAATGTCCTAATCACCTAAACCCAAAAGAGAGGTGTAACCTAAAATTGAAAGCTAGTCGATATGTGATATCTTAGGGAATACTATACAAGAGGAGCATAGATGGAACCTTTCTCAGATGTGTGGACATTGAGAAAAAAAAAGAATTATTGAAGGTGTTTCATGATGAAGACTACGGAGGTCACTACTCTTCAAAAGTAATAGCATTTAAAATTCTTCAAAATCACTTTTACTAGCCTGGCATGTTCAAGGATGCGTACCAATATGTTCACAATTGTGAAAAATGTAAACTTTTCACTGGGAGGCCTCATCTCGCCGCCCTACCTCTTAAACCTATAATTGTTGATGAACCATTGAAGCAATGGGGAATAGATTTCGTGGGGCCTTTGAACCCACCTTATAGCGCTGGGCATGTCTACATTCTCATAGCCACTGATTATTTTACAAAGTGGGTGGAAGCAATTCCCACTAAAAAAGTGAACTCTCAGGTGGTGTGTGAGTTCCTTTTAAATTTTATTTTTGTCAGGTTTGGGGTACCAGTTAAGGTAGTAGTAGACAATGCTACATATTTTTCCTTCGAGGAGATTTCAACCTTCTGCGACGAACATGGCATATCTTTAGCTCATTCTTCTAACTATTTTCCACAAGGAAATGGTCAAGCAAAATCCAGTAACAAGAACTTGTTGGCGATAATGAAAAAATTGATGGATGATAGCCCCTATGAATGGCATAAAAAATTAGATGAAGCTTTATGGACAGATCAAACTACTTTGAAATGAGCAATTGGGATGGCTCCGTTTGAACTAGTATATGGAATAGGGGCGCATGTATCACTACCTTTCAAACTCTCCTCGGCTAAGCTCCAAGATATAATTGAAGATGAGTATTTTAAAGATCCCCTAGAGAAACGTGTCATGCATTTGGCTAAGATGGAAGAAGAGAGAAAAGATCTGGTAGTTCATATTACAAAACACCAGTTGAAAGGGAAGCAGATTTTTGATATGCGAGCATGGCCTCGTAACTTTATGGAGGGAGATGAAGTGCTTATATGGGATAAGAGATGAGATCCTAAAGGTTCTCATGGTAAATTTGAGTCCTTATGGAAGGGCCCATTCATTATTGTTGAAGCCCTTGGTTCAAATGCTTTTCGGTTGTCTTACCCAGATGGTGTGAATCTGACTTTTACCTACAATGGGTAGGACCTTAAGTTATGCAAGCTCTAATGATGTACCTCAGTCAATATCCATGTACATATTAGGTAGTTTTTCCCCTACTTTCCTCTTTGGTGTGTCATAGTTGTCTGTTTTTCTTTCCCTTTTGATGGCTTTCTTTGTGAAACCAGTTATCTAGAGTTCTCTGCATATTGAGCAATATGCAGTCCCCAATTAGAGTCAATGTTAGGGTTAGTTAGAGTTGCCATTGTTGAAGTGTCAAAGACCCTTGTGAGTTCATTGATTTGAAGCTCTTTAACATGTACCATTGAAAGTATTTCCTTGCGGAAACCCTTCAAGTGCATATGCCCTTCAAATTTGTCAAGTTCAAATCCAGTCTTCCTTGGATGGATCCTTTCAAAGGCCTATACTTTACTAGAACCACTTTGAACCTCTTTGAACTCTGGGTTAAAGTACTTCAAACTAATTCAATAAATATTTTCTCTTCTAACAATTGTTTTTTGGAGGTGGGCCCTGGCCTATATCACCTGGTGGAGGTGAACCACGTCGAACCTCTTTGAACCTCAGTTCAAAGTAGTTCAAAGAGGTTCAAAGATAGATTTCAGGTAGAATCATCAGTGAAAAGACAATTGATGGGACCCATGACATAAGTTGGTTGTATGTTAATGGTTAAGCTTTTAAGAAGAGCATTTTTTTATTTGACGAGAGCCATGGAGTGAACTTTGAATAAACCGTTGGCTGGCATTTGATGAGATCATTAGCACAAGTGTAATATATCATTTCTAGAATGGCTAATAATGACATTAAAGATGGTGTATTTTGAGGATGTCCTATTGCTGAGTCATTACAGCTTGCATCAATGAAATTAATGTCCTCAACTTATACTCATTAAAGTTGATCTTTCTAGGCATTAATTTGAAAATATAAACAACTCTATAAGTCTTTCTTCCCTACTATTTTTCTGCAGAGTCTCGGTTGTGGAGAAGAGTTTGTTCAGAGTCAATGTGAAACAGGTAGCTCCTGAGGCCTTTTCTCATTTCCTATTTCTATTAGATATATTGATTCAAGAGGGGGGGCATCTATGTTTTTTATTCCTGAAGAAGGGATGATGTCCAGTTTACATTTCTTCAGAAATGTTAGTAATATGCAGTACCGAGCTCCTGTTATCTCAGACATAGACCTGTTAGGGATATCAGTAGAAAGAATGGTAGTTGACTATGCAAACCATGTAGTGAAAGACCATAGTCTAGAGTTCTTGTCAAGTTATTAGAAGCCGCGGTGTTCCCACCATCAGTTGTATGCCCAGAATTAGTTCAGCAATGTATTAATAGATATGATGTTAAATCCAAGTGCTCTTTGAATGCAGAAGGCCAAACCCTTGTGCCAGTTAATAGGGAGACTATTATGGTTGTTTTCAAAATCCAAGAATAATCTCTTGTTAGTATTACACCCACCCAATCTCTACCTCAGTACAAAGAGAACGAAGATAAAAACCGGAGTCATGTGGCTAAGAAGTGGACTCAAACCAATTACAAAGGTGGGTCTTGGTTACCTAAAGTGCTCACTAAGGATCATATGAAACCCCTTATTCATGATGTGATAGTGTTTCTCCAATGAATTAAAGGTTTAGAACAAGTTCTTCTCTATGAGGATTACATGTTTCATTTTATAGAAATAGTCTTGAAAGGGGGTCAACATATTGATTGGGCGGAAATCATTGCTAGTTCCCTGAGGGACCAACTTAAACAGGCTCAGGCCATTAAGAAGGAATTCTGTGTCCTTATATTTGATATATTGCCTAGTGTGCACACAGGATCTATCTGCAATTCAACATGTTCCTTGGAATGAAGATCTTTTAATTTATGAGTACTGTCCGTTATTGAGGAAAGATAAAATTTTGGAAAATTACAGGAAGGTTCATGATGTTTTCCTAGGTAGTTTATGTCAACAATTGGCAGGAGTCCCAAACCAAAGAGTTTCATTGGGGGCCTGGAAACTGGTTCAAACCTACGAAAGCCTATATATTCAGTTGTCATGTTTCACTTACATTCGGACTGGAGGCTTTGATGATGAACCTCTCAGACTCCCAAGGTTTGCTTTTGATTGTTTTATTTTGGTAGAAGTTTGCAGACAATTATTTGTTGTTATAAAAAATGCTCTGCTAGAAGAAAAATGGCCTTCTATATTACCAGTTAAAATTGGTAATTTAGCCTGTAACAATATGATGGATGCTTCGGTGATAGGAAGAAACTTGTTTAACTTTCACTTGCAATTTTATAAGTTAAGAATGGGTTTTGACAATAAGCGCTTCGCCAGACAAGTTCTAATCCTAAGTAATTATCCTTCACCCAGCTCGCACCTGGAAGACCTATGGGAAGATCTCGGTGATGAGGAGGCAATCTGGAGATGAGATCATTCCAGAGTTGTAATTTCACAGATCAAAATTTTGTAGTTAAATTTTGATATTAAGGATGTGGGGGAGGATAGTTCCAGAATCACAAGTTCAGAGGCCGACAATGTGGATACAAGAGTTCCTCCGGACATAGATTGGAACTAGAGAGAAGAAGATGATATATAGCTGAGGGCTCAAACCATTTTTGAGGTCATAGAAAACTAGTTACTAGCGAAGAAAAAGGAAGGAGCTGAGAACCCCCCTCTTGAAAAGCATAGCACAAGACCAGCCTTAATAAATGTAAAACATGCCTCATCTAATATATCTCCTATGGCTCCAAATGCAGGTAAAATTATGTCTCCCAAGAAAAAGGTAGTTTCCAACATGCACCCGACTGCACCGAGATCGAGATTGAGGACAAGATCAGAGAAGCATTCTTAGATGGCAGCTTTAGGACTCGACTATCTAGGTGTTGAGGTTAATGAAGATGATATTTCATTTTCTCTAGATCAACTAGTAAAAGAACAAGAGATTTCTATCATGAATACAGAGGTACCCCAGGCCGAGAATACTCCTGTGAAAACCCCTAAAAATCAGATAGTCACTGGTTCAGTCCCTCCTTGGATAACTAAATCGATGAATAAAAGGAAGAGTTAGAAACCAATTTCACTTCCTGTGAAGGATATTGTTACTAAATATGCTACCTGAACCCCCAAAACAAAAAGAGTGAAAAGCGATGCTAGGATATCTACTGATCCATCTACTGGAAAGGTGACTATAGAAATAGCCACTTTTAAGCCTAAAGAGGGAATTCAGTAACCGAAGGCTGAAAATTTTGAAATTATGAAAATGGAACTTGGTGTTCTGAACAAGGATTCTAGGGATCACATATTTAAATTCTCAGCTGATCATGTGCTCGGGCAGTTGCAAAAGGATGGAAGAGAGAAATGTAAATTGAAACAGTTGGTTTCTACCATGGTTGAGTTCCTTTCCTCACTCGCTGATGATGGAGTTCTGCCACTGGCCCAGCCTTCCCAAGATTTTGATCTGAATTCAATTGAAAGCCAAAAGCTGGTGAAACAAATATAATAGGGGAAAGTTCTGATGGAGGTTGTGAACTCTTGGGTAAACAATGTTATCACTGAAGGGAGTGTTTTCATGTATGAATCTATATCAACTTTTTTAGATGGAGAAACATTACTTGGAGAGGTTCAAACTTTAGTTCCAAGCTGGGAAATGGAGGAAGTGAAATGTGCAGCAATCGCCATACAAGTTCAAGAAATAGAAAACTATGGTGTGACTCAGTTCTTAGTTGAGAATCCGATAAAATTGGTAGATCCTTGTATGCTATTCATCTTGAAGCAGAACTTTGGATGGAAAAACAAAATGTTTAAAGCTGCGATCTTTCAAGAAAAAAAAAAAGAAAAGGAGGTGCTGGATATGCACATGGATGCCCTTAAATATATCAAGATAGTGAATCCCTCGAGCATTTTGCAAATTGATAGAGCTAACAGGGATGCTGATGCCATGGTTAAAGTCTTCGCAGACACCATGAATGCTCTCAAAGAAAATGAAATGACTATAGTTTAGGATTTCACCAGAATTGCAAATGTGGAGTCTATGTTGCTGTTGAGTAGAGGTCAGTTGTCGAAGAAGATGGAGAGAATCAAGGAGTTAAGATGGGAAAAGAATGCAACTCAGGTGAAGCTGACAGGCCTAAAGAACCTACATTCCCAGCCAGCTCAGGAGTTAACAAACGTGTTCTGATCCTAGAAGCTCGTACAAACCACCACGTCAGAAGGACCTAAAGGTAGCCAATAGTTTTTGGGACAACATTTCCCTTTCTTTACACTTTAAATGGCGCATGTTTTGAAACTCTGGTTTAAGTTATGTAACTGGTTTTAAATGGTTGTTTTAGATGTCCAAGAAGCGGGGTTTTTCTGGAGGATCTCTCAGACATGAAACTATTAATATTGGAACTTTGAACTGAAAAAGTGTTAGAAAATAAAAGTAGAAAGTAGATAGCTTATTTTTGGAAATAGATAGTTAATATAGGCTTTTTTTGAAACTTCTGAAACAGTTGGTGAATGATTTTTGTTCAGGCTTTTATCCGATTAATATATGAATATACAGATGCATGGTATGGTTTAGATCTTTGAATCAAAATCTGGAATTTTTTTATTTCTTTGAGAATTGATACATTTGAATCTGCGCATATGTTGTTTATATTCAGTCACTTCTAGTTTCTTTATTGCTTATCTTTCTTAAGTTATTTTATAGGTTGTTTGTTTTAGAAATAATTAGTGGATATAGGTTTACTTCGTAGTTATTTTAAATTAGTAGTTGATTCTATAAATTACCTCAATACCCAAGAGTATTTGAGTGGTCCTTCTACACTTTCTGGTTAAAGGTGTATAAATTTACTTTTATGTCTGTAATTCATTGAATATCTCACAAGGAAGATGAACCTTAGAAATTGAGAGGGAAGCAATTTCTAATGCTTACCCAACTGTTGATGAATCATTTGTATTCAAGAACATAGAGTCTTTATCCATTTTTATTTAAAAAGAGGAAGACAATTATGTTCACCAACAGCCTTCTAAGATCCCCTATGGTGTAAAAACACTGAACTTTACAAGTTTAATTAGGATTGACAACTTTTGCAAAAAGTTGTCAATGTTGCATAGAGCAACTTTTGTAGAAAGCTGCAACTTTTGAATCCCAACGTTCACAACCACTTTTTCGGTTGGAACCACTGGTCCACTTGGGAATGATATTTAATGGTGGAAAAAAACCTTGCTAAAAGGTTTGAGTGGACAATTTGTAAATTTTTTCTTTGCAATCAATAAAATCCAAACTATTTTTTTGTATTTCTAACTATTTTTCAGAGTTGTACAGTTATGTACGGATCCCAATACACCATTGAAGTATTGGAAAATTTGAACCAGTGTTTTGGTGGAATTTTCCAATTGGTTTGAAGTCTTGAAGTGCAGGGGATTGAAAGTTATCAAATTTTGATTGCTCACTAGTCTATAGAAGGCCCTAACTAGGGTTTCGATACTAATTTCCTCTTTCCAAGAGACTCCACCATGGGAAAATTCTAAGCCTTTGGGGAGAGAAAGGGGGGGATGTAATTTAAGACTTTGGAGGTCTTAGATCAGGAGGCAGTCAATGGAGGGAGAAAGGATTGAATCTTCCGGATAGGCATTCATATGTGACTGTCCAGAATTGAGATTTTGAGGCACAACTCGGGCTAGGGGTGGAGTGGAAGTCTAAATCCATGGATTTATGAGTTTTATAAGATCCCTCAAGTATTCCAATTGGTGGTATGACAAATTGAATCAATATTCAAGTAGTTTCTTTCAAAAAGTGACCTATTAGCCATATTAGGCCTAGGATAGAATTGAGGACAACAGGAGTTAGGAGATTTTTCAAGAGCCCTATCTTGGAGGGTGTTTTTGGTGGATGGATTAGAGACTTTGGGGGTGGTTAAGACTTTCTATGGTGGATTTCCAAGTAATTTTCCCTTTGAAATCCATATTTTCTCCTTGTAGCCCTATGGTGGTCTAGGTGCCTAAATTGAATTTGAAAGATATCTTAATATGGGATTGGTGTTTCATTTCTTCTAAAATGATGATCTAATATTTATATAATGCTTGTTCCATCCTTGGGTTAATTTTCTCTAGTTGTGTTTTATTTTTCCCTTTTTGGGTGTTGAAGACTAGTGGGAAGACTTAGTCTTGTATATGTGGGCCTTGGGAACACTTTAGTAGAGCCCTAGATTGTGTCAGAGTAGGGGTATTGTGGATCCCTATAGATTCATATTTGTCATAGTTTGGGGCTCTACTCCAAGTGGTATCAGAGAAACTAGTAGATCTTTGGAAGAAGACAAGTTGAAATCATGTCCGAAGGAGGAGATGAGAGTGAACTTCCTAATAGGATGACC
>MU226326.1:366655-398644 GCA_018584345.1 Thuja plicata
GTGATGAAGAGACCCCTTGGCAGGAGGATGAAGAAGAAGAAACCCCTGCAGAACAGAGACTGCTCTTGAAGACTTTGAAATCCATGGAGAGAGGGACCATGGATACTAAACTTGACTTACCTATCTACAATGGGAAGATGGATCCAAAATAACTCATGGATTAGATTGATGCACTCACTAGTTTCTTTGACTATGAGGAGATACCAAAGCATTAGAAGATTAAGATAGAAAATTCCAAGTTGAAGGGATCTGCCCTAACTTGGTGTAATTTCACTCAAGTAGAGAGGGTGAAGATGCAAAAGAATCCAGTAAACACTTGGAAGAAAATGGTGACCTTGGTGAAGGAAGCCTATGTACTTGAGGACTATGAAGTTCAAATTCATAAGAAGAGACAAATCCTAAGGCAGAAAGATATGGACATCTCAAGTTATACTGAAGAATTCCAAAAGCTTACCATGAAATCTAAGTTGGTTAAACCAGAGAGTGTCAATCTTGCTATATATCTACAAGGATTGAGGATAAACATCCAAGATGAACTCAGTTTGTCTTCCCCTACTAATGTCAAAAATTGAACTATCAATTAGCACTAAAAGTTGAAGAAAAAATTAAAAGGAGACAAGATCAAATTGGAAGAGGCAGAGGCCAGATAGACTTTGGTAGTAGAGGAAGAGGGACAAACAATGGGAGAGGACAAACTCCTAGAAATTTTGGAGAAACCAGTCATAGAGAAAACAGTCAGGAGAGCTCCTTTGGGGAAGGTAGTTCTAGAAGCTCCTATAGAGGAATGAGAGGAGATTCGAGGGGAGGATTTGGAGGAAGAATTTAAGGACCTCCAAGATGTTATAGATGTAACCAAGTAGTGTACTTAGCATCCAAGTGTCCAGACAAGGAAAATAATCAGGCAGAGAGAAGGGAAAACATGGTTAGAGAAGAAGAGAACCATGGAGACAATACACATGGTTCTTATGCACCACCTCAGGAAGGGTAAGTCCTTATGATGAGAAGGACACTATTGAAGGCTCCAATAAGTCAAGAGACACCTCAAAGGAAGAAATTATTCAGAACCACATGCAAGGTGGGAGACAAAGTCTACAAGATGGTGATTGACAGTGGGTCTACGGACAACTTGGTGTCAGAAGAAGTAGTAAAGAAACTGAAGCTAAGAAAGGTGCCACATCCAAACCCTTACAAGGTATCATGGTTAACTAAGAATCAACAAAGTTTCATAGAGGAGCAAGCTTGGGTGGAACTCCAACTTGGAAACTACAAGGATAAAGTTCTTTGTGACATTATCCCAATGGATGCCTACTATTTGCTACTTGGGAGACCATGGCAGTATGATGTGGAGGCTCATCATGATGGGAGACTGAAAACCTACATAATCAATCACAAGGGTGAAAAGGTAACATTATTTCCACTATCTGATTTTGCAGGGGAACAAAGAGATTCTAAATTTTTGTTTGTAGGAGAAAAAGAGTTTTTGAAAACTTTGAAAGAAGAAAAGACCCCTTGCTATGATTTAGTCATTTTCCCTAAGGATGATAGACCTAAGAAGGTTGAGAAAGAAGTAAAATCCCTAAGAAGAGTAGGCCCTAAAGAAGTTGTATACCTACTTGACTAGTATAAAGATATTGTGACCAAAGACTTACCAAATGAGTTGCCCCCAATCAGAGACATAAGTCACAGCATAGACTTGATCCCAGGAGCAAGCTTACCAAATAAGGTAGCATAAAAGTTGAATCCTAAATAGAATAGGGAGATGTAAAGATAGATTCAAGAACTCTTGGATAAGGGTTTGATTACTAAGAGTCTCAGTCCTTGTGTAGTACTTCCTCTTTTAGCCCGTAAGAAGGAAGGCACATGGATATTGGACACTGATTATAGAGCCATAAATAGAATCAAAATTAGGTATATATTTTGTATGCCTAGGATAGAGGATCTATTGGATCACTTAGGATGTGCAAGGTACTATTCTAAGGTTGATTTGAAGATTGGCTACCACCAAATAAGGATTAGGGGTTGTGATGAGTGGAAGATGACATTTAAAACAAATGAAGGTGTGTATGAGTGGAGAGTGATGCCCTTTGGTCTATCAAATGTTCCTAGCACATTCATGAGTCTCATGAATGAGGTGCTTAAACCATTCCTTGGAAAAAATTTCATAGTGTATCTTGATGATGTCCTTATTTTTAGCAAGAGTAAGGAGGAACATTTGGAAGATCTTAACTTGGTCCTGAAGAGGCTACGTGAAGAGAAGCTTTTCATCATTTGGAGAAATATGTTTTTATGAAGGGAGAGCTCATATATTTGGGATTTTTGGTCTCAGGAGGGGACATAAAAATGGACCTTGATAAGGTAGAAGTCATCTTGAATTGGCCTTCTCCAAGGAAAATGATAGAAGTCAGGAGTTTTCATGGGCTTGCATCTTTTTACAAAAAAATCATAAGGAATTTCAGTCAGTTGTGTGCTCCTATCCTTGAAACCATTAAGGGTGGACAAAAGTGCAAGTTTCTATGGAACAAAGATGCAAAGGAAGCCTTCCAAATGCTAAAGAAAAGGGTAATGGAGAAACCTATCCTAGTCTTTCCTGATTTTAAAAAGATATTTAATATTTAATGTGATGCTTCTAGCCTAGCAATAGGGGCTGTCTTGAGCCAAGAAGGGAGGCCTATAGCCTTTTTCAATGAGAAAATGAATGAAGAAAAGAGGAAATACTCCTCTTATGACTTAGAATTATATGCCTTATTCCAGTCATTGAAGAAATGGAGGCACTACCTCCTTCCAAAATAATTTGTTGACTTCACAGACAACCAAGCCTTACGTTTCTTAAACAACCAAGAGAAACTTAATGGTGCAGGAGCACCTAGGTATACTAGTTGTTTTGATGTAACCTAGGGTTTTTCTCCTCTTTTCTGGGCTTGTAGTGGTTCTATCCAAACCACTATTTTAATAAAGGGACCAAGAGTCCTAGGTTGTGAAGTGTTTGTAGGAGGATAGGTCTTATTAGGTCCTTAGTGACCTTTAAGTCCATTTAGGTCCAATTAGGTGTTTTTGGCATTTTGTGGAAAAATGAGCCATGAAAGGTACAAGAGGTCCTATTTGATTTTATTTCATAATATTTTATGAATTGGACAATTTTGGGCATAGTTAGACCAGGTTTGAAGACCAAACTCAAAAGTTGCAAAAAGTTATCAATGTTGTCATTGACAACATTGACAACTTTTATGACAAGATTGCATCTTCGGTCAAATCAGTTAGGTAACTGTCTGAAACCAATGAATTATTATTTGGGTCAACTATATATGACCATCCTCAATATTTTTGAAGGGTTGGCAAGTTTGATAATTTGTGTGTACGGACTATTTTTGTGAATAACAGTGACTGTTAAAGTGTTTTGAGGTGATCTGATAGTTTAATGGATTGAATCCAATTCTGTGATGATTTTTTCATGTAATGTAATTTGTTAGAAAAATTTGTGTGCTGGTAGTTTGTTTTTTCCAATATTTTTAAGTTCTTGTACATAAAATATTTTGTGTTTAGTCCAGTCACTGGTTTGTATTGGGCAACTTCTGCAAATGGGGTCTTAACTTCATCTTCCACCATGGAATTTTCCCAGGCTCTTGGATTATGGTGGTGGACTCCATGTACAATGTGTACAATGAAGGAGGGGCCTAGGAAAGCAAGGAAGCCATTTTTAGGATGAATACCTAGGTGAGTCAGTGATGCATGGCTAGGGGTCATTAGTAGTTGCAGAGGTTAATTGGTGAGTTGAAAGCATTCATAGCTTCAACCAAAGCTTGTAGAGGAGTAGGGTGGTGAGTTGTGAGATCCCCAAAGTTAGTGGGAGGCCATGGTGATGTTTCTTGGATAGAAAGAAAGAAGTTTCATTCAGACTAGTTTTGAAACCCTCAAAACCCTAAATTGTAGCCTTGTTTATAAGCAAAGTTGTACGGACAACTTGAGACCCCTAGACCTAGAAAATCTCTAGTGTCTTTGTAAAGGGTGTCTAGAACCTAAACCTATTTGGGAACTTGTTAAGACATTTTGCAATTTAGTGGAGAAAAGGTGACTAAATAAGGCTAATTTCTTGTAGCCCTACTTTGGAAGCAATTGTGTAGGTTCTTGGAACTCGATTGTTGTTTTGATACAAAGTGTGGTTGTAGGTGTTGGAAAGAGTCCTATTGACACCTTGGATACCCAAATCCTCTTTTTGGATTCAGAATTGATCATTTTTAATCAAATGGGGCCTTTTAGGCCATGGAAGGAAGAAATACCATTTAGGGTCTAGGAGTAAGTTTTGAAGTGTTTTGTTCTACAAAATGGTGTTCACTAGTTGAAGGAGTTGGTATCTTGTGACAAGATACCTAAGTAGCCTAGGGTTAGTGAAAGAACCCTAGTAGGTCTTAGAGTGACCTAGGAGAACCTAGAAGAGGTCTCAGAGAAGCAAGACTAGTGCTACATTAGAGTGGTATCATATCAAGTTGAGAAACTTGGGAAGATTGGTTTATGTCAGAAGTGGAATCTTGTGGCCCTACAAAGATGGTGATAAATGTAGAACTAGCCAAGGACATGGAAGAGAAAAAGGAGAAAAATAGACTCCTTGAGGATACCTTGGAAGCAATGAGAGTAAAGATTGAAGAACTAGTAGATTCTATGAAGCAGAATCCAACACTAAGGGTAAGAAGATGGTTGAAGAGGAAGAATTCATTCTTGAACTTGACCCAGTATTGAATGAGGAACCTTTCCTAAAGGCCATAAAGGCATTAAGTGGAAAAGCTTTGGAAGGGATACCTTTATTCAAAGAAAAGATGGATATTGAGATAGTCATGGATTGGATTAAAGAAATGGAGAGTCACTTCGAGTGTGAGAGGATAAGTGAAGCCCAAAAGGTTAAAGTGGCCAAGTCTAGACTCATAGGGTTAGCTTTGACTTGGAGGAAATACCTTCAGGATAAGAGGGTAAGCATGGGAAAACAACCAATAGAAAATTGGAATGCTATGGTAACCAAATTGAAGGAGAGTTATCTTCCATAGGAATACAAAATACAACTTCATAGGAAGAGGAAAAACTTGAAGCAGAAAGACCTAGATGTTGCCTCATATACTAAGGAATTCCAAATATTGTGTTTAAGATCTAAATTATAGGAAGAAGAGCCAATCAAAGTGGCTAGTTACTTAGGTGGATTGAAGTGGAACATCCAAGAGGAGATTAGCCTGTGGACACCTACCACTATCCAAAAGTGCCATCAACTTGCTATAAAGGGGGAAGAGAAGAATATGAACAAAGGGGATTCTACCTTCAAGAAAAACAATAACAATAGAGGCAAAGGGAGAGACCAAAAGGGTCAAAGAGGAGGCTACAAAGGCATGGGTAGTGAGAAAAGGTCACAAGGAGATAATAAGTTGACAGAGCAGTAGAATGAGAACAATTCAAGAAGATGATATAATAGAGGAAGAGGTAATCGTGGTGGTCCTAACATAGGAAGAGGACGTAGGAGTGGTTCTTATTTTGCAATCATGAAATGTTATTATTGTGGATAGCTAGGCCATCCATCCTATGGATGTCTATACAAACCTTCTACAACAAATAGTGATAAGAGGATAGCATATGCACATGAGGACACTTCAAGTGTCAAAACCCCTGAAGTAGACCACCTAGACTCAGAGATGGGTGAGAACCTAATGTTTCGAAGGGTCTTAATAAGGAAACCAATCAAGGATGAGCCCAAACATAGGAGGGAACTGTTTAGAATTAGATGTAAGATCCTTGGTAAGGTGTGTAAGGTGATTATGGACTCTGGATCCACAAAAAACATCATCTCAGAGGAGGCAGTAGTAAATATTAAACTAACCCAGATACCCCATGTGAATCCCTATAAGGCAACATGGCTTGAAAAAGGCCAAAGTGTATTGGTCAATGAGAAAACATGGGTAGAGTTCTCAATAGCAGGGTATAAAGACAAATTGATTTGTGACATCCTACCAATAGATGCTTGCCATTTGCTTCTTGGAAGGCCTTGGGAATTTTATAATGGGGCAGTGTATGATGGGAAAGAGAACTCCATCACTTTCAAGAAAGGAGGGAAGACCTTCAAAATTCAGTCATTACTAGAGGATGAGGAACCACAGACTAAAACTCGTAGTGTTATGCTATGCAATGGAAAGGATTTTTTGAAAGATGTCAAGGGTGATGAGAGTGAGGGGTATGCCTTTGTTTTGAATCACAAGGAGGCAAAAGAATTAGTAAAGGAACCATTACCAATGGACATACAAGAATTTCTTGAGAAGTACAAAGACATAGTGAGTGATGGTACTCCTACAAACCTACCACCTAAGAGGGTTATAAGGCATCAGATAGAATTTATTCTAGGGGAATCATTGCCTAAAAAAGCAGCATACAAGTTGACTCCAGATTAGAAATTGGAGGTAGAAAAACAAGTACAAGAGCTCTTGGATCAAGGCTTGATCAAGAAGAGCATTAGCCCTTCTACAGTTCCAGTTCTTTTAGCATCCAAGAAGGGGGGAAAGTAGAGATTATGCATAGAATCAAGGGCCATAAATAGGAAACCAATAAGGTATAGATTCCCAATCCAAAGAATAGAGAATCTTATGGATTTCCTAGGTGGGGCAATGTACTCTACAAAGCTAGATTTGAAGAGTTTGTTATCACCAAATCAGGGTGAAGGAAGGTGATGAATGGAAAATGACACTCAAGACCACAGATGAGTTATATGAATGGCTTGTTATGCCATTTGGCCTCTCTAATGCTCTGAGAACATTCATGAGGCTCATGAATGAGGTGCTCAAGGACTTCACAGGGAAGTTTGTGGTGGTATATCTTGATGATATACTAGTATTTAGTAAGATAAGAGAGGAGCATAATAGACATGTTGAGGTAGTATTGAAAAGGTTACATGAAGATAATTTGGCCATTAACCTTGATAATTGTGAGTTCTTTCAACAAGAACTAGTTTACTTGGGCTTTGTAGTGTCCAAGGGGTCTTTGAAGATGGACAAAGACAAAGTTGCTGCAATCTTGAGCTGGCCTCCACCTACCATAGCCATAGAGGTAATGAGTTTACATGGCCTTGCCCAATTTTATAGAAATTTTATTAGGAATTTCAGTGGGATATGTGCACCTTTGATGGATATCATAAAGGGTGGGGTCAAAACTAAGTTCAGATGGATAGTAGAAGCATGGAAAGAATTTGAGTTGTTGAAGCAACAAGTGGCTACTAAACTAATTCTACAATTACCAAGCTTTGAGAATCTATTTACCATTGAGTCTAATGCTAGTGGATTAGAAATAGAAGGGGTATTGAGTCAAGAAGGTAGTCCTATTTCCTTCTTTAGTGAGAAATTGAATGAGGCTAAGAAGAGATACTCTTCTTATGATTTGGAACTATATGCACTAGTTCAATCCTTGACAAAATGGAGAAACTATCTGTTGCCCAAAGAGTTTGTGGTATTCACTGACAACCAGGCTCTTAGTTACATTAACACCCAAGAAAAGTTGAGCAATAGACTTTTGAAGTGGATGGAGTACTTGCAGGCATTCACTTTTACTATCAAGCACAAGAAGGGTCAACTTAATAAGGTGGAAGATGCCTTAAGTAGGAGGTTGTTGGTAGTGCAAGAAGTTCACTTGAATAGAATTGGAATTGAAGGTTTCAGAGACTTATACAAGTTGGATCAGGGATTTGGTGAGGCCTGTAAGGTATGTGTTAATTTTTAGAATCATTTTCATAGAAAGTTCTCTGATTTTACTTTGCGGAATGGATTGTTGTTCAAGGGCAATCAGTTGTGTGTACCCAAAGGGTCAATAAGGATTAACCTCATCCAAATGAAACACAATGGTTCTCTAAGTGGTCATTTTGGTAAGGAAAAGACCTTGGAATAGGTCCAAAGGTTCTACCATTGGCCAAAGTTAGTGAAAGATGTCACCAAGTATGTGGAGCAGTGTGTTGTGTGCATGAAGGTAAAGGAGGAATGAGTAATTCACGGTTGTATCAGCCTCTACTAATCCCTAATAGGCCATGGGAGTGTGTGAGTATGGATTTTATTATGGGCTTACCCAATACAAAACAGGGGTATGATAGCATTTATGTAGTTGTTGATAGATTTAAAAAAATGGGGCACTTCATCCCATGTAAAACTACTAATGATGCTAGCCACATTGCTTATTTATTTTTCAAAGAGGTTGTGAGGATCCATGGTCTCCCTCTGAGTATAGTCTCTAATAGGGTTGTGAAATTCATGAGCCATTTTTTACAAACTTTGTGGACAAGATTGGGTACTAACTTATATTTTGGCTCAGCTTACCACCCTTAGACTGATGGTCAAACTGAGGTGTTAAATAGTGTGTTATGTAACCTATTGAGGTGCCTAACTAAGGAGTATGGGAAGACTTGGGATGTGGTCATTCCCCAAGTAGAATATGCTTACAATGATAGCAAGAATAGGATGACAGGAAGAGCCCATTTGAGGTTGTTTATGGCATGCACCCTAGGGGTGTTTGTGAGCTCAGAGATCTTGGTGGAATGGACTATAGAAGTGGCCATGCAGAGGAATTCACCTCTACCATGAAAGAGATACAAGACCAAGTGAAGAAGCAGATACAAGATAGTCAACTTAAGCTGAAAGCCAAAGTTGATGAGAAGAGGAGAGATGTTCAATTTGAAGTGGGTGACTATGTCATGGTCCACTTGAACAAATCATGGCTATAGAAGGGTTTCCCTAAAAAAATTCAAATGAAAAGGGTGGGACCTTGCAAGGTCTTGGAAAAATATTGATCTAATGCATATAAGGTGGACTTACCATCATACTTGAGTATATCTCCAATTTTTAATGTTCAAGATTTGATATAGTTCAGAGGGTAGATGGATGAGTTCACTCCAAATAGTTAGGGGGTTAGTGAGGATATGGAATTTGTTGTCTTACCTCCAAAGTTTTAGATGGTGGCTGACAAAGTTTTGAACTCCTCGGTTAAGAAGACTACTAGACACAATGTCTACATGGAGCATTTGATTCAGTGGAAGGATAGACCAGAGTCAGAGGCTTCCTAAATTATATAGGAAGACTTCAAGAAGGTGGGCATCTCAAAGGATCTTCTATCCATAGGAGTGACATAACTTCTCCTTTTGGGGAAGTATGGTGCATGAGCACCTAGGTAGGCTAGTTGTTTTGATGTAACCTAGGGTTTTTCTCCTTCTTGTTTTGGCTTTTAGTGTTTCTATCCAAACCTTTAGCTAAATAAAGGGACCAAGAGTCCTAGGGTGTGAAGTGTTTGTAGGAGGATAGGTCTTATTAGGTCCTTAGTTACCTTTAGGTCCATTTAGGTCCAATTAGGTTTTTTTGGCATTTTATTGAAAAATGAGCCAAGAAAGGGACTAGAGGTCCTATTTGATGTTATTTCATCATATTTGAGGAATTGGACGAGTTTGGGCATAGTTAGAATAGGTTTGAAGACCAAACTCAAAAGTTGCAAAAAGTTTTCAATGTTGTCATTGACAACATTTACAACTTTTATGACAAGATTGCATCTTTGGTGAAATTGGTTAGGTAACGATCTGAAACTGATGAATTAGTGTTTGGGTAAATTATATATGACCATCCTTGAGATGTGTAAAGGGTTGGAAAGTTTGATAATTTTTGTGTACGGACTGTATTTGTGAATAATAGTGACTATTAAAGTGTTTTGAGGTGATATGATAGTTTAATGGATTGAATCCAATTCTGTGATGATTGTTTCATGTAATATAATTTGTTAGAATAATATTTTTGGTGGTAGTTTTTTTGTTCCAATATTTTTAAGTGCTTGTATAAAATCTTTGATGTTTAGTCCAGTCACTGGTTTGTATTTGGCAACTTCTGCAAATGGGGTCTTAACTCCATCTTCCACTATGGCATTTTCCCAGGCTCTTGGAATATAGTGGTGGAATTCATGTACAATGTGTGCAATGAAGGAGGGGCCTAGGAAAGTAAGGCAGCCATTTTTGGGATGATTCCCTAGTCGAGCTAGTGATGCATGGCTAGTGGTCATCAGCAGTTGCAAAGCTTAATTGGTGGGTTGAAATCATTCATAGCTTCAAAAAAATATTTCAAAGGAGTAGGGTTGTGAATTTTTAGATCCCCAAAGTGAGTGGGATGACTTGGTGATGTTTCTTGGATAGAAAGAAATAAGTTTCATTCAGACTAGTTTTGAAACCCTCAAAACCCTAAATTTTAGCCTTGTTTATAGGCAGAGCTGTACGGAAAGATTGAGTGCCCTAGACCTAGAAAATCCCTAGTGTCTCTTTAAGGGGTGTCTAGATCCTAAATCTATTTGGGCACTTGTTAAGACATTTTTCAAGTTAATGCAGAAAAGGTGACTAAATAGGGCTAATTGCTTGTAGCCCTATTTTGGAAGCAATTGTGTAGGTTCTTGGAACTCGATTGTTGTTTTGATGAAAATTGTGGTTGCAAGTGTTGGAAAGGGTCCTATTGACACCTTGGATACCCTAATCCTCTCTGTGGATTGATCATAGATCATTTTGAATCAAATGGGGCCTTTTAGGCCAAGGAAGCAAGAAAGACCATTTAGGGTCTAGGAGTAAGTTTTAAAGTGTTTTGTTCTACAAAATGGTGTCTACTAGTTGAAGGAGTTAGGAGCTTGTGATAAGATACCTAAGTAGCCTAGGGTTAGTGAAATAATCCTAACAGGTCATAGAGTGACCTAGGAGAACCTAGAAGAGGTCTCAGAGAAGCAAGACTAGTGCTACATTACTAAGCCACAAACACATGAAGTGGGTGGAGTCAATACAAGCCTACACATTTTCAATCAAGCATAAAAAGGGAGTTGACAATAAGGTGGAAGATGCATTGAGTTGAAGGACTTTAGTTGTGCAACAAATCCAACTCTAAAGTGTAGGGATTGATTCATTGAAGGACATGTATAAGGATGATGATGATTTTAGAGATATTTATAAGGTGTGTTTTGACTTTTCTCAGGCCTACCATGTAGAGTATGTAGACTATTTGATTCAAAATAGACCCTTGTTCAAGGGACACTAGTTATGCATTCCAAAATGTTCAATGAGGGAGAACATCATTAGAGAAAAACATGCAGGCAACATGGGAGGACATTTTGGTTTGGACAAGACATTGGAACAGGTGAGAAGGTTCTATTATTGGCCTAAGATTCAGACTGAAGTAAGCAAGATTGTAGAGACATGCACAATCTGTCAAAGGGTCAAGGGTAGATCCACAAATGCAGGACTATACCAACCTCTACCTATTCCTACAAGACCTTGGGAGAGTTGCAGCATGGACTTTGTGATGGAATTGCCTTGGACACAAAAGGGGTATGATAGTATTTATGTTGTAGTGGACAAGTTTAGTAAAATGGCCCACTTTATCCCTTGTAAAAATACTAATGATGAATCAGAAATTACAAGTTTGTTCTTCAGAGAAATTGTGAGAATTCATGGCTTACCTCAAACCATTCTCTCTGATAGAGATGTGAATTTTATTGGTCACTTTTGGAGTACCTTGTGGAAAATGTTAGCGACCAATCTAAGCTTTAGTTCTGAATACCATCCACAAATAGATGGGAAGACAGAAGTGGTAAAAAAATCACATGGAAACCTACTTAGATGTTTTACAAAATAATATGGAGACAAGTGGGATGTAGTCCTACCCCAAGCAGAGTTTTCTTTCAATGATTCAGTTAACAAGAGTATAGGGAAGAGTCCCTTTCAAATTGTGTATGGGAAAAGTCCAAGAGGCATCTCAAAAATAAGATAATTGCCACAAAATACTCTAGTTAGTGCTCATGGATAAGAATTTGTAGAGAGTATGAAAAAAATTCATGACTCAGTGAGATTGGCACTTGAGAAGAGTGCAGACAAGTATAAGCAAGCCAAAGACAAGCATAGAAGAGATGTTCAGTTGCAGGTGGGAGACTTGGTATGGGCATATCTAAAGAAGGAAAGATTACCCAAGGGCTTGTTGGAAATACAATAATGGGAAACCAAGATACTGAGAGGGGGAGTGAATCAGATCTTCCAAATTAAACACTTAAAACAAACTAATCCACATTCATACATATATGAATCTATTGTAATCTTAGATAGCATCCACACAATGAAATAAATAACACATAACACAATAACTTGGTAACCCAGAAACCCAAATAGGTAAAATTGGGGTGGGTATGACACTGACAAAATTCTCCACTACTGTAGTAATAAAGTGTACCTATTAAGGTTACAAATGTTTGATTACAAAATGTAATCTACCCTATGAGAGGTCTGCCCTGATACAATGATTAGAATGTCTCAAGTATTGATCCTTCGTTATGCACTCTGATGCTGATGATGGATATCCTCTTTCCAGTACCTTCTATGATCTCAAAATCTGATATAACTTTACTTTGTTGTTCACTGTGTTCTCACTCTACTTGATCTTTGATTCTTTAACAAAATAACCCTCTGTGCATTTCACTTCTAAAATTTAGTAACTAGACAATTCTTCTGTTCTCTCCTTGCACACACTTTCAAAATAGGGTTTAGAAGCAATCTAATATACTTGTTCAAATCTGATATTGAGTTCTAGATCAATGATCAAGATCTTATATCCATACCTTGATGGTATTAGAATTAATGTTTTACAATGAGTCATGCATAGGATAAAAAAATTAAATGAATAACTAACTTATTAGAAGAATATTAAATGTATACATAAGTCGGCCCAAAAAGCTTATATAAGTTGGCCAGATCACTTATCCTTGAAGTTTGTATCATTCCAAACATGTATACAAAAATAGTTCTACTTGGCACTTTACTTCTCTATCGCTCGACATTTAACATCTCTATATCCTTCTCGGCTCGGCAATGTAACTAGGCAAACTGAAAAACTTCTCAGCAATGTTTCTCGGCCTTGCATAGTTTTAGCTTGGCCACAGTGATAGCCAACTAAAAATTCCTAATTGAATGACTAAGTTTTGGTCACTAATCATCAATAGAACTTAGAGATTAACAATATCCCCCTTTGATATTAGTGGCATAAACACTTATCATTACTTCCATTCATTCCATCAAAATATTGCGTAAGTATACAAAGTACTCCCCCTAGGAATATACTCAAAAACATTATACAAGTTTACATGCCTCCAAAAAATTATATACAAGTGTACCTGTACTGTACTGATGTATCATGCTATATCCTTTCCAACTTCCTTACAAACTTCCTCATTTTTTTTCACTGATTGCTAGTGCAATCAGTGGGGTTAAGTTGTACTTATCCAAAAATTGTTTATGAAGCTGCAGGGTGGATTCAAATGTAGTATCCCAGCTTTCCTTTGCAATCTGTGATAACTCATTTTCTTTTAAAATTTCCTTTTGTATTACCTCCAAGTGAGGCAACAGGCTTGTCTGAATAGTTATCAATTTGGCCCTTATTCGACCATCTTCAGCCATAAGCTCAACTATTCTTCTTTGTGCATTTATCAACTTATTAAAATGTAAAGAAATAGAGGTAGTATCTTTACCTAAAGTAGTACCAGTTGATCTCAAATCTAACTGTAGCTTATCAACAAGTTGTAGATTATCCTTTGTGAAAAATTCAACATCACATAATTTTTTGTACAAAGAATAAACATTGGCTATAACTTTCTCTAAAGTTTCTACAACAATAGAAAGTTCAACCTATTTAGTTGCTATCTCTTCTGAGATTTTCTCTAGAACTTTGCTCTCAAATCTTCTCCTAGACCATTATAGAAGCTTTTCATTGCTATCTATGTCCTCATCTGTTACTTTCTATATAATGTTGACTAGCTGATAAATGATTGGAGCTTGGGGCGTTTCATCCTCTATGTCAAAATCCTTTGTAAATATGTCTTTGATGTCATGCAACACCTGCTTTTTCTTTTTTTCTATCTTCATCTCTTCCTATCTCTTCTTCCTCTTAAGTAATTCTTGAAGAGTCCCTATTTGTTCAAAAGATAACTCATTGGGATCCCATTGTGGAATCACAATGACTTCCTCTAATGTGACATCTAAAATCTGAGACTTCTTCTTCAAGATTTTCCTCTTCTTCAATTCTGCAGAACCTATGTTGGGCAGCATAATTTATTTCCCTTTGACAGTGTCAACATCCAATGCCTCTTTTAATTCGGTCAATATTGTATGGGGGTTTGACATACTCCCATTTTTAGAACCAGTGGGAGTGGATGATGCAGAGTGTGGTAGATCAACCAACACTTGCACTGCCTCTTCTTCTTTAGGCTTATCAATATTATATGTTATCATTAATCCACTATCTAAAACTATTTTCACAACCTCTAAAATAGGTGGATTCAATGAAGTTACCTCTTTTTCATTTGTTTGTTGATTCTCTTCACTTTTCTGATTATTGACAACTTCAATAATTTCATCATATGTTGTGTACTTTTCTTCTTCAGTATGAGTTGCCTTAATAGGAGAATCAATGTCTTTACCACTTGGCATCTCTTGTTCCTCGACATTCAAATTGCTTGGATCATCAACTATATAATCCATAAGACTATCTGCAGTCAGATCAATAGAGTTTGTTGCATCTAATGCATCTTTGGTTTTGTCCTGTTCTATGGCAATTTGATCTTTTGTTACCTGTGGTTCAGGGGTAGTCTTCACTTCAACTTATTTTTTATTTTTCTCAGATGTCCTTTCACCAGATTTCTTGTCTTTTGGAATGATCAGTCCAAAGATCTCTTTCCAAATCCTTGTGCTTTTCTATACTACACCTTCTATATCATTCTTCAGAACAGCATAGCCTCTGAGTTTAGGAACAAACCTACTCTTGTACTCCTCAATAAATTTGACTCTTTTCTTTGAAGTGAGCTTAGGTATTACCTGGGATAGAGTTCCTTCTCTAATCTATCTTTCTGTGGCAAGTGCAAATTCCCATTTTCTTGATAGAAAATCATAAAGTTCATCTGGCACATGATTTCCTATCTTTGTAGGACTTAATTTGAAAGTACTCATCATGTCCAAGAGTGCTTCCTGTACTTTGTGCCTATCTGTTGTTTTCAACTTTTCATACTTAATGAACTTAAATATTGCTAACCCTGCTGAATTCCTCAAAGTATCACATACCTCATCAATACTTGCTGGTTTCTTGAATTGGGATTTAGGTATGTTGTTGGGTTCATCAGTTTCTGTCTTCTCCTTATCACTATCTGTCCCCAAATTTAATCTCCTTCTTGGTCTTTTTGCTAGCTTACTCAGCTTAGCCTTAGGAGCAACCTTTGCTTCCTTTCCAAAACTACTTTCTGCAACTTTCATTTTACCATACACTTTTGTTTTCACTTCTACTGGGGAAGTGATAGAAGATGCTCTTGTCCTTGGATGATTAGTTGTAGGAGGTGTAACCTTGGGTTTTTCTCTGCTCGACTTGGTTACTATAATAATTGATGGTTTCTTGCCCTTAGATTTCTTAGTAACCTCTTCTGATGCACTTACTTCCTCCTCTATAGAAATATCCTCACCTTGTCCAGTGGTCAGGCCTAAAGGTGCATCCTTAGGTTCTTCATCACTACCTAAGCCAACCATTTTCTTCAAGTTTTTCAAAATCTTCTTTCTTTTCCTCTCCATAGTTCCTTCATTCAAACTTCTAGAAAATTTAGCCTTAGCTTCATCAAAATTTCCAAATCTCTCTATTGTAGTATCAATTGCCTCAGCTAGGAGTGCAGTGATGGTAGCTAATGCTTCATCAATATTGATTTCATACGGAAATGGTTCTAAGCATGTTATCCTAGGAGTCACTGCCTTGGTATAAGTATTATCTATATCAACTAGAAAATAGATTTCTTCATAGTGCTTCTCCACTAGTGACTTAGGAATCCTAGTCCTTAATCTCATTCTCTTCTTGAATTCTAAAAAATAGCTCCCCATAATTCTATTGAAATTACTCCCTAGTTTCTCAATACATTCACTAATTTGAACTATTATGGGCCTATCCTTTTTCCAAACAATATTTCCCAGTGTAGGAAATGTATCTTGAATGTAGAAAAATATACAAACTAGTAAAGAACCAAACTTACATGATGAGCTCTTAGCCTTTCTGATTGATGCTAGGTTCTCAGTTAATTGTGTCTGTTGTAGCTCAGCAAGATCATATGTGTGACTCTTCTTCACAATTTTCCATGCCTGATCAATGGCTGTACAAGGAACACTATCCAATCTGCTAGACTGATAGAACTTATGTGCTATTACCCTTACTCCAAAATCAAGTTCTAGGTCAGTAATTATAGAGATAGTCATACCTCTGTTATTCCATACTACTCTAGTGTTCAATGTAATTTCTTCTTTGTTGTTATCTCTTATTGTCCATTTCCCGTTCACTACAGGATATCTAGTCACTCGATGAATCATGATTTTGGTGATCTTGACTGGTCCATTATCTAACCACATACACATGTCATGAACTCGGCTAAGGATAACCTTAATCCATTCATCTTTCAAACCTTGGGGAAAATCTAGGGCACGAGTTAACCCTTTTTTGGCTAAATGTTTCAATTCTGCCTTCAGAACTCTACTATCACACAATTTGTTGTAGGATTTCCTCAATTCACTATCACCTACTTCTCCATTCTTAACCATATAACATGATCATACATCATGAATCATAAGTACCTTGGGTGGACTAGATGAGAGGGCTCCCGTTAAATCGCTCTGAATCACACTTTCAGGAACGACACGAAATTTGAGAGGTTCACATTCATCACTCTGTATCAACTAAATTTGTTTTGGTTCTACCTCCATACTCTTAGCTGGTGTAGAAGAACATGCAGCCATGATCTTTGAAATTAGGGTTTGAGAGATGAAAAATAGAGTACCTTAGCAAGTAGCTCTTCACACTGTTCACCTTAGAACTGCCGATGGTACGCTGGTGAAATCCTCGTAGCTAACTTCGTTAAGATCAATTTTACAAATTACTTCAATCGCTCTATAAATAGTAAAAATCACAAGGTAAAAATGAAATGTCGACTGTTCATCCTTTATAAGATTTGAAAGGTCAAGGTAGGTGAGCATTGAATGTTCTACCTGTTGAGTTAGTGCAAGCTAGCTATCCTCAGATTTAACACAACTTGCATCCCACTCGGCTCACTAAACTCAACCTTCACAAAATTCACTCGGCCAACAAAACTTGGCACTCACTAAAGAACTTGGATTTAGTGTCCATGAATAGTACTCGACACCTATTACTGCAATTGACTCATCTCAGTATTTGTCTTCAAAAATATGTCATGGTGCATCTTAACATATGAAAATATGGACTTTTGTACATTTCATTTTAGGAACTGATGTAAGATAAGAATTTTAAATATAGTTCCTTACATACCTCTTTCTTTTAGTTGGCGATGATGTGATCACCTGATCCATTGCATTGGGTGACCTTGGCTTCATTATCTTCACTATTGCATGGTTCAGACTTCTTAACCCATGTATTGTTCATTTGTTCCCTTATTTTCTCAATAGTAGGAGCAGGTACTCTAGTCTTGCAATCTTTCCTTGTATGTCCAATTTTTAGACGACTGTGACAAACTAGGCTTCCATTCATCCAAATTTTAGACTTACCTCTGAAATGTGTCCTTATGCATTTTTTTGGAACATGTCCATACTCACCACAGTAATGACAACTATGACATGTATTGTAATCCCAATTGTGAGTATTGCCTTTTCTTGGTGATTTATCTTGTACCTTAGATGTCCACTACTTCTTACCTTTGGATCTGTAATTTTGTGCTCTATGACCATATTTGTGAAAGTTATAGCAATTATCATTGAGTCTAGGTGTTTTGCTTGCCTTTGCCTTGCATTGACGTGCTTGATGTCCAAACTTATTACAGTTAAAGCAATAACCATTAAAGTTAGTTTTCAGATTGGACTTACCATTCTTGCTTCAAAAAATGTTTGCTGTATGACCTAGTTTCCCACAGTGGTGACAAACAAGTTTGTTGTTTCTCAGCTTTACATGCCTTCTTTCACTTGTCTTAGATGATTCTCCATCTTTAGTAGTTGTATGTTGTCTAGTGTGACCTAATCCAAAATAATCTTTAGGTCTTCTTGATGCTTCCACCTGTTGTTCAAAGTAGCTCATAGCTGGACTCGGATCATTCACTATGTTATTAAACTCTTTCTCAGATCTCAATTCATCTTTCAATTGACTGTTCTTAGATCTAAGATTTACAATCTCCAAGTCTTTCCTGCTAATCTCCTGATTCATAAGTAGTATTTGACTTGCCATGTCCACTTGATTGACTGTCATTGTTTTCACATCATGTGTTCTTTCATCAAGTCTGGTAGTCAGCATTCTCTTTCTTTCTTTTTCTGTTCAACAACTTCACACATTCTTATTGATTGGGATTCTTGTTCCTTTTTCAAGTTTTTGACTTCTTCACATAGTGCACTATTGTTTTCCAGTAGATTTGCTATTGTTACATCGCTCTCAGTAGAATCTCCATTTTGAAATAGATTTTTGGTGTCCTCTTCCTGATAATGAGTGTCATTCATTTGTTTGGCTAGATCTCTCCTTGCAGTCAAGGACTTCTTTAATTCTTGTCTTGCAGTCTCAAGCTATTGTAGTGCTAGCTAAATATCAATCTTTTGATTATCAATGACTTTACCCATCTTGTAGATCTCCATCTCAAGATCTGTATTCTCAAGCTGATTATAACCTTTCAGAGAACTCTGCTCTGATACCAATTGTTGGAAATACAATACTGGGAAAGAAAGATACTGAGAGGGGGGAGTGAATCAGATCTTCTAAATTAAACACTTAAAACAAACTGATCCACATTCATACATATATGAATCTAATTTAATCTCAGATAGTATCCACACAATGAAATATATAACACATAACACAATAACTTGGTAACCCAGAAACCCAAATAGGTAAAATTGGGGTGGGAATGACACCCACAAATTCTCCACTACTGTAGTAATAAAGTGTACCTATTAAGGTTACAAATGTTTGATTACAAAATGTAATCTACCCTGTGAGAGGTCTGCCTTGATACAATGATTAGAATGTCTCAAGTATTGATCCTTCATTATGCACTCTGATGCTGATGACAGATCTCCTCTTTCCAATACCTTCTATGCTCTCAAAATCTGATATAACTTTACTCTATTGTTCACTGTGTTCTCACTCTACTTTATCTCTACTTATTTAACAAAATAACCCTCTGTGCATTTCACTTCTAAAATGTAGTAACTAGACAATTCGTCCGTACTCTCCTTGCACACACTTTCAAAATAGGGTTTAGAAGCAATCTAATATACCTGTTCAAATCTGATAGCAAGATCTAGATCAACGATCAAGATCTGATATCCATACCTTGATGGTATTACAATTAATGTTTTACAATGAGTCATGCATTGGATAAAACAATTAAATGCATAACTAACTCCATAGAAGAATATTAAATGCATACATAAGTCGGCCCAAAAATCTTATATAAGTTGGCCATATCACTTATCCTTGAAGTTTGTATCATTCCAAACATGTATACAAAAATTGTTCTTCTCGGCACTTGACTTCTCTGTCGCTCGGCATTTAACATCTTTGTATCCTTATCGGTTTGGCAAAGTAATTTAGCTCAGCAATGTAACTAGGCAAACTGAAAAACTTCTCAGAAATGTTGCTCGACCTTGTATAGTTTTAGCTCGGCCATAGTGATAGCCAACTAAAACTGCCTAATTGAATGACTAAGTGTTGGTCACTAATCATCAACAGAACATAGAGATTAACAGGGAAAACACACTAAACTACTCATGAAGAAAGTAGAACCCTATCTATTATTGAAAAAGCATAGGTTGAATGCATATGAGATTGAACTACCCTCACACCTTGGCATCTCCCCTATATTTTATATTTGTGATCTAACCCCATATAAAGGTGAAGTGAATGCAAGTTTTAAAGTACAGGTGGAAGAGCTTGAAGAAGATGTTGCAGGTATACCCTCTCATGTACCAAAGAAGCTTGAGAAGATTTTGGACACCAAGATCATCAAACAAACAAGAAATAATGTTTACAAGAAATATTTGGTCAAATGGAAAGATAGTCCTACAGAGGAATCTTTATGGATGGATGATCAAAAAATTCAGAAGCATGGCTCCAGTTTAGAAGACCTCATCTCAAGAGGACTTGAGAACAATGCACCCCAGGGGTATGATGCAGGAGCACCCTCAACTTCATCCATTGCAAGTACATCATTGGATCCAAAAAATTAGGGTTAGGGTTGTGATTGGATCTTAGATCCAATGTTTTCAATGAGTCCTAAAATGTAAGACAAGGGGACACTAAGTGATGTTATAAACTTAGTTGTCCACCTTAGTCAATTTGGAATATCTTGGGTAGAGTAGGCTAAAATATTTTAGGGGACCTAAGGAAGGGTAGGAATGTCATTTTAGGCCTTCTAATATCCCCTATGGTGTAAAAACACTAAACTTTAAAAGTTTAGTTAGGATTGACAACTTTTGCAAAAAGTTGTCAAAAAGTTGTCAATGTTGCATAGAGCAAATTTTGCAAAAAGTTGCAAATTTTGAATCCCAACGTTCACAACCACTTTTTTCGGTTGGAACCACTTGGGAATGATATGTAATGGTGGAAAAAAACCTTTCTAAAAGGTTGGAGAGGACAATTTGTAATGTTTTGCAATGAAATCAATAAAATCCAAACTATTTTTCAATATTTCTAACTATTTTTTAGAGTTGTACGGTTCTGTACGGATCCCAATGAACCATTAAAGTATTGGAAAATTTGAACCAGTGTTTTGGTCAAATGTTCCAATTGTTTTGAAGTCTTGAAGTGCAGAGGATTGAAAGTTATCAAATTTTAATTGCTCACTGGTCTGTGGAAGGCCCTAACTAGGGTTTCAATACTAATTTCCTCTCTCCTAGAGACTCCGCCATGGGAAAATTCTAAGCATTTGGGGAGAGAAAGGGGGGATGAAGTCGATGGAGGGAGAAAGGATTGAATCTTTTGGATAGGCAGTCATATGTGACTGTCCACAATTGAGCTTTTGCGGCACAACTCGGTCCAAGGGTGGAATGGAAGTCTAAATACTTGGATTTAGGAGTTTTGTAAGATCCCTCAAGTATTGCAATTGGTGGGATGAAAAATTAAATTGAGATTCAAGTAGTTACATTGGAAAAGTAACCTATTATCCCTATTAGGCCTAGGAGAGAATTAAGGACATCATGCGTTAGGGTTTTGGTCAATAGCCCTTGCTTGGAGAGTGTTGTTGGTGGATGGATTAGAGACTTTGGGGGTAGTTAAGACTTTTTGTGGTGGAGTTCCAATTAATTTTCCCTTAGAAATCAATATTTTCTCCTAGTAGCCGTATGGTGGTCTAGGTGTCTAAATTGAATCTTAGAGATATCTTAGTCTGAGATTGGTGTTTCATTTCATCTAAAATAATGATCTAATATTGATAGAACCCTTGTTCCATCCCTAGGTTATCTGGTTCTAGTTGTGTCCTATTTTTCCCTTTTTGGGTGTTGAAGACTAGTGGAAGACCTAGTCTTGTGAATGTGGGTTTTGGTAGCTCTTTAGTAGAGCCCTAGATTGTGTGGGAGTAGGGGTATTGTGGATCCCTATCTGTCATATTTTTCATATTTTGGAGCTCTTCTCAACACCCATCACCTCATTCTCTAAGCATACTTCCCCACCTAATCATCCTCCAATCCTACTTAAAAAAGTGATTCCTAACCCTTTTAATGCTAATAGAATGCTCACACATGTGTGAAAATTTTCTTAGAAATGGTCACCCATTCCTCTTAAATATTCGTACATATTTGTCCCCCACTTAAAAATCTTGAGCCACTCAAACATTTAATGCTATGTTTGACTCCAAAATGGTCATCCCTTCCAAGCCCATGTGTCCCTTATGTAGCTACCACATAGGTGCCACCTCATTCAAGCCCTTCTCTTCTCTCCCAAAAATTTATAAATGGAGGCCTTTTCCTCTTGTATTGGCATCTCTCATTTTGCATTGTTATTATGCTATTATAGTTTTAGAAGGTCATTTCTAGTTTTCATGCTCTTTATGCTTAAATCACTTAGAAGTTACATGCTAGGCTAATGATTAATGAATCATAGTTTCTTTCATTTTCTTGCATATTAATTTCATAATTTAGAATATCATCTTTGAGAAAAATTTGACACTAGTTCTTCATACTAGCTCTTGAATCTCTTATTTTCATCCAATCTTGCAGTCATGGTTTCATTGCATTGGGGATCCACTCCATTTGTGTTTGAGAGATCACATTGACATCCAATCTAAAAGAGGAAATCAAACAAGTAATATAGCTTGTTTTAGCTCAATCTGATGTTATGAAGATTTCTTGTTAGCTCTTGCTTATTTCATGATTTATATGTGCTAACCCGCTAACATTTTTATGTTTGAGCTTACTCCCAATAGGTTCAAAATGTCCTCATACTACATTTTGGCACGTCAAATGGGACTCATGTCCCTAAAATCCTTCTATTTTTCTTGCCTTTTTCTCTATTTTTTTCCAAACGCATGGATCGGCGTCTCCACTTTACACTGAGGCGTCTGCGCAAGCATAAGTTCTTATTGAACCATCATTCACCATCTGCACTAAACCAACATCTATGCACCAAAATCGGTGTCTCCATTTTGTACTATTTTTCTTGAGATTAACAAACCTAACATTTTATTTTTCAATTTCTATTGTATTTCCCACTTCTTTTTGGTCTTTTAACATTCTTTTTTTTAGCAGAAATCAATTTTACAAGCAGTTATAATTTCAAAATTTCATTAAAGGGAACAAATTCTTGATAAATCATTAAAAAACATTGGTTTTTAAGGGTTGAGAAATCTCATCATGGGTTTTCTGGTTGATTTGAGAGCTAAGAGAGAAAGAACATTAACTCTTTTTGTTGTTTTCACTATGTTTTTTGGCCTTGCAGGTACAACAGCGGCTGCATAAACATTGGTTCACGTTTCAGCGTCTATGCAAAAATGTCAATTTAGACCAATCACCATTCAGTGTCTACATGTCACAGACTGACGTCTATGCTGGTATAGCATTTTTCTGGTTCTTTGTGTTTTCTGGTTTATTTTGTTGTTTTTTTCATTTTTGGGGTAAAACACAGAATCAACGTCTGTGCCCTGAACCAGCATCTGTGCTCTGTCCTACTTTTCTTTCTCATCTTCTAACAAATTTTTTGAGTGGTTTTGTGTTTTCAATACTTGTCAAAGGCTAAATTTACGAAACTACTAACTATTTGTGTTGCAACACTGCTTGCCAAAGACACGAATTCCAAAGATTACTCACATTTATCTTGCAGGTTGCCTCAATCTAAATCAACCAAACAAACATGTTTGGTATCATTTTCTTAGGCACCTTGACAAATTAGAGAGATATTTTTTTCAAATTTAAAGCAAGTGTTAGGGGATTATGCTCTCTTCCCTTTTGGGAAGATTAAAAACCTAGACGCATTTGATTTGTGTTAAATAATTAAATCTTTGGGAATGAACTAAGCTTGTCTTGCGTGTTTGTGGAGAAAATGATACTAGATAGGAGACTATGTTCTTTTCCCCTAGTTGGAAGATCATAAATCCACACTCATTTTTGTTGCCAATCCAATTGTTTTTCAAGTTAATCCTTTAGATGGGCATGTCGGTTGAGGGAAAAATCTCTTAGGAATGACCCACATGAGAATGAGGTGTAAGTCACACCACTCCAACTCACATTAATCAAATTTACTATTTTGGGTTAAAGCCTAAGGATTCAATTGGCATTTGAGCTTATACTCAGCTCTTGTCTAACTTATGTGTGGCCTCGCAGTCTCAATCATGTTTACATGACCACTTTTGTCAAGATGCTCTATGGGGCTATACGCATGAATCGTGCTTGCATGGACATAGAGGATACAATAGAATGGAGACTCTTACTAAGAACTCTAGGAATAGAAACTACCTGATTCACCTCTAAATGATGACTTATTATAGTGTAAGGGGAGGGAAGATTCTCCCACCAAGATTCCCATCATATGTGTCCCAGCATATTTTTTTGGGAAAGAGATGTTTGTAGCACAACAACAATACCTAGAAAAAGGAAAAAATATGGATGCCCTTCTGGGGGTGACACTACTGTGTGAGCCAAAGGACTACCAAGCAATGGGCCTATAATATTTCATGTGAAGCCAATTCCTTAGGTAGATTTGTGCTTGATGTGTTTGAAGAAGATTGACAAATCCAGAACATGACCAGAATACCCAACAAACAAAATTTGTCACACTTGCTTGTTTCCTTCAAGGTTGCTTTGTCCCTTGTTAGAAAGTTTTCAAGACACATGCCTATTATTTTCTAATTTGATTGTGTTGAAACTGGTTCTTCCCATGGAACAAATCTATTGAAAATGACAAAGAGATCAAGCTTTTCCAAATCATCAAAACACTATCCTTTTGTAGACTACCGTGAGCTTTGGAATTTGCCAGAATCTTTAAAATTTGGTCTTTTATGAGATATGTCCTAAACCTTCAATTTCTCATCCAAAATCCAATCTTTTGATAGGACATGATTGATTCCAAGAAAGACCAAGAAGGTGAAAACTTTGTTACCCCCTGTGCATAGAGAACAAAAGAATACAACCCGAGAGGCTACCAATTACCAACACATCGTTGATTCCATTAAGAAAGAAATTCATAAATGAGAAGAATTTGATAAAGTGATATACAATAACAAGGTTTCTCGCTTCATGGGAAAATATCACATAAATACTACTTTCGTCAGATTTGAGCCATATGACTAGCTAGTCTACCACAACAAACAACCATTCCTCCCCTTCTTAGGATTACTTAGTTCACATTTTTAGGACCTCCCTTAGGTTTTCATCTTTAGAAACACATCACACACTCATCCTAGCATAATCTAGAATAATCCAATCCAATCCTAATTGACCTAGCATCATCATAAAAAACATCCCTAATCGCATCCCTCAATCGGTATTGCATCCCCTTTTGAGTTTCTTATAACCTACATCTTAATCAAAACCCCATCGTTAAGTGTCCTTAAACTAAGCATTGTTTAGGATAATCCCCCTTTTTCCTTTGCAACCTCATCACCTTGATCAAAAGGTTGGTTTGCATCGAGAGATAATCTCATCCATCGAAGACCACCAGTCTATCCTAGGTAGACAATCACATCTATTTGATCTTACACTAGGAAACCAACCCTTAATCCTTGCATACATCAAGTCATCCTTAGTCCTTAGGAGCATACTCATCATCCTAGATGCATTGTCTAAGATTCTAGTCCTAGCACCATCATCTTTAGCTTCCTAGGAACATCCTTGCACTACATCTTGCATCTCATATCCCATTAGTCTAATCATTTCATTCCACCAATCACATGAGCCACTAAGAATAGGAAGGATATGTACCCTAATCTTATAGCTAGTTCATCTAATCCCGTGATTGACCACAGTAATGCTATGGTCACCTATAAACCTCAGCCCAACAAAGAAATTGAGCACATTTGGGTAGACACTAATGAGACTCCCACCATGAGTACCATAGAGACATTTATCAATCATCCAGGGCATGTCCACATGGTGCATGCCATGAGTGGATGTAACAACAGTCAGGTACTCTCAGACATTCAGCAACAAGGACTTCAACTCACGCCTTGGATAATACCCATGCTTGTCACACGACCTATGAAACTCCCAGGGGAACATTATCATCCCATTAGAAACAAATTTTTTGATCCACTTTAGTGATATCTATAGGTGGGAACTCTTATCACACAAGTAGTTAAACCTTCCATCCCACCCTCCATTATGCACACAACACCTCCATCTACCTCAGGAGCCATGCCTCCTAATCCAAGATTAGCAACACAAGCAATACCTCCTATTGCTATACAAGCACCTACACCTCCTCAACCCATAGTCACTCCACTTTCACAAGTGTTCCCAACATTTGTAGCACACTTTCCACCACCACCAGTCAGCACTTAGCAAACCACCATTTCACCCATCCCCACTCAACCCATTTAATATACACCACCCAGTTTACAACATCAAAGCACCCAAATATCCATGCCTATTCCACCTTTTTCTTCCACCACATACCCATAGTAGAAAACACAATTCACCATAGGCATGCTGCTCACAAATCAATACAACCAACCATTATTCCTGCAAGGGCCCACCTTCCCTGCTCCACTAGCAATGTTACCGCAATGTGTGCTAGCAGTTCTACGTTAAACACAATTCAACACAAATCCTCCCATGCAACAAAAATCTACCAATCCCTTCACCATAACAGAAATTCCCATCCCACCTAGCCAATAACAACAACCAATCCATCAGCCACAACCTATCCAACAACAATCCCAACAGCAACAACCACAACAACAAAATGGCAACTCTTCACATCCCAAGAAAAAAAACAACAAACCAACCCCTTCGTAGTTGCACAACCAATCATCAAAAATACCCAGTAGCCACAAGCACAAATGCAAGAGGAAAATCCCTTCACGGGGAAACCACTATAACAACTTGCCAATCCTTTCACTAAAACACACACTATTCTCCAACCAATGTAGCAGCAACAAAATAATATCTCCAACTACCTAGCCATGACATCTTCCACTGCATCACAAACTGTTCCACCACCACAGCAATCCAGTGTTCCCATTAACACCAATTAACTTGCTAGAGCCACTAGGGGCATTCCACTAGAACACCTATCCTCTACCCTATGCAGGTGTGCAATAGGCTAGGCCCACTTATCCAACACCTCAGCAAATAAAAGCATACTTCTAGTAGTTACAACAACCCTATCAGATTCCGCCACCTCCTCCACCAAAATATTCCCCTTAGCCGCAGCTTGCACCACAATAGCCCATCTATGCTGACCAACAACCTTCATACCAAACACCACAAAATCCTCCAAAAAATCCCCCATATTCACCATTTGATCCATATCAAATCCAAGGAACCAATGTAATCGGGGTTAATAATCCTCCCTCAGAAATCAATCATGAATGAGAGGAAATGAAGAACTCTCTCAAAGAGCTAAAAGTAGGGACTGAAGCTAAAAAATTCAAGTTTGAAGAGGTGTGTCCTTACCCGTTTGATCGATCTATCGCTTCAATACCCTTCCCCAAGCACCTTGAAACACCCAAGTTTGATAAATATCTGGGGAAGGGATATCCTGTGAACCACGTGAAAGAATTCTAAATGGCATGCCAAGAAGGGGCCTATAGAAATAACTTCCTCATGAGACTATATCCCAAAAGCTTAGGAGGGACTTCTCTTGAGTGGTTCTACAAAATCCCCTATGGAATAGTTTCTACTTTTGCCAAACTATCAGAGAAGTTTGTGGCCCAATACGCGCACACCGTAGAGAATGAACTCTCCCTCCTCAATTTATGTAATTCCAAACAGAAGGGAGGAGAGAGCCTGGCTGAATACCTTCAGTATTGGTTGGGACTTACTACAAGGTTGTCCTATCAACCCCCAGAGAAACATCTCATCAAAATATTTATTAACAACATCCATCCTAACCTTACCTATCATATGTGTATGAATTGTATACAAACTTATAAAGACATCAGAATAAAAGGCATGGTTCTCAAATGAGGTCTCATAGAAGATGGTGCCATCAAGAACTACAAAGAATCCTAGCCTAACAAACATAATAATGATCGATCACACTACTAGAATAAGAAAAAGAATGCATTAACTGATGGAGCCACTTACACCAAACACATTTAGGTCATGGTGGCTGGTCCCAAGACACGTACCCAGACTTATCAGCAAGCACCACCAATATACCCTCAACCCACTCCCATATATCAATAGGCTTCTTCGGCATATCACCAACCAACATACCAGATAAACACATGCCCTCAAGGAGAGACTATCTATCCCCCTCCAGGGACATCATATCAACCCAATTACAAAGGTCTTGTGAGCTAGAAGAATGCTATATCAGTCCCACGTGGAAAGAAAAGGCCTCGCACTCAGAATGCACCATAATACACATTTACCCCCTTGGGTGAACCCATAGATTTCATCTTCTATAGAATGGTCCAAGGTAACCAAGTCATGTACCAAAAAGTGAAACTGTTTGATGAATCAACACCTAAGCCTACCTGGTATAATGATAATGAGTATTGTGATTACCATCATGTTAAGGGACACACTACCATCAATTGCATGAAGCTAAAACACTATATCCAAGATCTCATTTACAATAAAGAGATCGAAGTGGACTCTCCTACCCAACCATCGCCAAATGTGGGCCTTAAAATCTATCAAAATGCATTTCCTGAACACACCTCAGGTAAAGGACCAGGAAATTCCACTCAATCCTTTGACCAAGGGAAGGGTAAGCAAGGAGACAATGCCAACATAAAAGATTATATAAATACATATATCCACTAAGATAATATCATCGGTTGCATTTCCCAAGTCCAGTCCTTTATCAATATCATTCATGTCAAGGGTGCTGATAACCAATGAGCAGTCACCACTCGTCGAGGAAAAATAATAGTCATAGGTGCATGTATAGCTCCATCTTCTGGTACCCAATACAACCTGTTGGAACACCTAGGGAATAATTCAAGCCAAAATTCCATCTTGGATCTCCTCTGCACCTCACCCACATATCAAGAGATCCTCAATAAAGCCCTACAAGAATCATGTGTTCCCAGCGACATCAACCTCACTGAATTCGAGAACCTTGTCAGCCACTTGTCTGCATCTTGTGGGGTTTCCTTTAAACAAACAGATGTGCCCTCAGAACAACCTAATCATAACCTTCCACTCTGTATTTCTGTCATGGTTAAAGATTTTTCCATTAAACGAGTCATGATAGATAATGGTTCGGCCCTAAATCTGTGTACTCTAAAATTCATCAAACACTTGGGCTGCATTGAAGCAGATATAATAAATGATGTCATTACCATCAATGCCTATGAAAATCTAGAGTGCACTTCTAAAAGAACCATTTCATTTCCCATGAAAGTGGGCCCTACTATCCAAGATACAATATGTCATGTTGTTGATCTTGACCTTCCCTACAACATCCTCCTGGGATGCCCATGGATCCATTCCATGCAACTCGTCCCATCCACCTACCATCAGTGCATCAAATTCCCATATAACAGCATTGAAATCACCATCTGCAGATCCCAAGCCCTTTGCATACTACAATGCGCTGGAAACCTCCTTCCCACATTCCAATCACTATCCTGGGATTGACATTGGGACCTCTGTTTCAAGTTCATCTTGAATCCATTCAGATCTACAAACAATCCTCTCTTCCACCTTTTCCACGGTCAAGATCAACAACCAGGGTTTTGGGAAGTACACCCTATCTGATGCCTTCAAAGTTGGAGCATTGATAGTGTATCCACATACCCAAGGGAGATCAGACAAAAACATAATAGGTCAGAGAAAGTCACAGACAAGAAAAATTGGGCCCTACAACTTTTATCTCAAATGACATTCTAAGTAGCCAAGAGATGGAACTAGACATCAATCGGTGGCTTTATAAAGATCTGCCACCCCCAGACACCGATTTCTTCAATTATTTTAAAGGAAAATACACTTCAAATCACAAGATGGTTACAGAAAAATGGAACTATCAAGGCGGTGGCTTGGGTGCTAAAGAGAAAGGAATGAAAGACCCTTTTGTACCCACCAAATGAGAAAATAATTTAGGCCTTGGTAGATTTTTCCACAACTAGGGGCACTAATGACAATAGGTATACTCATTGTAGACCCCTAGGCCAAATTGTTGAATTCGAAGATGTCCCTGAAGATAAAATTGTGAAATCCTACGACGATATTGATGGTGACATCTTCCTGGGAAATTCTATCCTCCGTCAACTCTCCATTAATTTCATTGGCATTCCCCTCCTACATCCCGAACTCATAGATTGGGACCAACCATGTGTTGTACAGGTTGATGAGTTCCAAAGTGAGGACGCATTCCTAAGATTCATGGGAGCATTTGAACAAAGAAATGAATGTGGGAAATATTCAAAACATGTCTACAAAGTGGGTCCAAAGGCATACTTTGGGGAAGAGCAGGACTTCATTTGCAAAAATGAGGTAGAAAAAAAAGAGAGAAAAATAGATCCCTTAGAGAAAACCCCTACGGGGTGCTATCTGATTGTTAAAAAGTAAAAATAAAGGGCGTATCCGCTGGAAAAAACATCCCTGAGGTGCTAGAGAATGAAGACGCTCCTCTTCCTCTAATCCATGATTCTAGGCTTGAACAGTCATCGATCCTCATCGAAGAAAGAAAACCTTTCAATCTACGTACAGAGGATTGGGTAAAAGTACAAACCTGTGTCACTTTTATAAAGGAAAAGGACGACAACATTCAAATTTTTAAACTTTAACAACATAAAAGTGGCATTTGTGTTTTGAATTTGAAGATGATGTAAACTAATGAAATGTGTAAAATTTGATGAAGTATAGGCTTATAATTTTTTTAAAAAAATTTGACATAGTTTTTAATTTTTGAAGTCCATTTTTTATTCCTGAAATATGCTAAAAATCTAAGGTCTAGTCCGCGCTAAAAAACTATATGCAAATAATATTTTTTTCTACTGATTCCATAATATGTTTTAGATGACATGTATATCTAATGCATAAAAAAAACAAAGATCGGATTTCATTATATATTTTGTCTGTTATAACTATCCAAAGTCGGTGTTACCTAAAATCAACAGCTTTTAGTCCACGTTCAATTTTCCCTATCAAATCTACACCAGTAAAAAAAAAAATTACATATTCTTGAAGATGACTCTCTCCTCTAGTGTTAAATATAAAGTTTTAATTTTTCTGGCATGATTTGTTATTTTTAATATTTTTTGAATGAGCGTGTCCTTAAATGTTAAAATACCTACTTGAAGTATTTTCAACTTATAATATATTATATGAAACCAAAACATGATAAAAATTGATGACCATAATCTTGACTACGAGCTCTACGAAAGGGTATTTTTACATTTTATAGAAAGGTAAATTTTGACAGAGAATTCAGGTCCAGAAGGGAGAACTTGAGAAAGCCACCTATTTTTGATGACTTGGCTGCCAAATAGGATTCCATGTAGGTCCGGCCGGACGCATTAGGCGACCAAACACGGTCGCATGCATGGCCAGCCCCTAAAATCCAAATTTTCAGAATGCCCAATTTTTTAAATAAAATTAATTTTTTTTATAGATTTTTAATAGTTTTATAGTTTTTATAGTTTTATAGTTTTTTAAAAAATTGATTTTTTTATAGATTTTTAATAGTTTTATAGTTTTAATAGTTTTAATAGTTTTAGAGTTTTATAATTTTATTTGGAAGAGTTAAGTGGTTTTTATTTTGAATTAAGTGATTTTTTATAGTTTTTTAAATTTATTAATTATTTTAATTTTTTTTTTGTATTGCATGTCAAGTTTTGATTTAGTGTTTTTCAAGTTAACTGATTTTTTTTCTATTTTTCACAGGGCTGTTTACCTGTTTATGGTGTTGCATGCATTAAAAAATTTATTCAGTTTTCTTTATTAAGAGGATTTTGGCTAGTATTCGATATATAGGTTTATAGATTTTGGCTCTGAGATTGAATTCGGGGATTTTGAAAGCTTTGGGAAATTTCAGGGTTGTTGGATTGTTCTTTGCATAGTTTCTATCGAGTGGTGGTTTAAGGTAGGGTTTGAATATTTTTTTTGCAATTATTTTGGAGTAATTATAATTTTTTCATTGTCCTTGACAAATTTTGCAAGATTAAATTGTTGTGATTTTGTGAATGATAAATATATATATATATTTTGTTTGCTTATGAGCGTAAGATTTTATAGAAATGTGTGAGTTTTTTCAATTAAGTGATTCTTTTATATTTTTCAATCTAAACAGTTTTTGCAATGGGGAATAAAAGGAATAGATTAAGAAAATATGATCGAACAAAGGATGACAAAAT
>MU226326.1:453742-491841 GCA_018584345.1 Thuja plicata
CTACATCCACGTCCCTGCATTTTGTGTGCAAAATGTTGGGTCCCCCCTTTTTTTTTTTTTCTTTTGGCCTTTGCCTTGTCTTTTTTCCTTTGTTTATTTGTTTTCCTTCTCCAGGTTTTCTTTCCCGCAGTGTTGGTTTTTCTTTATTTTTTTGTCCTTCGTGTCTCCAGGACCCAGTCCTAGAGTTGGTCATTTGTTTTCTAGGAGCTGGACCCCAGACTCTGGGATTCTCTGCCACGATGTCTTATTTTTGTAAGAGGGTATGATCACATAGAATCCCTGGGAGCCCAGAGTCTAGAAGTCTGCCTATTCTGAAGTTTGCAGAGAGAAGGGTAACTTGCTTTTCACCTTGGGTATAAATAGAAATTACATGTCACTTTCACAGTTACCGTGATTAAAAGCACTTAGGCAATTTTAGAGTGATTCATAGGTGATTTGAGCGAGAATTGAGTGCATGCTTCTCTAAGCTTAGTAAGTAACAACGAATCAATCTTCCATAGTTGTTCATGACGTTGGAGGAAAAAGCTATTGTAGAGTGGTCTTGTGTTTCTCCCCTTCACCGTTCTTCAGATTCCAGGTTGGTGTTTCTGATTCTTTCCCTCATTTTATGTTTCATTTTTCTTTTCTTTTTGCTTCGTTTCACGTCCGTTCTTGCTTTGCATCTTTGTCGTCTGGTTCGCCACCTGTTGGTGGGTTGGCTCTTCCCGAGGGATGTCTGCCCTCTGTGTAGGTATAGGATAATGTATATGTTTTTATATTTTAGCTTTGTTTTAGGGTAGTTTCTCTGCTTTCTATTTTGGGTGTATACTGATTTATATAGTGTATATTTTCTATAATCTTATGTATATACACGTTGGCCCTCAACCCCCCAGTACTTTTTGTATATTTTTTATGTGTGTGCTATGCATATCCTTTAGAGAATTGAGTTCTACGCGCTCTATCATGAATTTCAACCTGACGAGATAGAGCTCGACGAGACAAGGTCACCATGGTTTGAACTCAGCACCTCACTGGTTCAAACCATGGTAGCTTTCTCTCTCCTCTGTCTCATCACATTAATGGCGGCATTAGTTTCCCATGTATGAAATTTAAAATGCATCCTATCTGGCATTCATTTTTTCCCTGTGTCGGCCCACTTGTCCTATTCAATGTCATAACTATCTTTACGTCGCCTGCCATTCTCCCACATGCCAGTGCATGTCAACCAAAGTACAGTTTGTTGCCAATCACTTTGGCAATGGCTAGTTTGTCCAGACTCTGGACTCCCAACTGGATCTTGTCTCCTGCTCTTTTTTTTTCACGTCATCGTGTCTGCATATTCTGGGATGCTTAAGCTATGTTCATTTTTAGATACTCCAGAACTTTTGTATATATATGCGCTAACATTTGCTTGACAGGTGTGGGTTGGTAGAAAATATCCCAGTGTTTTCCATATCCTTGTATGTTATGATGGTTTTCCAGTCTTGCAAGTGGTTTTTAAGATTATTCAAGATGTCTGACGATTTTGTGCCTCCTGATAGCCCAGAATTACCAACTACTTCCACCCGGGCAGACACTATATTGAAGCTGGAAAGAATGTTGGAAAAACTGCCATTAACCTCCAAGTATCTGATAGAGGGAGGTATTGCGGGGTCTAAAATAGACTCCAAGGATTAATAAATAATAGATCCAGACCTCGGGAGTTGGGCCGAACTACAAGGTCTAATCTAGACCATTTATAGGTCGAAAGAACAAGGGGAAAAAATATCAACTTGCTTAACTTCTTCTGACATCATCAAGGCCACAAATTTTCCATGCACGGTGCAGTCCCTCAAGCTTATTAGGTATCTAGTAGTATTATATAACCCAGCCACTTGGTTAGTTATGCTTCCAAATCCCCGGCCGCTACAATATCCTTCCACCATCGTCACATTAGATGCTCCCACATTTGCTTCCGGGTTGGGAATTCCACAATTCAAAGGGTTCGTAGTAATCAACCGGGCCAACTCATTAAAGGAATTTGGGGAGGCCGAAATCATTTCCCGGAAGCACCTCAATAATCACTGGTTGAAGTCTTCAAAGAGAGACTATAAAATGATGAAATTAGAAGTTCCCCGTAGGGATTTCACGAAGCCCATTCAAGCAGGTATAATATTTTTGTGCAGAATCTTTGGATGGCCCCACACCCGGGAATTCTCAGCGTGGATGTATTATTTCTTATACTGCATAACAACACATAGTAGGTCTTTCAACTAGGTGGCGATCATATCCAATCATGTGGATACTCAGATGCGGACCGTTGCCCAACATTCATAGTTTTATATGACTTCATATGTACTATGGGCATTGGCATAGCAAAGGCCGGCTTTTCAGGGCCTTGGAATAGTTGGAGAGCTCAGAAACAGCCTGGGAAAGGTTACACCTTAGGATCATTATCTGCAGTTACAATGGGAGATAAGCTTCCAAAATTTTTGCCAGGTAAACGATGCCTTCGTTTATCATAACATTCTTACACTTACCTGGGATTCAGGTACCACCTCTCATAGGTTGCAATGGCACTGGTCAACTCCTACGGCTGGTATTTCATTCAATTTAGTCATCATACTTACATAAGGGTGATAGGCTTCAACGAGAAGCCCTACCTCCTTCTCCGGTATTGCAGGGATAGGATTATTCTTTTAGAATTCTGCGGGCAGATGATGGATCTACATGCCCTCTTCACAGTGAAGAAGGTCTCTAATGTCCCATTCCCATTTTCTTGCAGGGGTTATACATGCAGCCTCGTCATGGCCCGGGAAGCGGATAATGAGTTAAAAGGGTTGGGGCTGGTTGAATTCCACCACACCCAGAAAAATTGACCCCCGTGGAAAAATTACCCTCGCACTACCAAGGGCATCCCACCACATGAAGATGACATTGAATATTTCTGGGCAGATTGCTAGGGCAACTTTTATCTCAGGGCCCGGAAGCATAGTAGAATGAGTAAAGGGCTCATGGAGGCACTGGACCTTTGGACCTTCTCAAAGGGTTTCAATGACGGCGGACCGCTGGAGGATCTGTCATACAAGGAACAGGGGCTGGATAAATTAGATCTCCCTCTGGTGGATTGGGCCACCCCAGAGGATTTGACAATTGAAGGGGTATGCCGCCCCATCATAGAGGCAAGCCACAAATATTTTGCCCGGGTGTGCCCCAAAAGCACCCGCAAGAAAGCAACGGTTAAGAAGACCATCCCTTCTTCAGCCGGTGCCAGACCATCTTCATCCGTCGCGCCCGCTGAAGCAAGTGCAAGAAAAGGAAAGGAAAAGGAAGGAGTCCTAGTGCCCAAGGCACCCCTCAGATTCCTATGCTTCTAATGGAAAAAATACATAATTAGATGGAGTCAGCAAAGTTGGCCAGCCAATAGATCAGCATGCAGGTGGCTGCCAACCTCCCAGTCACTCCAGTGACCTCTTCTCACCCAACGAGACCTCCCTCATTTGAAGCAATGATGAGTAGATAGACTTTTGTTGAGGCAGAGTCTTCCAACATTCTGGACACTGGGGCTTCTCTCATAAGGAAAAAGAAAATAGTAGTGATCCCCATACCAATTGCTCCTCTTGGTATGCTCGAGAAGCCCCTGATAGATATAAGTTTGGATTCCCCCGAACCAAAAAATATCTTTGACTCCTCTCCACCACATGATGATTTCGATGACACATTCTCGGTAGATGAGCTTCTCGAGATCTGGCAAGGTGTTGATACTACAGTAAAGGAAATTGAGGCTCAAGAAAAGGAGGCCCCTACAGAAGAAGAACTCCCCAAAGGAAAGGACATGTCAGAGCAAGAGGCTCGGGAGGAAAATGCTGAGTCTGAGAAGGAAGAACCACAGGTCCAAAGGACCGTAGACATGCCAAGGAAACCTACAATTAAGCCCCTAATGGAAGGAGAACCTGGAACTCAAAGAACAATTGTACCTCCGACCATCACACTCCAAGTACCTTTGGAGGCTTCAGGTGAAAAAGTGCCCCGGAGCAGTTTTGGTGAGGTCATAACAGTTACGACCTTGTTGAACTTTGGCCAACGACCTCATCCACCTCCGGAGGATATTGCTAGGGAGGAGGAGAATGTTGAAGTAAATGAGGCCGATAAGGCCCAAGAACAACAACAGCCAATAGACCAGGAGGTCTCGAGAAAAGAAAATGAAGAGGCTGCTAATACAACCAGGGAGGATGAGGTCCTGAGAATACAAAGATAGAAACCAGGGAAAAGATCCTGGATAATTTTGTAGAAGACGCCAGCATGGCAGAAAACATAGAGGGTTCCAGAGAATAGGAAATGAAAAAAGAACAGGAAGCAAGGAAGGAACCAGAAAAAAAATAGGAAAAGGGGCTAGAAGAAAATATAAACTTAGGGAATGCACCACCAGATTCGGAAGTGAATCTCAGTGATTAGGAGTTGGCAGCAAGGCCGCCCCAACTACCTCAATGGCTGGTGTAAACAAAGAAAAGAAAAGCTCTGGTGGTACCTACAGGAGCTCCTTTGTCATTGGCCGAGATGATGGCCAAGAATGCCAAAACAAAGAAGCCCAAAAGGGCATGGGTGGTCCATACTCTCCGGACCAACCCAACAAGAAGTACAATTGTGGTCATTGCAACACCCCTAAAAAATATAGATGTAGTAGTCGCAAGGCCTGAAGACTATAGTATAACAGAAGTTGAGTTGGAGAAAGGGACAAGCAAGGAGAACTTGACTTGCTCAAGGAAGCTACCAAGGATATAGAGGCCCGGTATGCAAAACAGGGGCAGAAGCTGCAGGAGGAAAGAGAGACAAATGCTAATCTCCTCTTACTTCTGATAGAACTATCACGACCCTTGGCTAAATTCCACCCTGGGACCCCTTCTTCCGGATTGCCGCTTGCACAGGGCGATGTGGACTCACTACGCATGATGAAGAAAAAGGTGCAACTAGTAGACGGGTGGGCAGCCGAGAAAATAATGATAATGAGAGAATTTCTAGCTGCGTCCCTCCTAGACTTTTACAAGGTAGACCTCACCCTTAGCCATGCAAGAAGCTCTGCTCAGGTATGGGAGTTAGACTTAGACAAATATGAAAAATGAAAGGCCGGGTTGGAGGAGATCCACAGCATTAGCGAAGAGGTTGCCACAGAATTTGGAATTTTGGGAGAAGAATCATATGATTCCCTCCAGGTCCAGTACTCCAGACTTGCCCTCAAAATTGAGGTTTTCAAGGAACTGGTTAAGACCTTAAAATAGAAATTGATAGCTGCTCAATATCCCTTGGATTTATTCAAGACATTCATGGTCAGGGTATCGCAAGTTGATCCCTTCACCACTGGAACATGTACCCCAGAGGAATATGTCCTCAGTAAGTTCGACGAAAGGATGGAATCCCTATATCCGCTGGGCAGAGATTTTGATCAAGGCAGGTTGTCACGGTTGTCAAAGACTATGATTCGGTCGCATGACACCATCAAGATGGTGAACGAAATCTTGAACGGGGCCAGAGAGGTTGAGGAGGAAATGGAGGCTATCTGTAGTAGATGGAGTAGCATCCATAGTATAGATGAGGAGATCATTAAACAAGTGTTAGAGGCTTGGGACAAAATGTAAATCAGTAAAGTTCTCTGAGTCTGGGATAATTTGGCCTGACATCATATTGCGTATTCTTTATTCTTTTGGAACGTAAGTTCCTGCATCCTAAAGTTCTAGATCCCACATTTTTGTATTCTTTAAGTGACCTGCATTTCAGTTCCCAATGTAGTTTGGTCACTTTTAAGGCAATAATAAACGTTGTCAGAAAGTAGATAGATACATCAAGGCACATCAGCTCGATGGGACATTTCTGACAGATGATCTTCCCAAGGCACCACTTCAGAGATACACCTAGTGCATAGGAGACAGGGTGCCACTTTTCCCATTTATGAGGCATGTAGCCTCGATCCCCGAGGGATCAGATTTCATCTTTCTCCTTCTCAACTCTCTTCTCAAGGCCGATTCTTCCACTCTATCTTTCTTGTCTTTTTCTTCTGACATGTCAAGCCTTTTTCGTCTCGAGGCTTTTTGTAGAGTGTTGTAGGTAGTATCGGCCACCAAATAATGTATTTTATTGTAAAGTGTAAAATAAGTTAGGGTTAGGGTCGATCGAAAGATGTTTATAAATAATAAGTCTGACCTCATTCCAAGGGTCGGCAAAATTGATAATTTTGCAGTCTATAGTTAATAGCAATTTGGTTTTCTCAGTTCTTAGTTGCAGAGCTCAATGCTCCATAGTTTCTAAGCTTTCAGTAGTTAGATGCTCCCTTGGAGCCACCATTGTACCATGCACCAGAGCTTGCTAGAAGAGATGTTAATGAAGAAGGAAGAATTTTATCAATGATGTTGTTGACTTTGTGTCTTTTGGGTTAACGGTATTTTATGCGTTGTGTTCTTCGTGTCCTTTTCTCTGATACTTAAAGTAGAGTAACGACCTCCTTTCATTTTCTATTGATAAAATATGAACTGATGGTTGTATATTTCTTCAGTATTTAGTGTAGTGTGTTATAGCATTGTTGATGTCTTGAATGTTTAGCATAAGTATAGGTAGATGAAATATGTCTAACTGTGCAGTATCTTTTGAATTTTATTTGTTAAAATGAATGCGCGCTTGCAGGAAACCCCACTTACTTGAATCCCTAGAGAGAACGAGTTGAAGATAACCAACTATCCCCCTCAAAAAATAGTCACATCTCCCAACCGAGCCCCGCACCATTGAGACCCAACTCTCACGTGCTTGGAGGCCAGGGGAATCTCATTTCCCTAGACAACCTTTACAGGCGAAGTTGGCCGGTACCTCGGTACCCGGTGACAACTTACCTCTATTGGCAGACCCGGTCACAAGAGTCTTGTCAACAAAAACTGGCACTAGAAAGAGGGCATGAAATTTTCCCCTTCTCAGGATTCTAATTTTACACCTCCCAAGGGTTCCCAAAGCCATAGTTTTAGGAGTCAAGCCTTCAGTGGGATTGGTTCTTTCTCCCTAGTGAGATTTGAAAGAATCCTTAGATTGGCCCCTAACCTCAGAAGGTTTGTCGAACTCGAGCCTCCTTCTTGACAGAAATGGACCCCAAAAATTGTACTAGCCACCATTGTCTAGGGGTCTAGCATATCACAGAATATCCAAAATTCCAAGACAATCTCAGGAATCAGCGTTCAACCTACTCAAAATTTAGCTCCCAAAATGGCTGCATATTTTAGAAATACCGGGTCCCCTATGGGAAGTTTTCCGAGTGCAACCAACGATTTACCCTCACACCCAGAAAAGATTTTCTCACAATATGAGCAGCTAGACTCACAAACCATAGAGGAACACTTGCAGGCATACAAAGATGCCATGAACTGACACTGAATCCAAGATGAGGATGTTGTGACCCAGATGTTTACCCTGTCCCTAGGATAGGGTGAACTAAACTGGTACCTTAACCTTCCCGCCAACTCCATCAACAATTGGAAGGACATGAAGGATTCCTTCTTGGTTTCCTTTCACGTACATGTGGACCCAGATTTGTCCCATAGCCAGTTCATTTTCATCAGAAAGGAACCAAATGAACCCCTTGCAGCATTCAATCATCGGTTCCAATGTACCTTAAAGCAGTGCACAGGTCCTTTCATCCCATCTGTGGAAGTAACCATACAGACCTATCTCAACGTGATGGACCCCTTCGTTGCCACCCTTCTCTGGAGAACAACCACCCCATTCGACTGGGATACTTTGGAAATTTTTTACAACCTAGCCTTAGAACTGTCCCGCAGCCTCAATAAATTCTCAAGCGGGATTGGGCAGAACACACCATTCAACATGATCCCCAGCGTAACTGTGTACACCAGGGGATATAACACCAATCTAGTAATGGATGCCCCCACAATGGACATAAACCCCCCACCACCACCGATAGACCAGCAGGCTTGGTACGTTTATCCATCACAGACTCAAGCAATATCAGGTCTTGAATCTTTCCCTTGGAACCAGTCACAGCCGAACCAACAACAGCAGACATAATCATCCAGAGTGCCTTTCTTCTAGTCGCCTATGGCTGGACAATTGTTTCCCTCGACTTCAACAAATACTGGAGCCTTCCCAAGGAACCAACAACAACTGTCACATTGTGACACAAACACTCAATTGACCGCCGAGGTTGAATCCCTCTGGAAAATGTTTTCCACCCTGACTATGGACATGGGTCAACTGAAAGTGGGGTCTTATGCACCCCAGAACTCCAATTCCTAAAGAGGGAATATTTTCTCCAACTATCAAAACAACAATGTTGGAGGAAGAAACTTCAACAACGGGCCTTGGCATAATCAATAGCAATGGAACAATAATGCAAGCACCAAAGGTCCACCTCTGAACCAAAATGCCAATCAAGGTGGTGTTGGACCATCCCATTTCACACCAGTCATAGAATTTCAGCCATGACCAATTGGTGTAGATTGCATGACACAGGCTCCCACAACGAGGTAAACTGTGCCATGCTAGAAAAGGTCATCAAGATCTCCCAACTAGATAGACAACAAGCATCTGACCCTACTCCCCTAGAGCCTCTTGTGCAAGAGCCAACTCATGGTGCCTTCACCTATGTGACCATCTTCTTCAGATCTCTTGGAGAAGACAAAGAGGAATATAAATTGCAGGGATTCTTTGATGAATTGATTCTGTCCTTAGAGGCCAATGCCCTCACCAAACCATGGGCTCCTTAAAAAACTCAAAGCCAATCTAGTAAAGAACCATTTTACACACCGAGACCACCAAAGGAAACCCCTCCTTGAGATAATACAATTGACTGGCCTGTCCCTCCAAAAGGTTCTAGCTCTAACCAAGCAAAAGACCTGATCGACAGAAGCCACCAATTCCCAGAAGGAAATTTTGACATCACAAAGGCGTTAGAACAAGCCACCACCTCCATGACCTTGATGGAGGTTTTACTAAACTGCCCCGAGCAGAAGAAGTCTCTTCTAAAGCTCTTGGGAAACCCAGAAGTTGTCAGTCGCCCACCCAAGTTTTTCTCTTTTGATGATGCTAACGCGGCTGTCTTCTGGGGAAATATAGAGGACACTCCATTCCTACTAGGCCTGAACATACAAGGAAAAAATATACACAACTACCTAGTGGATTCTAGAGCTTCAGGAAACATCATGCCCCTATCTGTATGCCAGAAGCTTAGATTCTGACCCACCCCATCAAATGGTGCAGTAATTCAACTGGATAAAACTACTAGAAAAATGGTGGGTGAATTGAAAAATGTTCGGATACAGCTCATCCAAAGACCCTAGAATAGACAGCATAATCGATATCCAAGTGGTGGACATCCCAGAGACTTATGGGATGTTATTAAGTTAGAATTGGTCTAAGTCATTAAATGGATACTTTTCAACCGACTTCTCCCACTTATGTCTCCCCTGGGAAGGAGAATCAAACAAAATCTGGGTTGAAAGTGAACCCCGGATGAAGTAGGCCCTTACCAAAGTCAAAAGGGTTAACAAAGTCTTATTCTCTGAGACTTCCCTGGGGTGTACCAACCCCTTGAAATCTTAACATTTGATTTCACTCTCGGGGAGGATCCCATAGTCCTGTAGAGAATCCAAGACCTAGAAGAAAAACTAAGGGTTGAAGTCAATTCTCAGGGTGCCATAGCGACCCCTGCTACACTCTTGTCTGGCACTTGGTGCTGGGTACACTACCAGAAACATTCAGAGCTAGAGTGTGAGCATTTCCTTTCCGTCACTACCTGACACATCGATGCCTTCCAGAATAAAGAACATATAGCAGATTCCCTGGAACCTAGTTTCCCTACTAGAAGCACTTCAGTGCCGTCTCTCTAAAGATCTCAATCCCAAACCACTCCAGAGGAAAACCTCACCCATGCACCACTAGTGCGGGAGGAAACTCCTCCCAAGTCTCCCAAAGATAATCCAAAAGCTACTCCATCTCCCTAGCTCCAAACTAGAAGCAACGACCTGTGGACCCTTAAGTTTGATGGGTCCAGGTCCAAACAGGGCTGTAGGGCCAGAGTAGAATTAATCAACCCGCGACGAAAATCCTTCCTTACTCGCTTACTCGCTAATGGTTTACGGTTAATGTTTGTGGCTCGCGAGTGAGTGAGCAAGGAGATTTTCATGCTATCACTCACTTTCTATGGCTTGGAGGTTAATATTTTTGTGTCCATGAGTGGGCGAAGTGGCTTTTGACATGTTTCAATTATAGTTATTGCTCACTTGCGATGGTTAAAGATCAAGTCAGATTCATGTAGCGAGTGTGCGACTAAATGAAAATACAAACAACATTTTTAGTTGTCACTCACTCGTGCAAGTTAAAATATGATAATATAAAGTAGTGCCAGTGTGTGACTAGATATTTAGGTGAAATCGACAGCTTTTGTTCACTCGCTAGATGATCATGATCTTGGAGGAATATGCTACGACTGCGTAATTAAATGAAGATGGAGGCTTTATCGCTCACTCGCGAGGAGGTTTTTGAATTTTTGGTTTATGCTACAAGTGCGTGACAAGGTGCCACATGCCTCATTCCCAGGTTTTGAACACCAAAAGAAAATACAATGCATACTCTATTCCGGAAAGGATACTCAAGTTTGAATTAATGGCAACATTACTTACAGGCGCCAATGGTATGATTTTGTAAGTGTGAGAAAATTATAGTGAGAAGAACAAAAAATGGATGTGATAGGCTATAAATGTAGTTGATTGTGCCTTGATTGTGTATAGTTTTATCTTTCTTCTTTCACAAAATTGTGAGAAAATAGGAGAGCCTTGTTTCTGAGATAATTTTTGAGAAGGAAAGATGAGTCAAGCTACTTGAAGTGTAGCTTCATAGGGGTCTAGAAAGAAGGCAACTATAGGGAAGAAATATCCTAATGAATTTGCAGAGCTATTACCAGGAACTTCCAGTGAAAATAGTGCAAATTAGCTGGAATGGAAAGACAGATAATGTCAATGTAGAAATCTAGTCACTCTGAACAACTTTGGTAATACTTTGTTTCATTATTTCTGGAATAATAGGGTTACGTTAGTCCCTATATGCAATCCCTAGAACATGAACATGGCCAAATTGATTGTGCTTGATGTATTGTTGATGTGGAATTGATTAAAGAATTAGCTAAAAGCTACTATCATGTGGGTAGAGTAATTAGGAAGAGAAACAAGGAAGCCCTAGTAACCATAGATAGAAGAATTGTTGCAAAGGTTTTTAAAATTTTTGGTACAATATGTACTGAGATTGATCTAGAAAAAATAAAGGTTGATTATGAGAAGTGGGAGAAATTGATAAAGAGGCATGAAATGCGAAGATAGATGCTTAGGGTGGACTGCAATTTGGTTGTATTTCCTGATAACATAAATCCACCATTTGACTTGTCATTTTTCACAATTACATAAAGGGCACGGTGTATGGATTGAGTAAGGTTTTGGGCTTTGATGGAGATTCAACTACTCCTGCTGACCTATTAATGATGGCCATGGACATACAGGATACAAAGGTAAATATTTATTATGATTATGTGGGTTATGTCGTTGAAGCCATACATACTGCATTCATGGAGATACATCAAGGTGTTCTTGTGCCTACTTTCAAACACTACTCACACTTGATGTTTTTCATTCTATAATACAACACTTGGCATCCATGGATAAAGAGTTAGAATTATATTCACTCTAAGTATGTGATTGAGATGCCAATTCAGAGATGGACTGAAGTATGGGATAACTCTTCATCATATTCTTCTTTTGTCTATTTTCAAAATTGGATTGTTGCTCCAATTTTAGATATGTTGGGAGTTAAAAGGGAAATGTTGTCCTTCAATGTTAGAAGGTTATTAAGACCTTGGACTTCAAGATTGGCCAGTTAGTCACAATTAGGGTATTTTTTCTATTTTGATCAATTCACTATTATTAGGGTTTATGGATGCTCACAATCACCACATCTTCTCCCTAAATTTTTCCCACTCAAAATTGCTTTCATAGAATTCATTTGGAAAAGCACTTGGGTAGATAAAGATATTTTAGAAGGACATAGGAATGGTACTTTCATCCCTATATTATGGGTGGCATTTGATTTTTCTATAGGAAAGAATGCTTTTGAGAAAGTTAATGGTTTTTTGAAACACTATAGAATGTCAAATACAATATCACATTTTTGAGACCCAGAAAGGTTCATTAAAATAGCTCTAAAAGATATGACTCTCTAGGAAAATGTGAGGGATAATGAGGGTTTAGATGATGAAGACATTGTGAGTAATAAGATGGATAGAACTGATGTTCAAGATAGGAGAAGAAAATGGAAAGATCTAATGAGAGTAGAAGTTGAATGAAAAGAATTAGACATTACATTCTCTGGATTCTTTTCTCATACTCCTTATCTCCAAAGAATTGAAAAAATGTTGGAATCTTATGAAAATTTGAGGGCACACGTGCTAAAATTTAGTGATGAAGATGCACAACCCCAAGTATCTCCAGGTACATTGGCCTTTCATAAAAAAAAATAGTTAGAACAATGGAAAGAAGATGAAGAGGCTGGGGAAGAGGCCACGTCTTTTAGAGAACCACCCAATAAAAAGTAGAAAATAGAGGACATGGTTGTTGAATTGAGAAAAAGCATGGCTAAGGTTGTGGTAACAGAACATGGAAAATATTTAAGAATAATTAGAACCCAATTGCAGACTGTGCCACAAGATGAAGGGCATGGAGAAAATAAAATGATTTTGAGTACATAGATGGATGAAGGAATGATGATGGAAAATGAATTCATGAAAGATTATGAATTTGTCAAATCAGACGAGTTCAAAAAATTTCTAATAAAAATGAAACAAAGGAAGTTAAGGAAAAAAATAAAAATAGGGGAAGGAGGAGAAGAGAAAAATGAGGAGATTTTAAATACACTCCAAGAGTATGAGCCTGAGAGTGAATTGATCATTATTGAATAGGCTAGGTTCTGGTGAAGAATAGTGGGATATTGTTGATGCTTGATTGTGACTTGCAGTCTACTTTCATTATTGATGAAATCAGAAAGTAGGAGAACACCATGTTTAAGTCTAAATTTGAAATAAATGATGTGTTTAGAGGATCATTTTTTGATCCCAAGTCTAAGAATTTGTCCATTTGGTTCCTTTCCCCTGCCACACAAAAACCGGGTTTTGAATATAAGAGAAGAAAAGAAGGCAAATAAGATGATATATAATTTACAAATTACCAGTAACACATAAATTGCTCATTTAATGACCCAAGTTTCATTTATGAACTAGGCTAAATAGAGGATTTTTCCAAGAGATATGAGAAAACTTTTAGTCAGATGATTGTATTGGATAAAAAGCATGAGGAAGTTATGATATAGAACAATGGCTTGGAAGAGAAAGTAGAGGAATTGAAGAAAGATCTGGAGGAAAAAATACAAGTGAAATCTCTAGGTGGCTTTGAAAGACAAGGTAAATGAATTTACAGAGACCCAGGGTGATTTACGATAAGATGAAGGCCAAACAAAGGAGCCCTTTAAAGAACAAAGTGGCATGATTGTTTCTATAATCCTTTCCATACTAAAACAATGGGTAGGTGTTTTAAAACAAAATACTTCACTGGTGCATGCAATGCATGAGTCACTCTAGGATGCTTGCAAGACTACTGTTGAGGCCATGGTATTTCTTGAGCCTACTTTCATAACATGCTCAAGAAGGACTAGAGTGATGGAAAAATTGAATACTAAAATGCTATATAGTGATGACTTCCCTTCTAAGATCTTAGAGACCACTGAAATGGTAAAGGAGATGAATACTTCCTATGCTTTCTTCAATGTGAATGATGAGTTAATCGGTAATAAATTGCAGTTATTTGGTAACCAATACCCTGTACTTATCACTAAATTTTTTTATGATACTAATGTTTTAAATCTACAATTAAAATGGGAAAAAAAATTTGATGAAATTTGGAAGGTGGATGATGTGAATAAACATTTAGAAAAGGATATAGATGTCGGTTACTATAACGATTTTATTGATAGCTTGTTTAAAGTCAAGGTGGACATGACTAAATTATTTACTGAGGAGAAGACGGTCTTAGATGCCAGGTGGATAAAGGCCTTGGCCAAGTTAGAACATTAAAAATCTTTCTCTTGGCCCATCGATAAGGAAGTGAACAAGTGCGAGGCTAAGTTGAAAGAATGAGCAGATATCTTCAGAACAACAATAACTTCTATTTGGTTTTTCAGTTCCTTTTGCCACCCGTGTTTTATTTTTAAAGTGGTTATTTTGTTGTAATTAAGTTGTTTCAAGATTTTTAAATCTTCCCATGTAGTCCGAATCTTGTTGCATCAATAGTTATAAAAGGATTCAAAGACTACTGGGAAAGGGATAGTCCTATTTATTTTGGAGTACAATAATATTGTATAAACTCTGGGTTGGGACCAATAATTTGATAAGGGTTTTGAAGTATACTATTGAATGTAATAGCTTTACTTTGATACGAATGAAAATAAAAATCCATCAGTAGTTTCTAAACTTTGATGATTAATTGTCGTTATTGTTGTATCCTGATTTTTGCTTAAATTGAGTAATTAAGGATTGTTCAATTTACATGTTTTTCAGGTAGATTGTGAAGTCATTTTAGGGTTTCTATCAAGGAGAGAATAAATTTCCTTAGGATTATTTTGGTAAAATTTGGAGTTTGTAATGAATTTGATGATTGTCTCAAATATGTGTGAGGGCTGATATATAAGGTATATTTGTCTTTTGTTCAGATCTGTAGGTGTTTCTGAGTTTATTTTTATGGCAAATGGTTATGAAAGTTTAGAGTGACTCCATGCACTAGGATAAACCATTGGTCTATTATTTATTTGGAATGGATTACTATCATTACTGAATTGATCTTTGTTATTCTATTTTAGTTTGTCAAATAAATGTTACAGAAGTTAGTATCTATAATTTCCACTATGCACTTGTTGGAGAGATGTTGTGATTTCATTATTCCAAGTGAGAAAGGGTAAACCCACCTAAGTTTGTGGATCTCAAAGTTTAGAGGGTATAAAAACATGTTTATGTTCCTCTATTTCTTACTTGAATAGTGTATGGGAAAATACAACGAGCTTATTACAAGTATTTTATGTGTAAGAAATAAAAGGAACCAACAATATGGTCACAAGGAAATAATTGATCAATGCACTTTCTGAAGGTGAATTCAAAAAAGTAAAAGACTTCGATTCTACACATGAGATTTAGACAAGATTGGAAGCACTATACGTAGGAGATAAGTTTACAAATCAAGCGAAGTTATAAAACTGGAAAACAAAGATTGAATCATTGAAAAATAAAGATGATGAGAACATTAGGGTGTATGCATAGAGAATTACAGAATGGTTGTTGGCATCATAACCTCTAGAGGTACTTATGGTGAGGAAGAAGTGATTGCGAAGATACCTAGATCTTTGACACCTTCTTACAAAACTAAAGTACAAGCTATAGAGGATATTATACCTTCACTCCATACTTCAATAGAGAGATGTTGATTGAAATGCTAACTACTTTGAGGCTCAGAACTGGGAGATTCTTTACCTAAATTTTAGTCAGCATTCAAGGCGGTTGTGCATAGAAGAAAAAAGACCTTATCTGGAATTGTGAGAACCAAAAATAGTGACTTGAGAGAAGAAATTGGAGACTATGTTGATGAATGGGAACAAATACATGAGGAAGAAAGAAAGCTAGATGAAGTGGTAGCCCTGATTTCTAGACAAGAAAAGAGAGGTAAGAGTAAATTTTAAGGCAAGTTACCTTTGAAATGTTTTTCATGCAACAAGATTGGTAATTTTGCATCTTGATCTCCTACAAGTGTTCCAAAACAAAAACATAAGGTTTACAAATCAAAGCATTCAAAAGACAAGGAATTTTATTATGTTAGTGAGGGTGTTTCAGATGATGATGTTGATTATGATGAAAATGGATTTATTTCTATGAAGGATGATGAACCTATACATGAAAAGAAACCCTTAGTATCTCGTGTTGAAAATAAATCTAAATGGGTTATAGTTAGTGGTTGTTCACATCATATGACTAGAGATAAAAACAAATTTTTTTAGTCTGAAAAGATATGATGGTGGTGTTGTTAGATTTGGTGTCAATAATCCTAAGCTTATCATTAGAGTTGGATCTATTTCTATGGATGGAAAGACTAATACTGAGAATGTACTGCTTGTTGATAGACTTAAGCATAATATGTTGAGTGTTGGACAACTAGTGGACAGAGGTTATCAATTGAAATTCATTGATAGGAAATGTTCTATCAAAAGTAAAATAGGAGACTTGATCGCATCTAGTACTAAATCTAGAGGTAATGTATTTCAATTGAATACATCTCAAGCTTCTTGTTTTATTTTGAAGTTTGATGATAGTTGGTTATAGCATAGAAGATTTGTCATGTCAAATTTGATAACATTTTGAAGGCAAGTATGACAAATGTTGTAAGAGATCTACCTAAGATTGTGAAACCATCTAACACTATGTGTAGAGAGAGTGTTATGGGGAAGCAGACTAGAAGAAGTTTTAAAAGCATATATTATTCAGCAAAGGGGAAGGTTGATCTGGTACATACAAATCTGTGTGGTCCTACAAGAGGAAGATCTTATAATGGTGAAAGGTACTTTATACTTTTTATTGATGACTATTCTAGAATGATGTGGGTTACATATTTAAAGAAAAAGTTGAGAATGAATCTGGTTTGAAGATGAAATGTTTGAGATCAAATAGAGGTGGTGATTTTACATCAGAATTATTTAAGACCTACTATGTAGAGCATGGAATATTCAGACAGACATCTGTACCTAAGACACCACAACAAAATGGGATAGCAGAGAAAAGAAACATAACAATATTACATGTTGCCAGAACTATGCTGCTGGAAGTAAAAGTATCACATGTTCATTGCAGAGAGGTTGTTGGTACTATTGTGTACACCTTGAACCAAATTTATATCAGAGAAGATACAAGTAGGATTGCTAATGAATTATGGTTTGATCATACACCTACTATAAAATAATTTAAAATATATGGAAGTGAATGCTATATCAAAAGAGATGATGAGATAGGGAATTTTGATGCTAGAAGTTATGAAGGTATCTTCCTTGGTTATTATACTAAAAGAAAAACATATAAATGTTTCAATCTGAAATTGAGGAAGTTGATTGAAAGTTCTAATGTGAGAATAGATGAAAAGTTTCAGATTCAGGAAAGAATGTATGACTGTGGACAAATTGCAGAGATAAAAGAAGTCCCTACTGAGCCTTCAGAAACTTTTATTGTTAATAATTAGATTGAAGATGAATCAATTGAGCTTATTGAGACTCCTAAGAATCTGAGGTATTGAAGTAGGAGATGCAATTAGAGTGGGTTTAACCATGGAGGAAACTCCGTAGTTAAGCGCGCTCGAGCTGGAGTAGTACTGGGATGGGTGACCTCCCGGGAAGTCCTGGTGCTTCACCTCTGTGAGCATCACCTAGATCCAATGAGTGCTAAGTGTTCCATTCATTCTCATGAGAGATGGGTTCATGTGAACCACTACTCATGAATTATGGGTCAATGAGTTTGACTCAAAAACTACACTGTTGAATCCTGATAGCAATATCACAATCTGAGGTATGTTAAGAAGAACCACCATGAAGATCAAATCATTGGAAATGCAAGTAAAGGAATTGTTGGTTGGTTTTTATGCTAAGATTACTAAACAACAACCTTTACACTTTCTGATATATTTTAATGAGTATCCAACTCCCAGTATTCAACCAAGAGTGAAAAGGACCAAGTAACAAGTATGCAGATTCATCCTTCTATGCTTTAGGTTTTCTAAAACCAAGGGGAGGACACCCTTCAACACCTTCAAATATTCAATAAGGCATGAATCAAGCAGAGATCTCACAAAGGCTCAACACGACTTGGAGACACTAGGTAACTAGATAATCACCCATTGAACATTGACGTTGAAGTGGATCATGAGATTGGTACAACACCACAAACCACATAAAACATCAAATGCATTAGATTTTATATTTAAAATGTAGAATATAGAAAAGACTTAATCAAATATACATGAGTGCAGAAGATACTTATCACTCGCCAATGCTTTCTCTATTGGGCAATATCATTTAAGAAAAGTCAGAAATACAACAATAAACTTGGTCAGAGATTTCAAGCCATAAACACAACAAATCCAGATCAATACTGCTTATAAGATCCTCTTGTAGACAACCAAATGAAATTATGTCACATCTACAACATCATTTAATCTGATCCTAAATCAGAACTGAAGAATGATAACATATATAGATAAACTCTATTAAGAGAATCCGACAATTTAGACTTCACAAGATTGACACCAAGGAGTGATTTGTGTTAGAGTAATCACTTATTAATTAAATCATGTTGATTTAATTATTTAAGTTGTTTTATTACTTTTTAGTGCTTAAGCTTTCTCTTGGGTACATTAATATTCTTTTATTATTTATTAATGTGCAACCTATCTTTTTTAGTTTTTAGGGTTTTGTTCACCTTTATAGGTTGAACCTTATAATTATTCTTTCATAAGTTGGAATACAATTTTTGCTCTCACATTCTGGAGTAATTCTAAGTTTTAATTTTTCTTCCTTTCTACTTCTCTCCTCTGATGGGTTATTTGCATGTAGGTGTTCTTCAGGTTCTATTGATTTGTATTTCTCAAATCCTACATGGTATCAGAGTCATACTATTGCTGCATATTCTGGTGTTTTCTAAAGAAGTGATTTGAAGGAGAAAATCCTAGATTTTTCAAAGTTTTCATCATCATTATGGGGATAGATTTTTATTTTTTACACTTTGGACAAAAATGACCTCACGGTTGAGTCCAGAAGGCCCAAAAATGCCTATTTTGATACAAGGCATGAAATATTTCCCCTACTGTGCCTCTGGAGAAATTATTTTTGCCTCTGGGGCTATTCAGGGCACGTTTTTTGAGAAAAACATTCAAAAAAAATTTAAAAAAAAAAAAATATTTTTTAAAAGACCAAAAATTGTGTTTTTGTGGCCCAGCTAGTGTGCAGCCACCTCGCCACCCACACGTGACCAACGCACCGCCACGGCCCAGCCCGTACCCCACCACTACCGGCCAGCCACCACAACCAGCATACCACTCAGGTGTCGCTGGCGTACCACCAAATCCCTACCCATGCCCCGCCGCACCGCCCAGGAGCCACCAGTGAGCCGCCACCTGTCACCTACTGATGTCAGCATACCGACAGGTGACGTCAGCATATCGGTGATCATTTTTTTTGGCATAACGACCTAATGATGGTCATACAATTGTCAAATTGTTTATCATGGATAGGTGATGACCATTTGAATGTCAATTTTTTTGCAGTGACTGATTTTTTCCAGATAGCTTGTTTTTCAGAGGTCATGTTGGTTTTTTGCTCATAACTTGAGCATACAATATCATTTTTAAGAAAATGAGATATTGCCGGAAAGATCTTTCTAGGACGGACACCATATCATAAGTTTTGTCTAATCATTTGACCATTTTTGTACCTATTTTTAGCATCAAATTTGAGGCTTCTATTTCCCTCCTCACTGCACCAGGTTTTGATCTAAACACATTAAGGTCAGATTTCTTATTTTTTTTATTTTTTTAAAAGAGATATCATGGTTTTTTCTCCTCAAACTTCATTTGTTATTCTAGAATCGGGTAATTATGAGTCATGGGCAAAGGGTATACTTACACATTGTAGGTGGCTTAATTTTTTGCCTTATTTTTATGATCTCATTCCTAAACCAACCACTTCAGAGGGAAAATTAGCATGGGATATTATTAGAGATCACATAGTTGATCATGACACTGTGTTGTCTATATTAGACATTGCTTGTCCTGACCTACTTTGCGTCCACATCTTTGGGAGATCTATGGAGACCCTAATCTCTCTCCATTCCTAGAGGATCATGCTTTAGATTATCTCTTACCCATTGCATGGAGAGAGAATACACCCTTTGATCATGATACTTTAGAGGAGCTTGAGTATTTAGACACACTAACATCTTCTGATGGATTAGAGGCTTGTCTCACAGTTCCTACTCTTCAGACTAAGACTTCACCAACATCTCCTATTTTTACCTATTTAGTGCAATAGGGCATCATTCACCTTCCAAACATAGCTACTTTGGACTCTTATCTTACAAACATCTCCTTCTTGTTTGTTGAGTCTTATATTGCAGATTTGGAGAATTATTTTGAGGACATTCATCTCCTCTACCTTGACAGTCAGGTTATTGAACTCTTCACCCACCATTATCAGTGCATTCAGCGGTAGCATTTTAGGATTCTCCACATCAGTTCAGATTTAGTATCATTTGTTTCAGTTTAGACAAAGAGATTCTTTAGCATCCGATCATGGCACCCATCTTGAGTTAGATTTGTCAATCACTCTTCACAGGGTTTCTTCAACATCATCCTTTGGATCTGTTTCTTCCCAAGGGAAGGAATATCATTTATCACTTCAGGATTTCCTTTCGGATTCTACATCAAGCATCTACCATTTTGACAGGATTTTATTCATTCTAGGGGGACTTTGGTGTCTCATCCCTCTCTTATGAGGGGAATATTTCTACTTATGGTCTTGAGAGAGTCTCTTGAGCCATTTATTTTCTGCTTATTTCTATCTCTTTTTGGACAGGGGTTATTCGCACTGGTTTTTCTTGTTTGTCTCTAGTTTACAGAGATTTCCTTATATTGGGTACCTGATCATGCCTTGTTATTGGGACCTATTTCCTTCTTTCATAGTTGTGCTAGGTTAGCTTACCCCATGCGCTTAGCTTAACAGGAGTTGTTAGAGTAATACATTATTAATTAAATAATGTTGATTTAATTAGTTAAGTTTTTTTATTACTCTTTAGTGCTTAAGATTTCTTTTAGGTGCATTAATAAATAATTCTTTTATTAATTTTTAATGTGCAACCTAGCTTTTTTAGTTTTTAGAGTTTTGTTCACCTTTATAGGTTGAACCTTGAAATTATTCTTTCATAACTTTGAATACAATTTTTTCTCTGACATCTTGGAGTAATTTTGAGTTCTTCTTTTTCCTTCTTTATGCTTCTCTCCTGTGACAAGTTATTTTCATATAGGTGTTCTTTGGGTTTGGTGGATTTGTATTTCTCAAATCCTACAATTTGAATATGGAATTCTCATATTAAGTGTGAAGAATCACATCACTATACACAAATTTGCAATCAAATACATACTACTTCAATAAGCTATAAAAGACCAATGAAATTCTATTCTATCTGAAACAATATGGTATAATGAATAAACTACATTCCTAATGGAACCAAAGCAAACTAGAACCTCCTGGAGCCAACAATCTGAAACTCTCTATGGAGACCAAGAAATTGGAAACATAATCTCATGGAAAAGATAGAATAAATAGATTAGAAGAAACTCCTGATTCTTCTCTCCACAGTAGCCTATCCTTTCCCCCAAAGTATCTAAAAAACAACTCCCCACTTCAAATGCCAAAATCTGATTTTAAATTCATTTTGAAAATATCCCCTTTATTCTGGCCTTTGAGAATCCTCTAACAACCTCCCTTGAAAACCTTTGGAATCTGATTTTATCTCATTTATCCTCTTTGCAAATTTGATTCATTTGATACTTTTTTTGCACCTGGTAATATGGAGAATCTCCTATGGGTGTTCTTTATATTTGCAAAATTTTATCTTTTCTGTGCAGACTTTATTTATAATTATGCATATTCAATAATATGCTCTTTAATTCTTTATTTTACTTCCTATCGGGTGCTGCTCTTAATTGAATCTGCACATTTAATCTTTATAATCTGCATTTTACTCTTTTCCCTTTCATTTTAATATTCTACACTTTACCCTATACTTGCACTTTAATCCTTTCTATTTACACAAAAACCACCATTATTTTCCAATTGGTAGCTCCTAATTGGTCTGCAGGTCCACCTTTGCACCTGTGTCATCCTATTCTGCCTAGTTCACCACGAGTCACACTGCCATGTGTCGGCCAAGTGCAATTCCTTGAAGAGTAATTGGAAGGCATATTTGGTTAGTGCCATCACGCCCACTATCTGATCTTACCTCAGGATTTGTGCCCATCTCGGATGCCCTTCTTGCNCACATCATCACCACCTCGGTCTTCCCTACTATCAGCCCTGCCACATGTCATGTAGGTGCTATGCCTCAATGAGATGATCTTGATTATCTTTTGGCCAAGGCATTTATCCCATCGTTAATCTCTTGTGCCTAAAGATGCATGCACGATCCATTGTCTTCATCACCATTTCACCTACAAAGTCATCTCTATGGGCCCCATAAAAAAGTGTTTGTCTTCCATCAAGGTCACCACCTAGTACGCACTTCAAAGAACCTCCTAGGTGGTTCTCCTAGAGCCTCTGGGATCTTCTTCAAATTACTATGTGAGCACTCTTTCTTATAAACACTGTAAAGCTCCACTTTCCCATCAATGTGGGATATTACTTTTGAAGATTTTTAAATTTCATCCTATTTTGGCACCCAAAACTTACCTTTTAGCAAGTGCAACATTCCTATCTAAGGGGCCCGCGAACTAGCCTCCTGACTCTTTACTTCACATTAGATTGTGAGACATTTCATTTTTAAACAATTGCAAACTCATCTGCCCCACTAATGTAGAAATAAATTTTGTAAGTTTTTAAACCTTTCACAATCTGCACAACCAAATGTTATAATTGAACCAGTCAACAAACCTTCCAACCAAGCATGGTATGTGCTCCCAAGGGCTCTCTTTCCTCCAACTTAACATCATATTATAAGCATTGGCATATAAGAACTTTAATAAAATTTGCATCGCAACGAATGTGGGATTAAAAAACAAGTGTTTGTTTGCAAAAGAAAACACCCTGTGCAGCTGGTCTATAGCTCCAGCAGTGCTAGCATCTCTACTAGCTGCCTATAAAATAAATGGCAAGCCATGAGACCATATTTTTTTATAAAATACAAACAAACAACTCATGTGCCCTATCCATGGTATGTTTACCCATCATTCTAACCTGCGTAACACTTGACAGTATGACAAAGATTCTAGAGCTGGGCATTACACCTGGCAGTTCATTTTCTGTAAAGCTCCCAAATGCATGTTCATAAACTCCATGCGCAACCCCTTCACTTTCATATTTATTTTATCTCTTGAGCCAATTTAATTCAGATATGAGTTTCCATGCTTGTCTTTCTGACTACTGTCGCTCTATGTAGTCATCTTGGGCATTTTCTTTTAGATGTTTCCCATTCTCATTTATAGTCCAAGTGAAATGGTTTCTAAATTTATTTTGGGCAACTGATTTGGCTGAATAATAGATTTTCTTATAGGCACCCTTTTTTTTTTTATATAAGTGTGCCTTAATGTCTGCCTTGGATCAGTTCCCCAGTGTTGATTCCACATGGTTTTCCTTTGGTATTGATCCGTCTCTTATATGCTTGATAATGATTTTATGTTAAAATTATATTCCTTAGATCCTATTCAAGACTTTGACCTTTTTTTTTCTCTTATATGGATAATGGGCCCAACTATAGATTTATTAGAAGCTTACCAATATCCATCAAAATTCATGAAACATCAACTCCATAGGCTACAAGAGCAGTCGTAGGCTCGTCCATAAGTTCAACGACATGAAGGCCTGCAATAGTGGCAAATTCTTTCATAGCTTCCCTCTTATCATTGTTGAAGTATGCTGGAACCATGATTACTGCGATTCCCCTATTGTAGAAAATGTCAATAGACTATATAGGTCAATGAGAGACCCTATGTGACTTGGAAGAGTTCTACTGAGATTCAATTTGATAAATTCACTGAGGGAATATGAAGACCTCTGCAATTGACTCCATTCGACATAGACTCACAAGGATTTGGATCAATCCAGTTTGCGGGTATAGACTTCCATTATGATTTTTCAGTACCATGAGAATCACAACTTTTAAAAATGCACATTTGACAACACAATAAACTGAGTTTGTATTTGGCCTTTCAAAAATAGAAAATCATCTTGTAATGCTCTACCACTAGATGTGAAAGTAAATTTACATGAAAACAACATACAAAACCATCTCCTTCATCATGAATGTGGCCTGGCAGAAAACATTGATCTACAAAATTGGCCTCTCGGAGAACCTTATTGCCGCACAATGTTCAAAATGCATAAACTCCCTCAAGAATTGCCCTTAAAAACATAATGAAGTATATCAAGGGGCCTCAATACTTGATGAATATGATCCCTTGCATATGCACATTAGCTTCATAAAATGGTTTTGCATAAATCACCATGAGGTCTAGAATATTTTTCATCAAAGTTGCTCCTTCAAATTATTTTGCAACTAAAACACATGAACAAGTCTGAAAACCTAATCAGAACACCTCTGAAAAAAATGTCTAAAGACCCCTGGGAGACTACCACTAAACCAATTTGAACGATTAAAAATAAGGAATATGAGTGCCAGAGGAGAACACTAGATACACTCATATTTGTAAGTTATTGATACTCAGACTTACCCACCTTCACCTTACTTCTACAGATGCAAACTCAAAATACATAATATTTCAATTGAAACTGATTTGGTAAAAATACCAAATGGAATCCTTCAATGTTGAGATATTTCCCATAGGCTCATTAGAATACAGTGAGAATGGATCAAAAACTAGTTGGATATCGACATCTACTAGTCACAAATTATGCACCTCTGAAAATGATCATTTTGAAAACACTATGCAAATGCAGATGTCCAAACTAAATAAATTGCATTTGGATTTGGCCTTGAGAAGATATCAAATTATATCTTGAGACTCAATCCTTGATCCTTGTAGTAAACTGATATACAGAGAGCATAAAGAGTCCACTCATTTGTTAAAATGTTCAGCTAGCACCAACGTTTTAACTCTCAAACTTGAACCCTAAGAGAAAATCATTGTTGTGCAAATTGACATCTGAATAAAACTCATATGGATCTGATTTCATAAACCAATCAAATGAATACCTTCTGATCTAAAATCCTGGAAGTTGATTCATTTTAATATAAATAATATGAGGCTTCAACTATGTTATTTTGATGGTCAACCAAACAGTCAATATTAATCCTCAAATTCAGCCCTTTAAAAACTTTCCCAATTAAAACACAGTGAAATTGAACAAATATGATTTAAAATTCACTGAGAAAACTAACCAAATGGATTGGCACATGTCTAAAAATATTCATTGGGGAACCTTTTCATGATTATAATATAGGGGAGCTTTCAATTTTCCATGATATTGAACCGGGTACAAAATGTGGAACCTTAAAGTAGGGCATTTTGTAACTCTGCAAATTACACTCAGCGAACCATAATAAATTGCAAGCAAAAATGTTTTGGAAAACTTATCATTTTCACTCACAGGGATCTGAAAATGGAAATGGAAATTCTCTCTCATGCCTACAAAATTATAATAATCCTTATGTCATGAGACTTAATCTAGCCAAAGATACAAGCCTGCAAAGTAGGTCATTTGATAAAATCAGAAAATGTGCAAAATGCATATTTGGGTAAATACCTTCAAGTAGCTATCTCCAAAACACATAAAATATGACATATGAAAGCCATAATCCACTATATTTACTCCATGATGCATGGTGCACATATTCCCAAAGTGGTATCTCATGAAAATCACTAGGTCTCATTTTACTTGCACTCTAATTAGGCCTCTTGAAAATGTTTTTTAGGGGTACTCATCTTGCCTTGAAAAAATGTTTTAATTGGTCATTCCAAATTTTTCCAAAATTTGAGATTACCATCAGGAATTATGAATAGATCTAAAGTAAGCAATGAAATTTTTTTAATTTGTCAAGTTGAACCGAAAACTACTGATGAAGCATGTAGAGATGAATCCTAGACTAAAGTTATGCAAAAAGAACTTGAATAGGTAAAGAAAAACAATACTTGGGAATTGGTTCAAAGACCTTAAAAAAAAGTGATAGGAACTAAATGGGTTTTCAGAAAAAAAAATAAAAATAAAAATAAAAAATTAAAAATTAAAATTAAAATTAAAATTAAAAAGGATGAAGAAGGAATAGTGGTAAGAAATAGGGCTAGACTAGTTTGTAAAGGCTACTCGCAACAAGAAGGCATAAACTTTGAAGAAAATTTTTCTCATGTTGCTAGGTTAGAACCTGTGAGATTATTTCTTTCTTATGTTGCACATAAAGACTTTAAAGTATATTAGATGGATGCGAAATCAACATTCTTGAATGGAGATTTGGAAGAAGAAGTGTACATAGAGAAACCTGATGGATTTACATTGACAGAAGATGAAGACATGGTTTTTAAGTTGATGAAAGCATTGTATGGAATGAAACAAGCACTGAGAGCATGGCATGCAAGACTAGACAAGTATCTACTTCGTCTTGGTTCCAAAAAAGGTAATGCAAACAACAATTTATATTTAATAACTGATGAAGATGGAATCTCAATCATAGAAGTTTTTGTTGATGATATAATTTTTGGAGGGAATGATAAAATGAGTAAGAAGTTCTCTAAAGAAATGGAAAATAAATTTGAAATATCAATGATTGATGAGATGAAATTTTTTCCTGGTTTACAAATTAATCAGCGTAAGAATGGAATTTTTATATCTCAAACCAAGTGTCTTAAGGATATGTTGAAGAATTTTGGAATTGAATATTGTAAACCTATTGGGACACCCATGGTGACTAGTTACAAGATGAGTAGTAATGATGAGACTCAAAGGGTTTTTTAGACAAAGTACAGATCGATGATTGGTGGTATACAATATATAACTCACACCAGACTAGATATTTCCAATCCAGTTGGAATCGTGGCAAAATACAAAGAAGATCCTAAAGAGACACACCTTGTTGTTGTGAAAGAATTTTTAGATACTTAAAAGGAACAATAGAATATGGATTGTGGTATGAAAAATCATATGATCTTATTTTATAGGCTTACATTGATGCTGATTGGGCAGATAATGTGGATGATAGAAAGAGTACAAGTGGTGGAGAATTTTGATCTACTCCTCAAGGGGAGTGATCACAGGATCACTATGGAGCACTTTTGGGTAATATTTGGCACCTGGCTATTAGAAATGAAGAATTGAAAAAGCTACACATTACAGAAGATTACAAAAGATTTATGGCACCCATTTCCATTGTTGTGAAAGAGGGAGAGATTCTATGTGAAAATACCTACTATTTTAGAGAGATTTGTGTTGAGGATATTGAGAAGATTGTATTGAGAGAGAAATTTTAGGGTTGATGGATTTTCCCATATGTTTCCATCAATGCCAACGGGGGAGATTGTTAGATGATATTAGATTTGGGTACTACTGATGCTATTGGTATTCATGTTTTGTCACTGATGTCAACATATGTTTCTGTGGAGTGAACAAACTGCTTATTACTTTTGTATGATGACAGAGAGACATGTACAGACACTGTACTACGGATGAATCAGAACAATTGAAGATAAATATATGAAGAGAAATATGTGATGACCTTATTCCTAAGGTCACTTTGCTTAATATTACATATTGGAGATGTTACAGATGTTTTAGTGAAGACTAGTTTCTGGATTGTGATAGTGATGCTCGACAGAGCAGGTCTCTATATTTTGGGTATATCTTACAGACGAAGATTATTTAGAGTATGTGAGCTTAAGGGATGATAGAGGAAACATTGAGGAATGTTCTTTGTTGATGGATAGTAGTGAGATTATTGGTGACGTCAGTTGTGGTGTGTATTCCAGAGAAGACATATTTTTTGGCCAACTTACCTGATGTAGCATGTATTATGAATTGTGAGCATGGATTGTAGATCTTAGAGTATATCTGATGTATTTTAATTGATGTTTACTTGTTTTAGCTACCTTTTATATCTTACAAAGGGGTTAAATAATTATTTGTATATTGGGAAAGCTTAAATGGCCAACCTAATCAGTTATTGTAATAGAGTATATATGAGATATTTTCTTTTGAAAAAATGTGATAGTGGAATGATGAAAAGGTAATTGAAAGGTAGAGAAGTGTGGAAGCTACGAAGCTTGATTGGCTACAGGATGTAGAACAGAGTTTGTGATTAGAGTGCTTCATTGGAATTGACCAAGCAAAGATAGTTGCTCTCACATAGTTCATTGGATTGTATTTTGATATACACTTGTTCGGATTGTTAATCCTTAATGTTGGCTTTAACCTTCTTTGGGTGGTGTGCCTAGACAATGAGCCCACTGTAATTCTTGATTCCTAACAGGGTCTGTCCTTTAACATGGACTATGTACTGTAATGTTGTAATAAGCTCCTAAAATGGCTAAATATTTTAACATGGATACTATACTCTCAGTACATCATTTGTGCGTGCTAATTCCCAATGGGGTTTTACCTTTAACAGGGTTTTGTCGAAAAAAAAGGATTGTGTTATTGTGTTGGAATTTACTGTGTTATCATTTACATTTGGATTTGGTTTATAAAGTTTAAAGTTTAATAATCTATATCACAACTTATTCACCCCCCTCTTAGTTGTGCTTGTGGAGTGTTATTCCTAACACATTCATCCACCAATAACTCCCTTAAGATGGAATATCTCCTCATATATTTACTATGAACAATCATAGTCGAGTCATTATCGATGTTGAAGCATCTCCACAACTAATTACCTAGAATTGACTCATTAAACTCCTTGACCATACAAATAGTTAGACGACCAAATCTTGTTAGAAGGTAGAATTGGTCCCACACAATTAAATGCAACATGCTCTTCCTTTCTGATCTAGTTCATAAAAAAATTCTTTGTATCTGCTACATCTTGGTCAAAAATTTCTTACACGCATTTAAAAAACTCAGAATAAGGATGCAAATTTTGTAAAGAGGCTTTAATTAATTGAAGCGTACTAGCTTTGCTTAAAATTGTTCATTTACAACCAAAAATTTTAGTATATCTTCTATCACATTTAATGCAAAGATTCACATCTGGGAAATTGGGTCACATCCAGGGTTTATAGTATTGTTGATGAGAACACACTGGATCGGTTGAAAATGGAGATAATATTTTCAAATTTTCAATAGAGACCTTCTTTGGAATAAATCTTCCCAAGGTTTTAGCCTTCATAATAAAGAGAAAGGGGGAAATAGGGTCTCCCTATCTCAGCCCACTAGAAGAGGAGAAAAACTAGCTAAAGATCCATTAATGATAACAAAAAATTTAGTAGTGGAAATCAACTATGATATTAACTTTTAAAAAGAATCACCAAAAACACAGGCTATCAATACTTTGAGAAGGAAACTATATTTCACCTTCTTATAATCCTTTATAAGATCAATTTTGAACAAAAAACAAGCCTTCCTATTCACAACCAGGGAATGAATGTTCTCATGAACAGTCATTATAGAGTCGATAATTTGTCTACCTATAAAAAATCCTTTATGTAGTCAACAAATAATGGACAAAAGAATAGGGTTCAACCTCATATCAAGGATTTTAGAACAATCTTTTAAAGATAATTACATAAACTTATTGATCAAAAAACCTAAAAGAAGCCAACTTCTAATTTCTTGGGAATCAAAATGATGAATGTGGCATTTAGTTCCTTCAACACAGATCTAGATTAAAAAACTTCTTTAGATGGAGATATAATGTATTTAGCCACCACCTCCCAATACATTTGGAACAAGAACATGGGAAACTATTAGAATATTTAATCTTTTCTTGGTTGTATTTATTTAATTTAAGATAAACCAAGGTATCCTACAATTATTTAATCAGGAGATTCCTATGAAATCCCTAAATATATTTTTTCATCTAGTCCAAGTAGGAGGACATGTAATTTCCTGTAATTCCTTTATTAAGGAAATTAGCTTATCCTCTTTAAGAGGATGTTGACACTTTGCACACACCTATTATGGATTTTTACATTGATATATTGGTGAGTTACTTAGAAAATCCCTTCCTCATCTCTATTTAAGAGATTCTCCTCTCTCATTTCTAAGTTGTTATTGTAATTACTCTCTCTCTCTCTCTCTCTCTCTCTCTCTCTCTCTCTCAAAGTTCTTATCAATGAAGAAAAAAAAGAGTACTCTTACTGGTTAAGCATGAGATTCTATCATGTTGAAGATGATATCAAAAAAAGTTTCAAGATACTTGATTGTCTTGTACATATCCTTGCAAAATGAGATAAGTATGATCAATATGCATAGTGCAGAAAAGGCATACCAAAATTCCTTTAAGGTGGAAGAGAAACTCAATATGAGGCAACAAAATAACTACTAGGGTAGAGGTAGAGTTCACATGGAAGATGATGGTCTTTGATTTAAATAAAAAATTCAATACAAAAAAATAACTCTCAAGGTAGAGGTAGATTTCACTTGGAAGAGGACCTCTTTGATTTAAACCAAAAATTAGATATGTAATTCATAAAAGTAACATGGAAGATTTTCTTCCATAGAAAAACCCTTCTCCAACATCTTATCAACAATTGCTTGTGCATCGATTGTCTTCTACCATTTTAAAACTTCTCTAGTTAATAGAGAATATGTTTGATCACTAGGTTCAAAGCCTCTGTCCTCCATCCTCTCCAGCATGTTTAAGCATACATCAATTGCACCTTATTTGAGAAACCCACCAGTCAGCACAACCCATTTAATTTCATTAGAACTAAAAAATTTGATGATATAACATCATCAAAAAAAAAAAAATTCTTTCTTTTCTTTCCTTCTCTATAAAGACCAAGTACTCTATTACATATAGATAGACTAAGTACAAACCCATTTTAAATCATTGATTCTAAAATATTTAAGGCACGTGTGGACTCCCCTTCTTGTAAATAACCCATTGTAAGAGAGGCATTTGTTGTTCCATTGGGAACCAAGCATCTTTCCAGCATACTTTGGACCAACCTGCCTGCCTTGTACAACCTTCCACTTTGCTTAATCCAGCTACCAAAACAAAATAGTGTTTTTAGTTCCCTAGAAATGCTTTTTTCCACCCCAATAAACCCAATTATAAGCTATTCAACTTGTTTTTATTTGGAGTCTTATACATGGTCAACTATAAAGTCCTCATTCTATTCTACTCTAATACTGTAGATACTTCCAATCAATGTCAAGGACATTGCTAGTAATGTGGAAATAGTGGCAAATTGGTCTCTTTCCCGGGCTCTAAGAATGATAGTAAACTTACTCTTAGAATGGAGAAAAAGAGGTAGGTATATGACCATATCATAACTTCTAGTTTGGGAACCTAGGATGCATTTGTTTTTTAATTGTTCTAGAGTCATTTCCATAGGATTGCACACTAAAATTGAGCTATGTTTCTTGCAAGAAAATTCATGTTTAATGCCATGTTCAGTGCTTTGTTGTCTTTCATAGCCCCACAGTTGCAATATAACTCAAACTCAACTCCTAATTCTACTGTATGAAATTTTAGTTGTGTATGAGATGATTTTGAGAAAGGTTTTCAGGTATTTTGCATCAACATTTCAAAGCTCACTTAGTAATTCATCAATGCAGAGAAAAATGAGAATTTTGGTTTCCTAAAACCTCTGGAATTTACCCTTCTTACCTCCTTTTATGAATTTTTTTAATCTGTAGTACTGCTACCTATTCGAGTGCGTACATCTTCTGTTGTAATTTTCTTATTCTTGAAACGATATCTTGGAGGAGAGTCCTTGCTGCACTGCAGTCTTTGTTTTTCCTCTAACCATACTTAGTTAAGAAAAAGCATACTCAAATAAAAATATGTAACCACCCTAATTTGGTCGAGGAAATTGGATCGCACCCCGGATATCAGAGATCGCATCCAGGGAATCTTGCATCACTTTCAGTAAAAGATCACATTTTGTATATCTTCTATCACATTTAATGCAAAGATTCGCATCTGGGAAATTGGGCCACATCTAGGGTTTATAGTATTATTTTTTGGAAAGGAAATCACATCTTAATATTTGACTTGAATACTAAATTGTCTAACCACTAATCTTTTCATCTAGTTTGCTTCTATTTGTTGAACAACCAAATTTTTGATTGCAGATTGCTATCAAGAGCCTTCTTCTGAAAAAGGTGGAAAGGAATTGGTAACTTGTGGTTTGCAGGTGTTTGAATAGTCTAACTTATTTTTAATTTTTCAAATATTTAACACTTAAAACATTTTCTTATCATTTAATAAATCAATCAGAGGATTATGCTCTTTTCCTTCAAGGAAATACAGAAACTCAAAAATTGATTTAGGACTTGAGAAGAATTTGGGGTAAATGAACAAGGAAAACCACATTATATAAATTCCTTTTGAAAAGTAATTGAACAAACACAAATCATTTAATATTGTGGTAATTGAACAAGATTCATTGTATAATTCCTTTTGGAGAGAAATTGAAAAACACAAATCATCTAAAATTCCGAGGTAAAAGAACATTCATTGTCTAATTTTGGAGATAGTAATTGAACAAGCAAGTCATTTAAATTTGTGGGAAAAAGAAAACTCAAACTTTTCTTTTCAAGTACTTTGTGTTTTCATAAGTTGGGAAATTTTAAATCAAACTTAAGCTTATATCTTGATCTCACTAGAGGATTTGCTCTTCCTTCCAAGTGGAGGAATCAAAAACTCATTCTAGGAGATAGAGCATTGAGTGAATTCATTTGAGGGAAAGAACTTGATTGAAGTGTTTGTGGGAGAAAATGACATGGAATAGGAGATTATTCTCTTCTTCTTTTGAAGAATCAGAAATCTTGAACTCCTAAGCTCACCAATCCTTTGTATGCTTTCAAAAACATTAGAGGGCCTACCAGTTGAGGAAAAAATATCTTAGGACGACCCAACTAAGGATACATTTATGCCAACCCTTCCAACTCAGTATAAATAATTTCTTCCCTGTATGCTAAGTCCTTGGAGGACGTAATCAGTTTTGTTCTTGGAATTTTGACATCATTCCTTGAACATGCTTGGGTGTGTGTAGAGTGGAGCCGCTTGAATATTGCAAAACTTGACAAAACATTGACAGAACATCAGAGGCTTGAATTTGGTTGTATTAGGTCGCATTTAGGATCCTGGCTCATTTTTGGCCATTTATGCATCGCATCTAGGGAGAAAGATCACATGTTGTATATCAAAGCTCCCATCCTACATATCAAAGATCGCATCTGGTTAAGAAGAACCTCACATTCAGTGTGTCGCATTTAGGACATTGGGCACTATCGTAGTTGTTTCTTAGAGAAATTTAGTAAATTTTGGTACCATTTTGGCTCTTTAGTCTAGTCTTGTTGCTTTTTCTGGTCTCCCTGTTGTTGTTTCAAAACTTTTTTAGAAATCTACCTTGCATGTCATTTTGGGTTCTCACAATTGGTCTCAAAACATGTGGTCTATTCACTTTTTAAAATAAATTTCTTCCCAGATAACTATCAGGGCATTCTAACCCTCTGATGCTAGATTCATTTTCTTCCATCAAACACAAACAATCCTTTACAATTTGGACATGCTTACTTGGAAGATTTAAGACTTCACTTGACACTATTGGGAAAATTTTGACATAGTTTAGATTCAACTTCATGGTTAACACAAGACACAAAAAGTATCTTGTTAATAAATCAGAATTACCTCCTAGATTGATACACTTTTAACAAGGAGAGACATTTTGTAATCCCTTATTTGATTTAGAATCACCTGCAATGGAAGCTCCTAGAAATAGATGGGGTACAGCTTTTGAAGAATACAATCATGAAAAAAATTGAAGACATGAAGATAGTATTATTGAAGAAGAAATTCCCATTACTCATCCTTTGTTTGACTCAGATAGTGATGGAGACTTACCCGAGGAAGAGCATAATAGACTCAAACAAAGTAGAAAATTCCAAAAAACATTGGAAAAGATCATTGGTGAAGACAAAGAAAAATACTGTCTACATCTAGCATCCATTGGATTCAAACTACCTAAATATTATGATGTTGAAAGACTAAAGGAAAAAGAGATACCAACCCCTATCTCTATTCCCACCAAGAAATTGACCTTGATGTAAGACCAACTTGCCACACTCAAACAAGAGAAGGTCAAACCAACGAAGAAATACTCTTTGGACCACATTTCTCCTTTTCCTTTTGACAAGAGTATGAACGTGATTCCATTTCCTCCCAACATTGCAAGGCCTGAATATGACAAGTATAAGGGAGAGACTGATCCACATGACCATGTGAGAGAGTTTTGTTCTCTAAGCATAGAGTACATGCACGAACCTGCATACTTAATGAGGCTATTTCTGGGAAGTCTAGGCGGAAATGCTATGGAGTGGTTCTCCCAACTCACACCTAAGGTGAAATATTTTGAGTAGTTAATACAAAATTTTGTTCAATTTTACTCCTACATTATACAACATGATGTAACCATGATGGACTTATGTAACACAAAACAAATAACCGGTGAATCCTTTACACACTTTTCACAAAGGTGGTGGAAAATCATTGCTATGTATTCAAGAGCTATTGCCGAATTGGAAAACATGGAAATCTTTATAAAAAAATTGATACCTAAATTAAACTATTCTTTCCAAATGCACGATTCACCTAGCTTTGATAGGATGATTAAAAATTTCATCCATATTGAACAGTTCATGGTTAAGAAAGGAAAAATCACCCTTCAAAGTGATAACAAATCTACCAACTAAAGTAACAAGCCTAAATGGTGGAAATAAACAAAGAGTGTTGTTAACGATGGGTTAGTAGATGCATCTAATGCTAATCCTAAACTAACATTGTTCAATTTGATGAACAACTTGCAAGCAAACAATGAGAACATCAATAGTAGACCATGGACTTCTAGACCTCAATAAACATTCACTCCTTTGGGAGAACCTCTTGAGATAGTTTTGAAGACACTCTTGGAAAAAAAAGTTCTTACAATTACTGATTCAAAACCATGGGAACCATAGGTCAAACTAAAATGGTGGGATGATAATTCTTATTGTGTATTTAACAAAAAAAAGGGACATAAGACCAACAACTGTATAAAGCTTAAACACTTTATACAAGACGTTATTGAAGGATGCAAGATTAAAGTGGAAGTACACACCACTAATGAAGACCATACGACATTTAACAAACTATTCCCTAATTATGACAAACGGGAAGCATCTAAAGGAAAAGGAAGTGAAGTAAATTACAGCTACTCCAATAATGATAATGTGATCAACATGTTGGATATTAAATACGAATCAATCAATGTGATCACTATTAAAGGTGCTAAAGACATGTCCACACAGTAAAATGTTGTGACTCAAAGTCAAGCACAAGTTACAATCAAAGGAGATAGCTCATCAAAATGAGCGACATCTTCAAAAGTACCTATTGTCACTATTCCCAAACCAAAAGAAACAAGACAATCAGTTACCATTCCTGCAGCAAACTATAACTTGAGGGATAAATTGCAAAGAACCTCTACTCAAATTTCTATTTTTGATTTACTTAAAATCTCTTTAGTGCATAGGGAAGTTCTTGAACAAGCCATACATTCTGCAAATGTTCCAAAATACATTGATGTAAACAAATTCCATGCAATGGTAAATCATATATTAGCACCACATTATCTTTCTTGTTCATAAGAAGATAACAAATCATTGACACATCCACATAATCAACCTCTACACATTGAAGTCCTAATTCACAAATCTTGTGTCAGATGTGTATTGCAAGATGCAGGCGTAGGGTTGAAAATTTTTACTCTCAATCTAATATAGAAGTTGGGTCTTTCATAATAAACCATTGACTCAAGAAAAAAGATAACTATTAAAGCTTACGATGAAGAAGAAAAATCATCTAAAAGCCTCATTGTTCTACCAATAAGAATAGGACCAGTTGAAAGAGATGTGATCTTTCAAGTTCTAGATCTACCCTTGGCTTACAACATACTGTTAGGGAGACCTTGGATTTATGAAATACAAGCAGTACCATCTACTTCCAACCAATGTATCAAATTCCCACATAATGGGGTGGAAGTAACAATTCCTGCATATGCGAGTTATACTTGCAACAATGTTAAAGCAGATAGTATGGTTCCTCATAACAAGGAAGTTCCAAAAGAAACTGTAGCTAAAACTACTAAATACATGGTTATGAGAAGCTTTGGAAAGACACTAAAACTTGAAGAAACTAGTATGGGAGAATACAAGATAGACATGACCCCATCATTGATAGATCTTCCAGTGTCTCCAAGATCTTATGGGAAACCTTCCTCATCTTTCACACCTACTACATCTAAAGAACTAGAGATTCACAAATTAACTGGTATGGTTAGAGCCTCTACTTCTCAAGAGGATGAAAAAGAAGAAAAGGTAGTCTTTTCTTGGATTTACAAAGGAGAACCAAAATAAAATGAGGTAAAACATGTGGAGATATCCCCATAAAATTATAGTAAAGGATATAACCTTCTCAAAAAAATGGGATATAAATGGAAGGGACCTTTAGGAGATAAAGGAAAAGGACTTGTTGAGCCTATACACATGGAATTCAGAAATACCAAAGACAAAATAGGACTAGGTTTCAATAACAAATCTGAAAACCCTACTTCAAGATATGGTCCAATCTTTGATGAAGGAAGTGATGATGATGATGAAGAAGAAGAAGAAAAAGAACTTGAACAATGGACCTATGAGAGATTATTGCATATTGGTATAGAGTATCCCGAATATCAAGGAGAAAGATATCTACCTAGCTTTGTAACAGAACAAGAGACTCGCGTTCCTTTTTTAACACAATCTACTATTCAAGAAGTAGAGGAAACAACATAGGACTCTCCGAAAGTACCATTGATAGAATCAACTTTTGAAGAGATACCCCAACAACAATATTTACATCCTAACTGGGTACAGTTGGTCACAATTTCACATGTCCTAGATTTACCTCACTTTGATATACAAGTGGCTAATAGAGTGCATAAGGTAACTATTGTTGGGCTCCTAAAGAGATCAGATGATGAAATAACATACTCACATGATTATGAATGGGATGTCCTATCTGATTCTACTATGGACATTGAGGTAGATGGGATTCAAAAATTTGCAACTCCATTGGAAAGAGGAGAGATTTCTAACACTTCCCCTAACACTCCTATTGTTCCAGAATCATATGAGATATAATTACCTAGAATTATTGATGAAGAAACTGGTGTTTTGTTAGGTCTAGAGGACATTCTAAGACTAAAAGAAATGAGTTCCATTTTTATGAGAGAAGAAGAAGAAATTCCTGAAAAAGGTATCCTTGGTGAAAACTGAGCAAACAAGTGCCTTGATACTACAAAAAAAAAGAACTAAAAAAAGAACAAAAAAATTGAAAAAGAGAAAAATGCCTCAATGAAAACCTGGCAAACAGGCATCTTAGTAGAAAAAATAAAAAGCTTTGCTGAGTGGTGAAAACCTGGCAAACAGGCATCACTAGAAATCTATGCTCTATCTATCAATGCACTAATAACACTAATCCTTCAAAATTACACCTATACTATCTGGTTGACTCTGATTCCTTACAAATTTTCTATCCTTGCTTGGGATTTTTCTGCATTTGCGTCTTAGGAATAGTCATTCTGCACTGGGGGCATCTTTGCTACCATGGTTAGTTTGGGTCTGCTAGGTTGTCCTAGGTTCTTGTCTAGGATGGTTTTCCTCTCAAAAGAGTATTTCTCAATACTTGCATCTAAACCGTCACTATCACAAACACATGTGTTTCTTCAAGACCACCTAACTGTTGTAACCACCTGAATTTGGTCTGTCGCAACTATGGACCCTATTTACCCTAAGTGTGAACATACCCTTAATTTATGTCCAAACGACCCTGTTACTGCTTGGCATAATTCTTTTGAATCAATTTAATGTCCTAGGTGATTTTTATCACTGATATATATTAACTATTATAGCCATACAATTCAAATCAAATTCGACCAATCAAATCAACTCAAAATCAAACATGGCTATAGTATTTAATTATTAAGGAATTAAATAAATCCCTAAATCAAATACCCACTTGCAATTAACCCATTCCCCTAGCCTATTTAATTTAATTAAAATGGCTATAGTTCTCT
>MU226326.1:501695-531458 GCA_018584345.1 Thuja plicata
ACTTTCTTAAAGTCCATATTCTCTTACATCCTCCCTTCCCTCTTTAAGGCCTTCATTAATGCTTTCATTAATATGAAGACCTTAAGCCCATGTCTCTCTCATGCCTTATTAATGCCTTGGGCATTAAAGGCTCTTACATATTCATTTATGAGTCTCCAAATTCATAAATGAACCTTGTCCCCCCTCTCTCTCTCCCATTCTTCTATAAATAGAAGCCTGTTTTGAGAGAAAATAATCCTTCATCTTAGGAACAAATTACATTGTTATGCTGTTAGATTCACTCTAGACTCACATTTCATCTATTTTAGCATGCTAGTTTATTGTTTTCATTTCATGTTTTAAAGCTAGATTGTATGTTTTTTCTCATTTTTAGCTTAAATTTATATCAAATCCTTCATGCTAGGATAGTATTGGTCACTGATTTGGAGCATATTCTGAGGGCTAAATATGCAACTAATCATACTCTTTCTAGTTAGAAGGAAATAGGCCGATATTATTGGGTTTACATGTTTTACTAACCTTTCAAGCTAATGCAATGACCTATTGAGTGTTTGTGTCATTTTCAACAGATACCCATTTACACACACACAAACCTGTAACATACATCATACTAGTCTTTTTCAACACTTTAATCAAACACTTTCAATGACCTAGTGTTTTTCACCACTTTAATCAAACAATTTAAATGACTTAGTGTTTCTCAACACTTTAATAAAAAATGTACTAGTGTTTCTCAACACTTTAATAAAAAATGTACTAGTGTTTCTCAACACTTTAACCAACAAGTATTCCTAAACACTACATTGGATTGCAATTGCTGACAAAGTTAATCTCATATATACCCAGACATAAAAACATATTTCTTAATTGCAAATTCTGATTGATGAATCTCTATTGCGCTTGAAAAATTAATCTATAGTATTTCTCTATACTACTTAAACACAGAGTCTGATATTGGTTTCATTATGACTCTTTTATGTTCCCATGATGTTTCATACTAAGGGCATCGAAGTGGTTATAAATTTTCTTTGATTGATTAACAATTGGTGATTGTTATGTCTTTCGAGTTACTCCATGACGTCTATTCAAAGATAAAGAGTCACAAGGATAGGGGGCATAATGTTTTCTTGGTTTTGTGCTTATGTTGATTGTTCCAAATGATCCTATAAATTTCACCTAACTTGGATGTTTATGGTAAGGGCTGCCAACAAGAGTGGATAGCCACATATATCTCGATCCTTGTTATGTGTAAACTACGGTGAGGTTGGAACAATTTTCTTGTCTTTTTTCTAAATGAGATTCTCACTAAGATATACGCTACATGATGTACCGAAGGTTATGAATTTTCAAGGTCATTGTGGGTCATATATCTTACATTATACTTGAACATAAACTGATTCTTAATCTAGTAAAAGGAGATAACTAACTTGTTGTCATGGCTTCTATGCCTTGGTGCTTAAGTTTATTTTTGAAATTATATCCAATACAAATAGTATTCATACTTTCATGATACTAGTGGGTATTAGTGATATTTGTACTATTAGGTGATGTCCATTACAAAAATGCCCAATGATGATAAAATGCTACAATGTATACAAATCAGTGACAGTCCTAAGATTCTGCATGTAGATGCATTTAGAGATTGCATGATTCATTTGAAAGAACAACATAAAATACTTGAGCTTAAAATGGTTTCTTGATTCATCTGAAATCCAAGTTAATTACAAATCTATATTACTGATATCAATGATTCCTGAAATCTCTGATCAATTAGGAACAAAACTAAACTCAACTTTTTAAAGTGATTAACTTGGTAAAATTGTGTTTTCTCTTAAACACACCTTCGTTTCTTCACCTCTTCTACATTGATTCTTTCTCGATTCAATCGATCTATTAAATTGATATATCATTCTACAGAGAAATTTATTCTTTTTCCTTCGATTTTGTTCCCAAGGCAGCATGATCACACTTAAATTAATCAAATTCTTTCTCAAAACAACATTAAATGACTTTGTCATCAAAAGACTAAAGGCATGACAGTTCCTTGAATAAGTCAGGACTCTTGGATTGAAGGCTTCGGTTATCACAAGCTAGATATATTATGTCTAAGTTTTCTCAGATTCTTATTAATCTCTTGGCAGCTTTGTACTCACCTTCATTCGATCATGTTCAGATTCAGTATTATCAATTCTCTGATGACAACCAAGTTCAGAATTGGTATCTTTAAGATATTTTCTTATAGACCTTTGTTCGATCAATTTCAAAATCAATTCTATCAGTTTAGTTCAATCAAGTGCGATACTGATCTCATCAGACATTTTGTTCAATCAAGTGTAAAATTCTCAAACTTACTGAAGTCAACATCAAAACTTTCTTTGAGTCAATGCGCTGCTCGCACCTCTATACAAAGAGTGGAAAATGTAACCACCCTAATTTGGTCTACTCTGACCATAGACCCTATTTTCCCTAAGTGTGATCATACCCCTAATTATGTCAAGACAATTCTTCAATTTATTGGCATAATTCATTTTAAATCAAATCAATTCAATTCAATTCAATCAAAACAAATAAAAAAATGGCTTAAGCAATTAATTAAAAGGAATTAAATAAATCCTAATTATATTTCCATTTGCAAAAAGGGAAAGTCAAATCCGTAACCAATCGGAGTTAAATCACTTGGATCACCTTACATGGATCACCAAAGATTCAATCTCCACCTCTCTTCCACTTTCAATCCTAACATCTCACCCACCAAATTCTTCTATAAATAGAATGAATTTTAAGCTCCATTGGCCCATAATTCTTAATTATTGAAAGAAAACTTATGCTGCTCTTATTTTCATAGATTTTCATTCATTTTAGCTTAACCTTTCATTGCATTGTTATAATCTTTCATTTTCGAGCTTAAAATGAACATTTCTTGAGCGTTTAGAGTAAATTCATTTGAATCTTCCATTCTAAGTTGTATATGTCACTGATAAATGTATAATCTGAGGGAAATTATAACATTACTCACACTCTTCTTAGATGAGAAGCAATAGGTCAATTTTAGTGACTGATTTGCTTTCTTACTCTTGTTTTTCACTAATATAATAACTTATTGAAGTGTTGTGTTGCAGACAACAGGTACACAAAATAACAGACACACACACACACACACACACACACAATCTGATCTCAACTTTGTCAGACTAATTTATACAATAGTAAAATTGATTGGAAATTGTTTATGGTTTCAATTATATTTTCATTTTTGCACTAACATTTTGATCATATTCTATGATCTATCACTAAAATTTTCTGTCAGAAAAGATTTCAATTAAATGCATGAATTTTTCACAATCTCTTAATTGATTGGGAAATTACTTCTGATTTCAATTGTATGTTCTTTTTTCACATCAACTTTATTCATAATTCTATAACATAATTTCTACATAATTTTTGGCCTCACGATTATGTTTGCATCAATAACATTATTTTTTTCTTCAACAATAAAATTGTCTTTAAAAAAATAAACTATTAATCATATTTCTACTATTGGAATTCGGCAACAACAAAGATGCTTGTATTGCTATTAGCATGCATCAAACAAGCGAAATTTTGATGTTTTGTTTGACGCTCTCCCAACCGAGCTATCACTAAATTATGTTTGTACAATAAGTAATTTTTATTTTATTATTTTCCAAATGTCTATTTAGGATAATAAAACACAGAAATTGGCCTTTTGTAAATGAAAGACAAAAAGTAGCATCTCGGGGGGATTTCAATTGAAATTTATTCCACTTTTATTCTGATGTCTTACGTTTCACAATACTAGTTGCAGGTGAACAACTCATTTGGGTTGTTCTTTGAGCATGGATTAAGTAATTAATTTTGTTAAATGACTAATTTAATGTGAACATAAAGTAGGTTTAGTACAATGGTTAGTCTATTGCATTTTCTTACTACTTTCCATTTGTGGATGAATTTGTAATGTGCAAGGGTAAATTGTTGCTCAAATGAAAATCATTGATGTGTATGGAGTGTGCTTCTAAACTTTGAGTCATTAAAGCATGTACGAAAAAGATCTAGGTACTTTAAAACATTTAGCATACTTGGTCTTTGCTCTCTTGATTGTTAGAGTTGGTTACTATGCAATGGTGACAACAATGTGCAGTAACAAGCATTTTGGAATTTACATGGAGTAGAGGTGTCTACTTTAGATGTGTATGCCTTAAAATATATAACCAATCATTCATGTCTCTAATGAGTAGAAACTAAAACTTTCCATAATTTATAACCAATGATTCATGTCTCTAATGACTAATGACTAGAAGATGATTTTTTCACAACAACAGATAAAATTAATTGTCATAATATTTATTTTCTTGATTACAATATTATTCTCGTGATTACAAACATAGTAATTTTAAACTTCTCCTATGTTCTCAAATGTTATATTGGTTAATTCAAAGCCTTAGTTGCATAGGTCATATGTCTTAGGATTGTAAATAATACTAAAACTATTTACCAACAAACAATAACCTATTTTATATTCTACTTTCTGTATACATGCTTGTTGATCACTGTGTAATGGATTTGATCAATATCAAAATAACATGAGCATTTGACAACTATAAAAGGAGGAAGACTTTATTTGACTATCCAAATTCCAACTCACAATCTCCCTACTCCAAACACTAGCCAGGGACTTCAGTTGCGCCTACACAGCCCTTGTTGTGTATTGTTTCTCTTCTACCCGTACATACATTTTATTATCAAGAACCACATTTTATAATCTCTTAAAATGAAACCACATTTTGTTAATCTCTTAAAACTAAGTTGTCTCTGTAACTTTATGTAGTTTCTATAGTTTCTAGATGACTCGTTATAATCTACACAACTCTTCCTCAAGTTTCATTTATCATCCCTTCATACGTTTAACAAAATGCCATTTCCTAACTATTTTTATGAACAATATCTTTGTCTGTATTCTAACATTCATTTTATGATCAAAGCCCATATTTACTTTTTTTCTCTGCTAGGGTTTAGATTCGCGTTGCTATTCTGAGCCCTCATGTCCTTTTAGACCACATTTACTGTGGGATTTTCCTTAGTATTTATGGCCCCGACCTCCACTAGCCTAGCAGTTGATGCTGGTGCTATTCTGGTGATGGATAATAATGGCACCTCCAAGTAAGAGACCTCACATGTTTGTTCCCAAGGTGTTTCACGAGGTATTTCTCTGCCTATTATTGTTTTTCCCATTCACAATTTTGATGATGCCTATTCTTGGCTTGAAATGCATACCCTTATTGGTTACTTTTTGGGTCACAGCCCACCTGAAAATATGATTAAAGATTGGGTGGCAAAAGCCTGGACTCCTCATGGAATCTACCTGGATGGCATTCAGAGTCTCACCAAGGGTTTTTTTGGTTTCACTTTTCCAATCCCACTCATGTGGATGCTATATTTTCCAAGGGGACCCTGGAATATTAGGGCTTCCATTTTAGTTTTTCAGCGCTAGTCTCGAGAATTTTTGGTCTCTGACAACAAGAAGCTCAAAGTCCTTGTGTGATTTGAGTTTCATGGTCTTCCTCTACCTTGTTGGCCTTTTATGCATGCCATTGCGCAAAAGCTAGGTAGGGTTATTTGTAGTGAGCATGACCATTTTTTAACCCTTGGCCTCAAAAGAGGCTCTGCATTGATGTTGATCTCTCTCGAGATCTTAAAGAATCTTTTGAGATTCAGGTTGGTGACACCATCTTCTCTCAAAAGGTGTTCTACCTCAACCTTCCCAACACTTTCTACCGTTTTCAATCTATAGAGCATAAAATCAAGGATTGCCCTTTGGCAGTTCCTTGGCCTAAACCTCCTCCTAAGGATTTTGGTTCGCAGACCATTGAAACTGGTAAAAAAGAAGAAAAAAAAAGATGATTGGGTAACGGTCGGCTACAAGAACAAACTGGCTAAACCTGTCGCTTGGACTTCTACTTTGCAACCACCGCCTCATGCTATGGAGGCTCAGGTTACTTCACATGCTAAGACTGCTCCCGTTTAAAACCCTGGCCAACAGGGGAAAGAGATTTTGCATTTGGATACCAACCCTCCTTGGGTTTGCATACCTCATGCAGCCTCTGTGATTGCCACTCCTTCCAGCTTCCGCCGCTCTCGCAGCTTTGACAGGCGTGCTGAGGTCGTACAGGAGGGTATGGAAGAAAAGCGTTGAAATGTCTCCATGGAACTTCCTGGGAACAATTTTGCTTATTTGTCTAATAGTTTTGCATCCCTTGGGGATGATGATGGTATGGACGACACTATTTTCTCATGAAGTACATCTCATTGAATGTCATGGGTTTGATAGACTTGCCCCAAAAGCACTTTGTTAGAGATGTTCATCATCGTGTTAGTAATCTGGATGTTTTATGCCCCCAGGAAGTTAAAATTTTTGGTTTTATGCTTGATGCGGTCTGTAAAATTATTTGGCCTAAGAGCCTTACTCTTTTTTCTCAGCACGAGGCTGGTCGAGGTGGAGTTGTTACTCTCCTTTTTCCTCGTTGGCATTCTTTTTTAATCAGTCATGGTTCAGATCCCATGCAACGATCTATTTGGGCCACCTTCATTATTGAGAATCATTCTTTTGGCATAGCTACTATTTATGCTCCCAATGATGCTATTGAGAGATCTCACCTCTGGCATTGGCTTGTGGATTCTCTGCCACCTGCAACTTGGCTCTTTTGTGGTGACTTCAATATGGTTGAAGTGGCTTCTAACAAAGATGGCATTCTGCCATTCTGGTGGACAACTGGTGAACGGGAAGCCTGGTATTACATGCGTAATACATTGTGCCTTTTTGATCCCAATCTTTGCCGTCGCCGAACTGATGGTGTTTGGCACATGTGGTCTGATAGAATTTACAAATGGCTTGATTGTGCTATGATTATGACACAGTCTTTTTTCTCTTTTTCTAAAAAACAAGACTTTCCGGTTACTCCTCTTGTTGATGTGACCTTGTCAGATCACTTCCCTATTTAATTCATTATTGAATGGAAGACACCTAAGGCACATCCTCCCACCACTTAGTTCTTCTTTAATACTTCTGTTCTCAATCATGCTTCTACAATGGCCCACATTCATTGGGTTTGGAACCTTGAGCCTAGACCTCCACATTTGTCTAGCTGGGTTCAATGGTGGAATGATGCCATCCGTCATACAGCTCACTTTTTGCGCATTTATGGTCGACAAATTTCCATTTACCACCATCGATCCTATGAGGCTAACACCAAAGCTCTCTGTGTTTCCACGGAGGCCTTAGCCCTTGGTCCATTCAATTAGACCTTGCAAGTTCAACTTTCTCAGTTGCATCAATAGAAACAAGTTGCAGACAACTATGCTTTCAATGTGTTTCACCATTCCAACATGCTTTCTATGATTAACTTCTTACCCTTCAAGATCTCTGTGAAGCTGTCTTTTCCATGGCTGACAATAAAGCTCCAGGTTGTGATGGGTTTCCTTATGAGTTTTATAAAACTCTCTGGGATGCCATTGGTCCCAATCTTCAGCACGTTTACCTTGAAGCTTATCACTCCCAATCTCTGGGTGATATTATCAATAAAGGCAACATCAAATTTATCCCCAAAGCTGGGGATCCTAAGGATATTTGCAATTGGCGGCCTATTGCCCTGCTTAATTTCTCTTACAAGATCATTTCTAAGGCTCTGGCTCTTAAGATTCACCACATCCTCCCTCAAATTGTTAGGCCAGAGAAAACTGTCTTTATTAAATCAAGATATATTCTTGATAATATCATAGCTATTTGGGAAGGTATGGAATGGGCTTGAAAGTCTCAACAAAAATCTCTTTTTGTCAAAATTGATTTTGCTAAATCTTATGATCGTATTGAATGGCCTTTTATTCTTGCTATGCTTCACGCTTTGGGTTTTGGCCCCAGATTTTGTCAACCTGTGCAGATGCTTTTTCAATATGCCTCCACTTGCATCACCATTAATGGAAGACAGTCTTCCACCTTTGGGCTTTTCAGATCCATTCGGCAAGGATGTCCTCTTGCTCCTGCCTTATATGTTCTTGCGGCCAAAGGATTTTTCTATTTATTAGCTCATTCTATTTCTCTGGGCCATGTTCGTTGGATTTCTTTACCCAACTCCACTCAGCAGTTGGTTAATAGTCATTTTGCTGATGATTCTTTTCTCACTCTTGCTGAGGATGAAGAGAATATCAAGGCAGCCTTGAAGTGTTTAGACACTTTCTGTTTGGATTTGAGCTCTACCATTTAGTGGCATAAAACCTTGTGTTACAGACAGTCATCTCATCCTGATCCGCCTTGGTTTTCCCAGTTTGGTTGGTCCAAGATCCAGCATGGGGAAATATTTCAATTTCTTGGTATACCCTTTGCTTTTCAATCTACTTCTACTGATTTATGGAATGTTGTTTTAGCTAAAATTGAAAAGAAGCTTACCTATTGGATTACCAAGCCGCTCTCATTTCCTGGTGAATTTTAGATCTGCTCTAAGGTCTTTGCTGCTACTCATGTTTACTATTCCTCCTGTTGGGCTCCTTCCAAGGCCTCGTATAAGAAGCTTGAGAAATTGTTGAGGGATTTTCTTTGGGCCTCTGGTGTAGATCACCATGGCTTTCACAGAGTTGTCTAGGAATTTTGTTTTCTCCCCAGGGCCTCTGGTGGGCTTGGCTTACTTGATACCTAGAAGTAGGGCTTAGACCTTTGTGCGAAGTGGATTGTGCATTGCCTCACTGGCAACGAGGCCTAGAAAGTTTTACTTCACTATTGTATTTCTTCTGGGTACCTGTTGCACAAACCAGCTTGGAAAGGAATTGGCTTTCAAACCCTCTTGGTTATGAAACATCCTATTCAAATCCAAGGTACCTTTGTTGCCAAAAGTATTTGGCATGCCTGGGAGGCAGTTAAACCCTGGCTTTACGGGGTCTTTAATGGATTCCATGATGGGCTTTCATTCAATCAACAGAATATTTGGTGGTCCTTTCTCTTTGCCCAGCAAGGGTTTCCTTTGGCCAAAATTTAGGGGATTAGTGCTCTCCATTTTCACAAACAAGGCATCCAAATGCCCAAGGATTTGTTTTCTAGAGCCACCATGAGTCTCCGCTCTTGGGATGATTTATGGGTTCAGTTCTGGCTCACTCACTCAGATTGTCAGACTTTTGATTTGCTTGTCTCTGCTATTATGTCGCACCTCCTACACAAACTTGGCATTCAATGAGTTAAACCTTGGTGGAAAGATGGGAAATGGTACCTAGATACACCATTTACCAAATATAAGCCCAAAATTGGATACTTGTGGTTGGTGCCTCATTTCCCGATGGTTGAGTCTCTCAATCATCTTTGGCATCTCTCTTCCTCACAAAGCACTTGGAGCTAGCGTTTCCACACTATTTGGGATGCTATCACTGAATTTAAAATTGTTCACTTTGCTTGGTGTATTCTCTACCACGGGCTACCCTTAGGAGCTCAGCTTTGGCACTTAGGTGTGCCTGATCCTAAATGCCCTTTTTGTGGGCATTCTAAAACCATTATGCATATTTTCTAGTTCTATGGTCGGGCCTAGAATTACTGGAATTGGAATCACAATTTATTTATGCCTTTTCAGCCTAAGCTTTTTTCTTGGCGCATGGCATTTCTTGGTGACTCTCCCAGAATGCCTTCCCAATTCACCCAGATTTGGCATGCTTTCAGGATGGAGATTTTTTTTTCCTTATGGAAAGACCGCAATGTTGTTATTTTTTCTCATAGCTTTTTGGATATCAATGTTTCTCTCTATGCTAAGGCATGTTTATGTAATAATGTCATGATGCAGATTCAAGTTCAAGCTGATAAGGTGGCCCTCGAGGTTGCACACTTACAAGAGTTGCTACAACATTGGGGTAATGTCCCATGTACTATTGCTAGTATGCCTCTAGATTCTCTCTCTTCTTATCACACGCCACCCCAGGGTTGGTGTCACAGTAGGAGTGCCTCTGCGAGGAGTTCCAGAACACCACTCTCTTGGCGTTGCCACTCTCCCTCTCCTCCTAGTAGGAGGGCCTCAGCTTCCGGATGGCCTCTTGTGCTGGCCTCTACTGCTACTCAGCCTTCGGCCACTGTTCTTGTGTGGCCTTCCACCCCTTTTGATAAGATCCCCCGCCTGGCCCTTGCAATTTCTCCAAGGTGGGAGGAAGGAGAGATGGAGAAAGAAACTGAAGATGGGTGGTCGCCTCCCGACTAGACCCCTAGACCCAATGTGTGGGGCAATCCACCAGATAAATATCCTCCACCCTCTTTTTCTACTACTCTCACAGCTTGAGGGCTTTACTTATTATTTTTTTTTTTAATGAATAGTTGTTTTGTTCCGACTTGATGCCGAGTGACTTTGCGGGATGATTTTTTTATCCCCCAGGATTTTTTTGTGAATACTGTAATTTGTTATACATATTAATAGTAAAGGCCTCTATTCATCAAACATTCATTTTATCTCTTTTCTATATTCGAATATTGGCCTACTTTTGAGCCAAGCACTTTATCTCTTTCAGCTTCCCCACAGGGCGACCCTTCATAACCTTCATTATTGTTTCACATGAGGTTCAAAGTGTGTGTGACTCATATTTCTCTGCTCCATCCCAATTCAATCGCTGCCTTTGTTTTCGTTTTGATCTCCTCCACCACTCTTCCTTTGTTTCTTGCCAAACATCAATACTTATGAAATCAATCTCTTTTTTTAAGCTGATACTTGCAAAACGCAAGGTCTCCAACCGCTCGAGTCCTCCACCCCAACTCAACTATCGCCGCCTATCTTAACACAATCATATACATGTGCTTTGTTTTTTTCTTTCTCTCCAAAAGACCTTGTAAAATGATGCATATTGTTCGCTACGTTCTACGCCCTATATTTTACAAGCAATTTTAAGTCTTGGATATTCTCATTGGTTTTCTTCTTTGGTATTGATTTTGCTATACCTTATCCCTGAGAGTACTCGCTCCACAATCATTAAGCTTCTCCAAACTATTAAGAAGTTCATATGCTAAATTTTTTTTTGGGCTTGTATTTTATGGAGATGGACATGACTCTAAATACTCTACAAATTCAAGGGTATTGCAATCCTGCAACACACTCCATATGTTCTTCACCGCATCTACCTTGCATCCGACGGAACAGTAATGGTAGGGCTCTTGCAGAACCCTATCACATGTTAAGCAGGAATTCCCCTTCTCCTTACATTATCGTGATTGTAGTCTCTGGTTTAAAAACACAACCCCCGCACTATTTGTAATTAGCAGATAGGCTTCTCTTGGGGAGAAATCATTGATCAGATTTTTGTCTCATGCAGAAAATCAGGCAGCCAGAAGTTTCTCCATTGCCATGAAAATTTAGAGTGTGTGGCAATTTGTTTTTGCTTAGGAATAAGTTGGTCGAAGGGTTTTGACCAGAATGAGTGGCAGGTTGGCCCGTATTTGGCACTAGAATGGCTCATGGAAATGAGTGTGAGTAGCAAAAGTGACATCTAGAGCTTCCACACCATTCTTTTGGAGATGATTTCTAATCATCACTGCATGGATTTGACGGTGTCGGGCGGATGACTGTTACCCTTCTGGGCCTCTAATGTTTCTTCTCCTACAAACAATGCACTTCCATTAAAGCCATAAACTTTGTGTCTAACTCTTGCATGTAATGTCGTGGCACACACAAGATTGACGAGTGGAAGCAAGATTGGCGAGTGAAACTGGCATACGGTGTCACAGTGACAACTTACGAGAGTCGGGGATAAGAGATAAGCACTATAACCCTAGCCAGTCCAAAAATCATTGATATAACATTGTTCTTTTGAGTAAAAGAAATTTTAACTGCCATAGTAATCTATATAAAGGATAAATCCTTCTTTTGTTTTCACTGAAAAGTTTCATTGCATTACCAAAATCGTGCACCTCTGAAATTATTTGAACTTTCTGAAGAAGCCTAGATTTATTCCTCACCTCTAGATAATATTTCATGATCATCATGAATATCTTGCTACTAGACAATTTTGTACACATAAGTCATCCATAGAATGATACTGCCTAGATGAAAAACCAAACAGGAAAAAAATAAAAGGCATATGAGAAGGCATCAGAAAGATGTACACATTATTACATAATCTGTGGATTTAACTGACTGCATATAATGATTTCTAGAAAAGTAAGGTTTTTAGACTTCCATTTTAGCAAATTAAGTTGGGGTTTCTATTATCATCATAATTTTAAAAGTACTATGGATGCGAATCTCAACCGGGATGCTACAAAAATTGTGCGCGTTCCACAAACTTTCACAGAACATATGATACTAGGTTTAGTTTTTTCCATTGGACATTATGCAATTTAATATCTCTGTAATTTTCTAATGCCCAATAAACTATTTATGTACGTTATTGCTCCTATTATGTTTTTATGAATTAAAAATCACATACCCTGTTCCAAAGCTCACATTTTTGCACAAATGGGGAAATGTTTGTGGAGTTTCCCTTTGCTCTTTCCGATTGCATTTTCTTGAACGATTTTAAACACTTCTGAATCAAATCTTCCATTTTTTAGTATACCATGCCATTATTGCAGTCAACAACACCACAGTTCTTTCAAGAATTCTGTCAAACCACGTGAATGTGACATACCTGCTACTAGACTGAAAATGGCTTCCACATTAACTAGGAATTCCACTTCCATTCAGGAGATGTTCAGGAGAGTGACTGAACAGTTCATAGCCATGTTTAGGAGAAAGGCCTTCTTGCACTGGTACACAGGGGAGGGAATGGATGAGATGGAGTTTATAGAGGCTGAGAGTAACATGAATGACTTGGTCTCTAAGTACCAACAATACCAAGATGCCACTGCAAATGAAGAAGGGGAGTATGATGATGACGAAGAAGAGCTCCAAGAGATGTAATATTAATGTGACGCAACAACATTCTGTTGTTGTTGCAATTCTTTTAGACTGATTACTGATCTCCTTGTAAACAACTAAATGTGATTATTAATACATTAGTTTTAGGTTTTTCACTTTCTCTCTTCGTAATGACTTAAATGCGCACTTGATATATTTTTTTAAAATATTATTTTGCTTTCCCACTTTCGAGAATGGCTTTAATACTTTCATTTTAATGTTTTGTGTTGAATTGGGAGTAGATACTTTATTTTTATCTTCATTGTGTGTCAGCTTGAACTTGCTATGCCAGGCAGTCAAATCTACTTGGCAAAGCTTGAAATAATGAAACCATTCACAATGTAGGATGTAACATTGGGTGTATGATGCATGTGTAAGTTACATGCTCTTCTTGGTTGGAATTAGATAACGTGAACATAAGATTGAGAGATTTGAATATCAATGTGTATGATGCATGTATGTTTGCAGTTGCAAATTAGTGTCTAGTGGAGGAGATTTTCTCTTAAATCTAATGACTATTTTATGCAAATTTTGTTTGCTATGGAATTTTCCTCCATTATGTGCTTAAGCATTCTGAGATTTTCAATTTAAAAAGTCTTTCTTTTTGTGAAATATGTTGCTTCCATTATGGTACTTTTGCATGTTGTTGATTAATTTTTGTAGTCACATAAAATATTTATTTGGTATATCAATTGAAAATCATATTTGTAAGTTGGGACAATCTTTATTGTCCAACACATTTAAAATAATTTGTTAGTTAGGATTTCCACCTTTGTAGAAAGATATGCTGTCAAATTGAATGCACATTTCAAATTTATTTAGGTATGATGGCTGGAAAACTTTTGGATGTTGATTGACACATTTAAGGTAGATGGGACCATCTTTATTTAAACATCAATTGAAAAATATTTGTCACTAGGAGCCACCACCTTGGTTGAGCATATTTAAAGGTAGATGGGTCAAACTGAAAAATATGTTGGTATGAGGGGCCATCTTCATTAAAAAAATACTTTAAATTAATTGGAGTTAACTTGCTCCCATTGAGCAACTTACTAAAACTTTTCAAGGGAGATATTATACCCTATTGACACATTTAAAGGTAGATGGGCCAAATAGGGGGCATCTTTGTTCGCAAAACTTTAGTAACAAACATTTTAAAGGTATGGACACATTTTAAAGGTTGTTTGTTAGGTTGGCAATCTTTATTAACAAACCTTTAAAGATAAATATAAAATGTATAATGTGTCAATTTGCCAAAAATTAATTCATCAATAAAATACAAAGTGCTTTCACCCTTCCATTAATATAGTTATATATAAGATAAAATATAGATATCTAACATGTCAATATAGATTTCACCCTTCCATTAAATTATATATGTGTCAATTTGCCAAAAATAATTTATGAATAGAATACAAATTGTTTTTACCCTTCCATTAACATAGCTATATAAGATAAAAAAAGAAATATAGATATATCCGAACTAAATATGAAACCATCTTGAAAGTGGATAACATGCACAATTTCTTTGAAGAGATTAAGTACTCTATAATACTTCAATACTTCTTGACATTGTGAGCTTTGTTTGCTTTTATTTATAACCAAAAAAAATGTAAGTGTATTATACTTAATTGTTAGAATGCTTTTTTATATGAATGATTCACTTCACTACTTCAATTTTTATTCCTCATGTTCTTTTTTCCAATTTCCTTTACATTTATGACAAACAAACAAGCAACAAACATGCAATGAAAATCATATAGAAGAAATGGAAAAATCAATTTGTAAAGTTGAAGAAATCTAAGAAATGAAGTGTATTTCAAGTATCTTAATTTTAAAAATACATAATATTCTCTCTTTTTCCAAATGTTCATATTTACATAGTTAGAAATTAAACTAATGCATCTTCCACATATCAAATTATTCTCTCTCATATATTAAGTTATATATAGCTTCCTATTGGCTAACCCTTGCACGTCATATAGCTAAATAACGTCAGAATACACATATCTTTGCACCTATAGGGTTGGGCTTAACCAGCACACTCTAAGTGTTGACCACGGTTAGGTGGCTGATGTGAGGCCCAACCGGGAGTTTCATCTTTTCCGTTTGCCGCTAACGGTGGCTGTTTGATGGATGGCCATGAATTTTAGCTTTTAAAACTGTCTTCCTCCTGCCCACGCAAAGGTTGAAATTTCCCGTGCTGTTGCATAAGGAGACATGGTTTTAAGAAGCTAATCGCACTGTTTTTCATATTCTAGTGCATTCGCAGCCTGAGCCAAAATGGAGCTTTAGAACAACAATTTTGTCAGATGTTGCTGCATATCCTATGACTGGCATGTATGCAAAATGTAGAAGCAAAAACATGGTACGCTAATTGCTTTTCCAAATGGCTTTAAAATGTGGATGGAATGCTACATGTATGCAAACTTTGGAACCGTAAACAAGGAAGTATACTGTTTGAGGAAATGCTCTAAAGGAAGTATATTCGCCAAATGGATTTTTTCTAAAAGGGTTTATAAAATGTTGAGCAAATGCAATATGTTGGTGTAAAGCTAAACTCTACAGCTTTTGGTAGCCTTTGGTAACTTCGAAAGAGGGTACGGACATTTTTTCACAAATTTTTGGATTTATGAACATATGCTATCATAAGATTTTATGTTCTCTGTGCACGCGATCATTCATTTTTTTGTGGCTACGGGTAGTTTATCCTAACCTTTATTGCACTATACCTACAATTGATCATTGTGTGTATGCTTGAGCATTTTCTGGCTGCCAATGTTGAGTTATTATTAAGATGCGAATAAAAATTGTGGTAGTTATGTGAATGTGTTTAGAAGTATTTACAGTAGCATTGTTTTTATATTTTGATCCTTAATGTTATGACTTCTGATTTTATGTCAAACGTCTATGATTTTTTTGCGGCTTATATATTCTTTTGGGTATCTGTCAAACACTTTTATGATGATATAGATATTTAAGTAAATCAAGAAATGTTTGACTATCATGGAATGGGCAAGGAGGGCTCACAATTTCCCTCGTCATTTTGTTATCTTATTTTTTGATAAATTGTTAGTATGGGATAACATGAATCTATTTAAACGATAATTGAGTACATAATACATGGGCATGTAATTGATTGTGTCATTGTTTTCAAGGCAACAAATCATACATTATAGTTGAATACTATAATGTATGCCTATATTTCTAGTTAAATTGAAAAACATCAAAATTGATAACCTTGTGCATAATTATCTTTCCACCTATTATGATAGGATATATTGAGTGGACAATCTTTGAATGGTGGTTATTTTACGGTAAAAATTTGATATAATAACTCTTTTCTACATAAGTATAAAAATGGGAGGAGAAGGGGGAGGAGTGGGAATTTCGAATGCATGCGGGAAACAGTCCTTGCAGACGTCGAACTCTGCAGCAGGAGGAGGTGATGGCAGAGCCTTGGCAGATCAAGGCAAGGAAGACACAGTAAACAAGGACGGGGGCCCACGTAAAAGACAAAGGGATCTAGGAAAAGAGGAGGTGGGGTCTAAATCCTCAGAATAGTCAGAGACCTCACACGACAACAAGGAGGATTCAGCTTGGCATCGTCCTTGGTCAACTTTATTCGAGACTAAACCCACAGGCAAGTCCTTATTTACGGCTATAAAAGATCTATCTTTTAAGGAAAATGGATAGTATGCTATCGCTTTACCAGATGAGCTCATAGACCATAATATTGCTACTATGTCCCTCACCTTGGTGGGAAAGTTTGCAGGCTCTAGGCTTAATATTGATCTTGTTAGATCCTTTGCCAAGAGAAAATGGAGTTTAAAGGGACAAGTTGAAATAAAAGCTATGGCAAAGGGTTTTTTATCCTTTGAGTTTTCATGCCTTGAATACTATACCAATATCCTCTGCACTGGGGCGTGGGCTATTAGAAAATCGACGCTGGCCCTGCAGAAATGGACTCCTAACCGGACCTGAATGACTCATTTAAAATCCAAGCCCCGGTTTGGGTTAGGTTACCGGAACTCCCTCTAGAGTTCTGGTTTGAAGACATCTTTGCGGGCTTAGCAAGATCCTTCGGTGAGCTCCTTTCGATCGATCCAGTGACAGTGGATAGAAGGCATCTCACCTACGCAAGGATTTGCATAGGTGTCGAAGAAGGGAAAGATATGCCAGAGGTCATAGAAATCCATTCAAAGTTAGGAAAAAAATTACAGAAACTGGAATATGAAAGTGTTCCCTTTGCATGCTTCCACTGCAAGATGGCAGGGCATATGGCAATGAAATGCCCAGTTAAGGCTAAGGAGAAAGCTAAGAAATCCCAAAAGCAATAGGGTAAATCTCAGGATCTTACCATTGATGCCACTATCTCTGAGATCCCCATATTGTTTCACAGGTATGGAGGAAAAAGGAACCATCATTGGATCAACCTTGCAAACATGGGGAAGGGGATGAATCAATCAGTATTCCAACTGAGGTTCCAATAGAGCACCCGGAGATGGTGTCAAACTGTTTGGAATTGATGCCATTTTTGTATGCTACCCTTGTCTCAGAGGGTAGCATCCTTAAAACCTCCGAAGACTTGTGTTTTTAAACAAAGTTTCCTCTTTCTCCCTCTTTGCTTGCCCCTTGATCCCCAGAAACATCTTCAGAGATTGGTGTTTTCTTGCCAAGGCAGGAACTCCTGATGACCGATCTAACACATGAAACCCTAAAACCTGAGGGTTAGGAAATGGATCTGGAGGATTTGTTAAACTCGGCTACCCTAGAGAGTTTCATTAGAATGGATGCAATGTTTTCTAAACACAAAGAAGTGAAGGAGAGTGAATGGACTAAGGTAAAGAACAAAAAAAGCAGCAGAGATCGTGCCCCAGTTTCTCTAACAACAACTAGAAGCAAGAACAAAGTTGATCTGGGAGTAATAAATAAAATACTAGGGTAAAAATCTCTGTTCCAGATGCGGCAGCCTGCACTCGAAGTTATAAATGAAGCTTATCTCTTGGAACATTCATGGTCTCAATGGGCCACATAAGCAGGATGTAATAAGAAATATGATCAGAGATCATAGACCCGATGTTATGTTAATCCTAGAAATGAAGATGAATAAGGAAAAACTTGAAGGTATTAAATTCTGCAAGTCGATGGATAGGATTGCCATTAGCTCGGATGGCGCCTCTAGAGGGCTGATGACTCTGTGGAAGTCATCCCTATGGAATGCTGACATTGTATACGGAGAAGGTAACATTCTGATTCTTAATCTTACAAATTCAAAAACTTATGATAGCTGGTATATTATCAATATCTATGCTCCAAACTCTAAAAGGGGCTGTAGAATTTAGTGGGATAAACTTAGAGGCATAATTTCTATGTTAGATTTATCCAAATGTATAATCATGGGGGACTTCAATACCCCTCTCAAAGTTGGGGAGAAACAGGGAGGTATAAATCCTGATCATGACAATAGGTAGGATCTCATGGACTTTATCAATGATCTAGCTCAGCTAGATGTGGATCTTCAAGGGGATAATTTTACTTGGAGAAACAAGAGAACCAGGAATGCTTGCATCCAAGTTTGGCTGGACAGAGCCTTGATTACAACTGATTGGTTGAACTCCCGTGACAGTAAACTTTCCAATCTAGTGCGAATTGGCTTAGATCACTCCCCCATTTCCCTAGTCATTGACACTCTTATCAAAAAAAGGCACTTCCCCTTCAGATTTGAAAGAATGTGGACCTCACATCCTAACATAAACATAAAAATTCAGGAATGGTGGAATATCGAGATCAAAGGTTCAGCAATGTTCAAAGTTGCCAAAAAACTTAGAAATGCCAATATTAATATAAAGATCTAGAACAAGAATGAGTTTGGGGACATCTTTGCCTGAAAAGAAAAGGCCATCTCTAACCTTGGCCTCATTCAAGATGAAATCCAGAGAGACAGGTATGATGAGTCTAATCTCCTTCTTGAAAAACAAAAGCTCTTAGAGTACCACAATGTGATTGGCAGGGAGGAAATATACTGGAAGCAAAGGTCCAGATCCATATGGCTGAAGGAGGGGGACCAAAATACTTGTTTCTTCCACCTCTCAACCATGAGACACAGGTCTGCCAATAGAATCACCAGCATTAGAAGAGGAGACCAAAAAATACAGGAAGATAAAGACATCTCTTCGACTTCCGTGGACTTCTTTAAATCCCTTATGTCTAAAGATCGTCACTTGTCTAAGCAGGACCAGGTGAATCTTGTGAACAACATTCCTTCTCTCATTACAGACTGCCAAAATAAAGCTTAGTGTGCTATCCCCAACACGGCTAAAGTTAAAAAATCCATGGACTCCCTTCCCGAAGACAAGGCACCGGGTCCTGACGGTTTCCCCATGTTTTTCTTTCACATATTCTGGGAAGTGGTCAAATTTGATCTGGTTAAAGCAGTGCAAGAATTCTTCGGGTACAAGAATATTCTTAATGAAATTAATGCTACCTTCTTAGTACTCATCTTAAAGGTTATAGGGGCAGAATCCATGGACCTTTTTAGACCCATCATCCTTTGCAACTCATTCTATAAAATCATTTCAAAAGTCATTACTATCAGAGCTCGTAATGTGCTACCTTCCATCATTTCTCCCCAACAGTCGGGATTTGTTCCAAGCCAGAAAATCTTGGATTCAATTATGGAAGTGCACGAGGTGATACAGTCTCTTGAAGCAGGGAATAGGGAAGGTTTCCTCCTCAACCTTGACTTATCCAAAGCCTATGACAGGGTGGATTGGTCGCTTTTACTAAAAGTGCTGACAACTTATGGGTTCAATTGTAAATTCTACCTCATCATCTCTCAACTTATATCTTCGCCCTCCTTTTTGGTCTTGGTCAATGTCTCTCCCTCAGATTTCTTCAAGGCCTCCAGGGATTGAGACAAGGAGACCCCCTATCCCCTATTCTCTTAATTATTCTAGCAGAGTGCCTAGGCAGGTCAATAACAACACAAAAGATCACTAGTGAGTTGAAAGGCATCGAGCCTTCTTCTGGTCAATCCATTTTATCTCATCAAAATTTTTTTGATGACACCATCCTTGGTGGGGAAGCTTCGGTGACTGAGGCCAGAGTGGTTAGAATTATCCTAGACTCTTACATTAAGGCCATCGGTTAATCAATCAATTGGAACAAGAGCTCATTATTCTTTATCAATGTTCCTGAGGCTAGACAAAGGAGAATAGTGAAAATTATTGGTTGCGATATAGGCTCCCTTCCTTCCACTTACCTAGGTCTCCCTCTTGGAGCTATACCCCCATAAGAGTTCTGGAATAAACTTATTGACAGATTTAATAGAAAATTGGCTGGGTGGAAAGGCATTACTCTCAGCCAAATTGGTAAGATTCTATTGGTTAAGTCCACTCTCCAAAACTTCCCTACCTACACCCTTAGCCTATTTTCTATCTCAGATAATGTGGTGGAAGCCCTGGAGAAAAATTAAAGAATATTTTTGTAGACAGGAAGGGAAGAGAATAAACGCATCCCCCTGATTGTGTGGGAAAAAGTTTGCCTCCCCAAAAGGGAAGGAGGTCTAGGAATCAAAAGGTTAAGGCCTTTTAACAAGGTGCTTCAAGCCAAACAAATATGGAGGATTTTTCATGGAAAAGGGGAATGGTGTAACTTCTATGAGGAAAAATACCTTCCCAATGCTTCTCTGAATGATTTATTTGAGAACAAGGAAATCCCGCAAGGTTCCTATATATGGAATGGTCTTCTAAACACTAAAGTGTTGGCTAAGTCGAAAGCGAAATGGAAAATTGGAAACGGTCACAACATAAGCTTCTGGAATGAAAATTGGCTCATCACTAAGCCCCTGAAAAACATTGACATTTTGAATCAATGGAAGGAGGAATGCATCTTTCTTTTTGGGGACAGGGACAACAAATACAGAGTGGGGAACTGCTAGGTGAACTTGGCTTCTGTTTCCCCAGATTTAATTCCATTAACCATGGGCCTCAATGCTATCTCTCTCTCCCAGAATCAAGATACTTTGATTTGGGAAGATTCCCCAAAAGGATTTTTCACTGTGGCCTCTGCTTATTTTGCAGAATTTACTCAGGGAGCCTCCCCTTGTTGGGTGAAATCCTGGTTACCTGGCCTCATCCCAAAAATCAATGTTTTTTTTCTGGCTTTTACTCCAAAACTGAATTCTTATTGTTGACAACCTTCTTAAATGGGGTCCCCATCCCTAATAGGTGGGTTCTTTGTCTCTTCTATGCGGAGTCTATGGACCATCTCATCATCCACTAGCCCTTTGGTAGCTTTGTTTGGCATTATCTCATGTCTCTCTTTGGCATCCAATGGTGTTTCCCTACCTCAGTGCAAGATCTGTTCTCTAATTGGACCAGGCCCTTCCAAAAAACTACTTTTCGCAAAATCTAGTCTTGGGTGCTTCCTCACTTCTGTTCGGGCATATGGAAAGAGTGAAACAATCACAACTTTAGGGAATGTAGTGCTAGCCCTAAATCATTTTTGAAAAAATTCATCATGCTATGATGGAGAACTTTGTTTTATGTGGCAATACTAATCCTTTTGCAGGTGCTAGAAAATCTGACTATTCAGACCCCAAGAAGACCAAGGATAAAAGATAGAGCTACACCTAGTGTTGTCCTCCGTTTGGTTGGTCCAAAGCTAATTTTGATGGAGCATCCAAGGGAAATCTGGGTAAGGCAGAAAGTGGAGGCATTATTTGAAATTGCAAGGTCAGGGCATTGCCACCGTCAGCCTCCCATTAGGCATTCAAACCAACCATTTTGCGGAAGCTTGCACAACCCTCCAAGTGACAAAGCTAGCACATGACATGGGAGTCAGACAACTTTGGTTAGAAGGTGATTCCCAAAATATTATTAACTACCTTAAAAATATTCACCCTCCTTCATGGACAATTTCCAACATGATTGAGGAGACACGAAGCTTGTTGAATACCTTTGAAAGGGTGCATATTAGCCACGTGTATAGAGAAGGTAATCATGTTGCCGACTGGTTCGCCAATGGGGTGGTGTGTAGCGAAAGGAAAACACGCTGGATTTGTGGAGGAGATCTTCCTTGTGAAGCTTTAGATATTGTGGATTATGACCGAATCCACGAGAAGGAAGGACACATAGAAACTAATCATGAAAGGGATATCTTGGAAATGTAATGATGTCACCATAAATGGTAAGTATGAGATAGGATGGAAGGGTAATAATTACAATCAAAGCTTGCACACTTACTGGGTACTAAAAAAAAAGACATTACTTCCAATTCAAGGCATCAAAGAAGATCATTTTGGATACATTTAACAAAAGTTGGTTTTAGCAGAGATTTTCCCATGTTTGTGCTTTATCCTAAGGCGATGGGCAGAGAAAGACATAGAAGGGAACCTAGTAAGGATAGAAAAAATGGTAGAGGCGGGAAAAAGTCTTGAAAAATCTACAAAATGGTGGGATTACTACCTTTATTGAAAGGCTCCATGGCGAGAAATAGTTTGTGACTAGATTGTTTGTCAAAAATTGGAATGAAGGTAGTATCGAGATAGAGGGAAGAAAGTTCACGTTGACTGAGGAGGTAATCTCTGTAGTTACGGGGATCCCTATTGTTGGAAAAAAATTCTACAGAGATCGAAAGATCTCAGACTCTACATTCAACGAGTATGTTAGCAACGAGGAGGACAAGAATGAGCTCACCAAAGTTGGCACCCACTACCTACCGGATGGGCTAAAAAATCTATGGAGGTTTATTCTCCGGGCCATAATCTACTACATTACCCTTGATACCAGGTTTGATAGAATCCACACCTACCATTTCATTCCTTTGAATCATTTCCACCATGGTATTAAGGTGTCTATTCGCTTTTATGTATATGCTTCTATAAACAAGAATATTAATTCCTATAGAGAGAAGGCTATCTCTAACCCCGCCCTGCATGAAGGGCTTCTGCTACTTATCTATGAATACTTTAAGGCCCAAATCTTGGGAAATGAAATTTTTTAGTTAGAGGAGCGGGAGGCTTTGGGGTCTGATTATATTCCCTCGAATACAGAGGATAGTGAGGGCATGCATTCTGATGAGAATGAGGAGTATGTAATAAAGAAGAACCAACATAGCTCATCATTGAAGAAGAGGAAAGGTACCCAGAAGAAAATTAAGAAATAAATCATGGTTACCCCCAAAAAATAGAAAGCCATGATCATTTCCTTAGATTGAGGAATATGATGAGAATGAGGAAGGTATGGAATCAGAAGGTGAGGAGTAGGTTACTATCAGGAAAGGCAGAAAGAGGAAGCATACTACACCTGCTAAACCCCAAAGAAGAAAGGAGAAAGATAGGGAGGCAAGTTCTGATAGGAACTCTATGGAGGAAAATAATTGTAGAGCTTCCCCTATTTTAGACTCCATACCCCAAAATTTGGGTGATGACCAGGACAAAGATTTCAGCTGTTATATGGCCGATAAGGGAAGGATTGTGGGTTGGAGATACTTTAACATTAAGTTAGCTAAAATTGGAATCACTAGAGAAATAATAAACCCCAAAGTCAAAGTTAGTTAAGGTGGGAAGATTAAGGTGGAAGAGTTTATTGACCTTTCAATGGTGGTGCTAAGCGACAATACCAGGGAAATTGACCTAAACCTACTCAATAAAACTAGAAATAACATGTTAGATAGTTACAAAACTATAAAATGGTTGTACCACAAAGTCGAGAACCTCAAAAATACTGTTAGAGGTACTAGAAAGGAGAAAAGGGATGGTGAGGATGAGGAACAGAGGAATCTGAGAATCCAAATCAAGAAGATGGAGGACAACATGACAAAGGTGGAAACTACTCTCAAGATTGTAGCTGAACAAAGCCATAACATCCTAAAAAAGACCAAAGAGCATACCAACACCATCATTGAGAAGCTGGAGGAGTGGATGGACACAGATAGAAATGAGGTGGAGACCGACTAGAACACTGATCAAGGCCCCAACAAAAGAACTAGGGCCAGAACAAAGAAGGCTAAAGATAAGGACGGGGAGAGCATCATCCAGAAAATCAAGGAGTCGACTGCCAACATGGAGCTACTGGAGGCCAAAGTGGCCACTCTCATGGTGGACCTGTCTTAGGGCCCCCTTGGATTTTTAGCTATTTATAGGTTTTATCTACTTTATTAGAAGCTTTAGCTAGTTTTTATTTCTGGCCTTTTTGTCCTGCTCTGCTCTTTAATTCTGAACTATCTTTTGTTATTTATATTGCATTATCTCTGAATACTTTGTTTCGGATTTCAGGAACCCTGTAAAACCTGTTTTACTTAATCAAAAATTCTTTTCTACCTTAGTGATAGCCTTTTGTTCTATTTGATAGCATTTGGACAACTTATTATCATCATTATTATGGTTTTGCAAGGACTTTGATTACAAATTTGAATACTCTTGAAAAGGACTTTGATTACAAATGCGATTATTCTTGAATTTAGTGTGGCTCTTGAAGTTCCTTTAAATTTTGAATATTATCTCCTTACATATGCAATAAGGGTTTAAATTTGTTGTCAAATTCTTCTAATGACACCATTTCTTCCATGACTCGTCAACTATAATAGTTGTATCAATAGTTGTTTAGACATTAAGATATGATTATTACACTAAATTAATTTTAAAATAGGATATGATAGTGTCCCTAGCTTGAGGAAAAGATTAGGGCATATAGATAATTTTTTACTATCGCAAGATTGGTATGATTATCCTTGTGACCATAGTGTAATATTCCCTTCAAGCTAATTATTTGTGAGAAAAAAGAGCAACATAATCGGTTGAATTATTAATACAAATACTATCTTTCCAAGTAGCTGTAGATGTACATTTTAAGTAGCATTTAATGAACTTCAAAAGTGACTATAATCACATGATTTCCCATATACAAATAGAAAGAGTTGGACCATTCAATGAACAAGAAGTCTAATTCTATCAAATGGATCATGAATTGAAAAAGTGATCATAGAAATATGTTTTGTAAATAAGACTTGTAAGGAAAAGCATACAAAATATTTGAACGTGCCTCAATATGTTATCAAGTAAAAGGGTATGTTAGATGCACTCGCTATTCAAAAGCCTTCTTGATGGGTGTTAATGGTCACTCCTAAGGGAACAATAAAGTGTACGCCTATGTCATAGTCAAATTTTATTAAGAGTTGATTATGTAAGATGAATCATCAAATGAAGAATTAGAAAAATTATTTATGGAAAATTCTAATAGCCTAAAAAAAAATACTACTCTATGACTCTTTTCAAATTGAAGGATCTAAAGTATTTAATAATATGAAAATTTTTATCTTTTTTTATCATAGATTTCCCCATACTTTCATACTGTACTTTGTTTGTTTCTAGCCCTTGGATTTTAGGTTTCTAATTAATCATGTACTTCTTAAGCTATAATACTAATCCATGAACCTCAAGTATTCTCCACTTACTTATTTCATGCTTCATCTCCTTTAACATTGAGGATTCACCATCCACAATATTTTCCTTTGTCTTAAACATGTGGGCTTTTAGAATTTACATACTAGTCTTCCTCACCCCGATTCCCACATTTCTCCTTGTGGGACCCATACTTGTAGGATCACTTATACCATCATACTCAAAAGGGAGAAGCTATGTGGTAAAATTGATCTCTAAAAAATTAAATTCTTAATCCTCAATTCTCTTGCTCTTTTTCTTCTATCATTAAACATATTAGTAATCCATAATCCATTTATCTTGAGCCATAGAATTTTTGGACTCATGTATTTTCCTTTAAAAAAAAGTGCACATGATGCTCTATATCCTTGATCCCTTTCCTTTTCCCTTTTCTCCATGTTTTTTCATAGCATTTTTCTTGACTTTCTCTTGATCCCACTTATTCAATCATTATTGGATATCCCTTTCCTTAAACCTCACTTGTCTTTGCATATTTAACTTTCAAACTCCTAAGATTGTTTATAAAATATTCCTTATAAGATAGTTAGCATGTGATAAGCCTTAAGCCAAGTTTCTAAATACTTTATCTAACTTAGAGTTGTATAGATTCTTCCAACCAATAAATCCACCAAAGATAAATCTTTAATAACAAATCCAATTCCAATATTTATAGTGATACTTTCTTGTGTCGCCTAGTCATTTTGTTGGACTAGTCACAATATGGCACATCTTACACTTAGTTAATCACCCAAATTAAGTAGGAAGGTACATTTTGATGTGATTAATTTTTTAAACCTCTTTGTCCAAGCAATCATTTCCATGTGAATGCCTTCCTAAAAATCAAAAGAGTGACCAATCAAAATGCCTCCATATTGAAGCACCATCCATGCATATCCAATAAATCTAGACCCCTTTGCACACATGTCGCAACACAAATATCCTTAGAGTTAGTCTTTATAGAGAATCTATCCTTGATTCTTAGAGATTATCTTATAGGCACCGCCCTCATTAACAATCTAGATTCTTATTCATAAGATTAATTAGGTCCATAGTACTGTACAATATATTAGCCCTTCAAAAGTTATCTTCCAATAAACCATGATGATCCTATGAATGATTTTCAAAAGATTCTAAAGAATGGTTGGATCTATTCTTAGTAGGTTTTAAAAAAAAAAAGAGCAACCTAATAGAGACTAATGTTACAAACTCACAAGTGCAATAGAAAGTAAGCTTTGGAAACCTACCCTAATAGAATATAAAATAGGATATAGATCATTGCAAACCCACAAGTGCACTAGAAGGTAAGCCTTGGAAACCTACCCAACAAGAATATAAAATAAGATAGAGATCATTGTAGGTATTAATAATAAAGTTATGGTATTATTAGGTTTCTTATACTACCCTACTAAATTAAGGTACTAAAAAAAAGATTTTTGACAACAAATGAATTAAATTAAAATAAATATTTATAGAAAAATATGATAACAAGAGGATAAAAAAATTTATAGATGAGATCAAGATAGGTTTTGAAGAGAATTTGATGATCATGTTAGAAAATGAGGATGAAGAAAGAAAGTTGAACCTATCCTAGGAATAAGACCCGAAAGATAAATGAAAAGGTTAGAAAAAATGTGAGAATTATTAGGATAATATATCAAAGAGGGATACACTTGATCAAAAACCCTAATATTGATATAGGTAAATCCTTAATGGATATGGATTTTATAAATATTAAATAGATAAAGTGGTTTATAACCTAAATTACAACTATAGATAAAATCTTAACTGAACTGGTAGGACAACTAAATAATATGAGGCAATAAGGAACTTAGAGAAGCCTGACATTATTTGTAGGTATAGTGTATATGTGGTTTCTATAGGAAAGGAGATGAAATAAATAAGGGAAGAAGTAAAGATAATAGTCAATAATAAAATAAAAGAAGAGATTCTAACGAGTCTAGTAAGTAGTGAGATAGTAAGATCAATAAACATTTGTGTATAAAATTTGTGATGGATATTATGAAGTGGGTTCTTTGATGTTCAATTGCTAAGAGATCATGGTAGAGAAAGGACTTTGGTCAAGTAGAAAAATGAGTAAAACTGGACAAACAATCCCTGTTAAAAAGATAGAAAGAGATCAAAGAGTAAATAATAATTTGGGAGAAAGGATAATAGCTAACCATTCAAAAATAAATCAAGTAACACTAATACCTCCTGCTAATACAAATGCACATATAATTAAGCTCCATAGTTTTAGTAAATATACCAAGAATGCTAGCAAACATATCTTTACCTTGGATTTTCATTGGAGTGGGGTTGACATTAATGATGACTAGAACCTATCATAATTTTGTGGAGGAACATGGAAATAATTGAGTTGTTTATTTTTAACAAATTGCCATTCATAAAATGTATGAATATAAACATAAACAAAATATGGAAGATAACACAAATTGAGGAGTACTTTATAAAGTATTATCAATAATGATTAAAAAGCGTAGTTAGAAAATAAAAGAAACCTTAGCATAAAGGATGAATTACCATGAGTTACCATAATATACAAATTCACAGTATTGTTTTTTATTAAAAAATAGCCAAAACGAGAGGGCTGACCTGAAACAACAAACATAGCCAGCACAAGAAGTGCCAGACTACCAGCACCAAACCATTAGCAGCACACCCTCAGCCTATCCCCTTCTTTAAAATCAAAAACCAAAAACTAGTGACCACAGGCTCCAACTTCACCATGAAGTTGGTAACCAGCCTATGATCACTAACAGACCCCAACTTCACAATGAAATTGGTAACTAGGCTATGAATTCCAGTAACATAAATGCTCCAAGAAATCATGGTATTTGTTATCATGTTTGTAAACATGGAAATGCTATTTCAAATATTTATTTTTCTTATAAGATAACTTGCTTTTTAATAGTCAAATATCTAACTGTATAACGATTATATAGTCAACATCTAACCGTATAATGATTATATAGTCAAATATTCGTACGTTATAACAATATACACTTTTAATGTAGGAAATTTTATTTAGTCGATGTTGGATATCCAAATGTACCAAGATTTATTTCCCCTTATCGGTGTACACATTATCATCTAAAGGAGTTTTCAAGAGAAAAACCGATAAACACTCCAAAAGAGTTGTTTAACCAGCGACACTCCTCACTCAGAAATGCAATAGAGCACACATTCAGGATTTTGAAGCAGTGTTTTCCTATCCTGAGGCATGCGACATCTTATCAAATCGTGACACAAACTAAGATTGTTTTAGCATGTTGCATACTACACAACTTCATCACGATAGAGGACGATGTTCCATCCAAGTTTGAAATGGAAGAGGATGTAGATCGTGGCAGGATAGATGTACCGATGCTTGAGACATATGAGATGAGTCAGCATGATAGAGATGATTGGGGGAAGTTTCAAGATGAAATAGATAAAAGGATGTGGGAAGACTACAGATCTCAATCTTAAACCACTGTAATGATCCCTTGTTTTTGGCTATAAAGAAAATATAGGGATCGTTACTTTAATTGTCCTTCCTTATAATTGACAATGTTCAGGAAAATGCTGAAGATCTAAGTGCTCTATGTTCTATAATGACTGATTCTGATATATTTATTATGAGATAAATACTATAATGCAATAGAAATATCTTTACTTTTACCATTTCATACAAACTTAATTAGAGTTCACAGACATGGGATTCTGTAATATGGGATTTTACAACTGGAGAGAAGATCCAAAGACATGGGATTCCTTTTTACGGTGATCTATTTCCACAGATTACCTTTCATTGTGTTTGGGATCAGTGCTTTGGTCAGTATAGATCCTATTTGAAATTAGACTGTTTAGGTCTATGAAGTAGTTATTTTGGTTGTTAAAACTAATTGCACGCTTGTTTTGCTCTCGTGACATTTTTCTATATCAATAATCTTACAGATAGTTTCTTATGGATAGCTATTTTCAAAGTTTAGCTAACTGATGGAATATATTAGATTATCATCGAATAATTTAAATGAATATGCATCTACTCGTTGATAACTAATCCTATGGGATAAATGAGATATTTTACTTATTAGTTATCTTTAGTAGTTTTTAGCAGTTTATTATTTTAACGTTTTGGTAGTTTTCTTCCAACTGTCTCAACAGTTCGGATTTTAATATATTTTCCAGTTTTTCAATTCTATTGGTATGTCTGTGTGTGCATTTTTAATATATTATTTTGGGCCTATTACAGTGGTATCAGAGCCAAATTACAGAACCTGTAGAAAAAAACTACAGGCTCTTGAGTTTTGATTTCGATTGTGAAGTAAATGATTTTCTTCCGTATAGTATAGAATTCAAAAATAGATTTTAGATTGAACAATATATTCCAATGCATTC
>MU226326.1:534573-549725 GCA_018584345.1 Thuja plicata
CTGCAACAGAGAAGTGGGTTTTTCTTCGGGATAACCACTTTTTCAAAAGATATATCATCATTTGAACAATTTTAACATGACATAATGTGGTGAGTTTGGGTTATATAACAAATTTGATGGCTTTCTAGGATTGATTTGGATGCATGGTCAGAGTGAATTGATTGGTCTTATGAATAACCAGTTTTGTTTTGTGTCCTTCGCGCTTTTCATATTTGGATATGTTTGAAGTTATTTCTTGTCCAATTTGTTTATTGTAGAATTTTCTATGTTAATTCTTGTTGTGATTTCACTTTATTGGGGATTCTATTTTGTTATCTGCAACTGTTACAATCTTACTGAACATGTCATGAGTAGCATGTAATTTAAAACATCAATGTTAGATGCATGGCAGCAAACAAAATTTGTCAGGGTGCATGTATCAAATTTGCATCCGAGGTACATGTGCTACAATATAATGTACCCACTGCATTTTATGTAAATCTTGTGTGCACCCTGTTAAAATTACATTAATTCATAGAGAAACTAAAACAAAGAGGGAAAAAGTGAAAAAGATATACTCAATTTCAGGTTTGCCAAGTTTCATGCGATGTTTTGTTTTAAGTTACAAGTTTGATATTTCAGTTAAAATTATACAGTGCAACCAAGTTAGAACTATCTACAATATAAGAGCTCCATACATATGGGCCAATTTACCATTAATCTTGAAGCGGACTAATGACAATTGTCCTTATTTTTTCAATTGGTATATATTTTTATTTTCACTCCTTGGAAGATGCAAGGAGAACCATAGCCTCACTTTCAACCTTAGGCTCTACGATATTTATGTATTTGCACATCTCAGCCAACGATTTGTACAATATTTGCCATAAAATATTTACAGGTACAAGTATTGAAATTTATCTGATCTTATAGCATATTTCATTGAAAGATTAAATCAATAGATTTCCTGGATTTACTTATAATTTCCTTTGTGAGTGTTTGTTTCGTATAGGGATCAGTGATGAAATTAAAGTAACCCATACAACCACTTCAAAACATAAAGTTTTATGGACAAGAGACATGGAAAGGAAGCTTTTAGACTTGCTCCAAGAGAAAGTCCAACTTGGAAGAAAAGGAGAAGGGGGGTTCATAAAAGAAGCATGGACCACCATTGAAAGGAAGTTCAATGCAGATTTGGACATGATCCTGACAAAAGATAACTTCAAAAACAAGCTCAAAACATGGAAGCGGGGTTTTAGAGTAATGAAAGACTTGAGGAATTCAAGTGGTTTTGCATGGAATGAGACCACTCAATGTATGAATGTAGAGGATAGTGTATGGGAGGATCTTCTTAAGGTAACATGCTATTGAAATTATTTTGACTTAAGTAAAATCATGCACATGTTGAAAGTTTGTAATGCAAGATGATTAGTAATTCATTCTTTATGCCAACATGCAGAGAAAATAATTCAAAAATGCCAAGGTGTATAAGAGGCATCCATTCCAATAATACAATGAGTTAGCCTTCATTGTGGGGAACAATATAGCTAAAGGCAAGGCATCTTCAAAACCTCAAGAGACAGAAGAAGGGAACCCCATTGATGACCCTTGAGATTTTGATGATGTTGATGATATAGCTACACTTATGGGAACTACTGCTGATTTGAATGATGAGTTTTTTCAATCCAACCAATCTGCTACAAGCGGCAAAGAGACTCCAACATCGTCATCAAGGAGGCCGAAAAGGAAGAAGGCAAGCATGGTCGGTTCCATGGATGTGATGTGTGAGACTCTCAAGAAGCTATACGAGGACTTCAATATGGCTCAAACTATCAAAGTGGATCAGACACATTCAAATTACGCATTAGATAAAGTAATGGATAATGTGTATGAGGCTCTTAAATCCATCCTTGATCTACCTCCACGTACTATGCTAAAGGCATATGACACTTTCAGGGTTGAAACTGCAAGATCCAAAGGATTCCTGAGAATAACTCAAGAGGAGAGAGTCTAATATATCGAAATGATGTTTGGAGGACTATAGTAACTTTTATATAGATATTTCATGGATAACTATTTCATACTTTTATATGACTTTTATATGATTTAATTTTTCTTTTTTGTAAGCTTTTTTAGCATACTCTTCGATGAGGACATATATTTGTTTGTGACTATTATCTTATCTGATATCCACATTTTTGACCTTACAAAATTATTTTTAACTTCAAAAGTGCTTTGTTAATGGTTACATATCAAAATTATTTCCTCTTAATAGTTTTGTTATGTAAAGAAATCTATTTATAGTTATGTTAATAGTTGTATTATTTCAACATTTCCAAAGAGTGAAATTTTTACCTGTTAATGCTACATTGGAATGTGCCTTGTGCTTCTAATCATCTTATCTTTTATTCAATTTGGTACCGATAGACTGTTTCCTTTTCAAGGGTTTAAAGCATGGATGTTTTGGAATGTACTGTGTGAGCTATCATCTTATATCTTTTTGAACTCTCTTTCATTCCAAATTGAAGCATGGAGTGAGATCCAAAAATTCTATGGTAAAAATTTCTCCACAAAATCAAATTTAGAGACTTGCATATAATAATTGAATAGTAGTTTTGACTTGTAGACACCCACGCCTACTACTATTTATGATTGGATTATTTGGAGTGTATATTGTCACTGAAAATTATATCAACATTATTTTGTTTGTGACTTAGAAATCTAAATTCATGTTATCTTTATTTTGTTTGGAATTCATTTATATGGAATGTCTTAATATGCTTAAAATGTGATGTGGTACACTTTAGTATAAATTTAAAATCTAATCCCTATCAATCTCAATTTATGTTTGTCTTGACACAATTTATATACATTAAGCAATTATAATCAATGTTAGGTTTAGAAATAGGGTTATGTTAGGATTAAGGCTATGATTACAAATAAATACTTTACATTATAGTTAGAATTAAGATTACAATAATGATTACAATTATCATTTTCGTGTTAAGATTATAGCATCACACGCATTAAAATAATGTAGTCCACTATCACACGCATCATGAAAAATGATATAAAAGGCATCTAAATACAATAGTTGAGCTTTGTTTAATATTCATGCATTCTAAATACTAATGTTGTAGTAAAGGTGCATTATTCATATAGATGTGATGAGTGTGATGAATTTTCCAATGTGTCAATGTAGTGTTGGCCCCGGTTTGTTGAACACCTCCAAGACAACGACCAATCCAAGGCGTTAATTTTGGGTATGCCCAAATAGTAAAAAGGTTGGTAATAGAAATATATGTTATGTTTCAAAACAATGTAAGAATTAATTTTTATAACAAGAACTAAAATGTAACTTTGGTATTGTAGGGCCACAATGGTTGTTATTACTTTAGGGGGGTCGATGATGCCCCATCTACATCCACCCTGTCGAAAACTATACATGATGAACGAGAAGAGTGCAAGTCGTGAATTCACCTGATCAATGTGGTATTGTTTATCAATAACAAGACCTTGTAAAGATATCTGCAAAGATGGGATTTCAACCTCAATAGGTAGTACTGCTTCAGCGCCATAGACTAGAGAAAATGGTGTGGCTCCAGTTGGTGTTTTGATGCTTGTTTTATAGGCCCATAGTGTCGCATTCAATTGTAGATGCCAGTCTTTGCTAGACTTACTTAAATTTTGGTGTAGGATTTTGAGAATATTTTGATTAGATTCCTCAGCTTGTTCATTACATTGAGGGTAATAGATTGAGGAGCAATGTTGAGGGATGTGGAACTGTTCACAAAGATCATCAATGTCTTGATTTTTAAATTGGCCCCCATTGTCTGTTACAATTGAAGAGGGTATCCCATATCTACAGATAATGTAGCTCAGACTAAACATAGCCCCCTATTTTCTAGTGGATTTGATTAGCAGCATGGCCTCGACCCACTTCATGAAATAATCAGTGGTTGTAATGATGAACTTGTGTCCATTTGAAGAATTGGGATATATTTGTCCAACCAAGTCAAAGGCCCATTGTTGAAATGGCCAATGTGTAATGAAAGGTATAAGTTCTCTAGTAGGATCATGGATGAGATTTCCATGTGTCTGGCATTTAAGACATGTTTTGGAAAACTGAATAGCATCTTTCTCCATGATAGGCCAGTAATAGCCTACTATGAGCAATTTTTTTGCTAGTGAAAAGACGTTTGAATGTGATCCACATACACCTTCAAGGACTTCTTTTAACGCGCAATTGGACTCTTCAAGTTCTAAACATCTAAGAAGCATACCATCAATACCTTTTTGATATAAGTTATTAGTTATGATTACCTAATTTGATGTTGTCCTAATCAGGGCTATTTTCTCATTTTTGGATAGATCATTAGGAATAGTTTGGTCAGTGAGATAGGCAATGATATTGGCATACCGAGATTGGTCTGGGGTGTTCAAAGAATAGATTACTTGGTATTCAGTGGTATCAAACACATGATAGGATAGTTCTTCCATCAAGAATTCATAGCGGAATTGATGTTCCTTCAGTTGTTACATGGATGCCAATGTAGCTATAGCGTCTGCAACTTTGTTTTTTTATCTGGGTATCTGCTAGAATGTGATGAAGACAAAGTACTTCTTTAGGTCATCAACCAGTTTCTTATAGGGTGTCAAATTTTCATCTTTCGTCTAGTAATCTCAATTGACTTGATTGATGATGAGCCGGGGGTACTCATACACATGTAACTCTACAATCTTCCATTCCATGGCAAGCTTGAGACCATTTACCAATGCCTCATATTCTAAAATGTTGTTTGTGCAGGGGAACATCAATTTATAAGACTTGGTGATCTTGTAACCTTGATAAGTTATAAAAAGAACTCCTTCTCCGGAGCCTTGTTGTGTGAAAGAACCATCAAAGTACATCTTCCATGGGTACTCAATTAGATGCATAATTGTTTCATCAGGGAATTCGATCCTTAAAGGTTCATCATCTTGAAGTAGTGAATCAACTAGTTGATCAGCAAGGACTTGTCCTTTAATAGCTCTCCTATCCACATACTCAATGTCAAATTCACTTAGAATGAGGACCCATTTTGCTAATCATCCTATTAATGTTGTTTTGCTCAAAAGGTACTTTAGAGGATCAATCTTAGCAATAAGACATACTATATGAGAGAGCATGTAGTGTCTCAATTTTTGTGATGCGAAGACGACTGCTAAGCATGCTTTCTCAATAATGTTGTAATTGATCTCATAGGAGAGTAGTGTTCGGCTGATGTAGTAGATAGCTCTTTCTTTCTTAGTTTCATCCTCTTGTGCGAGAAATTCTCCTAGTGATGTAGCTATAGCTGAAATATAGAGGAGTAATGGCTTGCCATGAATAGGCGCCATAAGAATAAGAGTAGCTAGGTACCCTTTTAGTTCTCTGAAGTGGGCTTCACAGTGTTCATCCCATTTGAAAGTGACCCCTTTATGTAGTAATTTTGTAAAGGGTTGTGCCCTATCTACAAGTTGTGACATGAATCTCCTGATTGATTGAAGTCTCCCTTGCAATGTCCTCATTTGACTGATGTTGTGTGGAGTCATATCTAGAATGACTTTGAATTTTGCAGGATCTACCTCAATTCCCTTCACTGAGACAATAAACCCTAGGAGCTTTCTTGATTGGACCCCAAAGGCACATTTATTTGGATTGATCCTGAGTTGAAATTTCTCCATACGATCTAGTATCTCCTCAAGTCATTAATATGAGTGCTCCTCTCTTTGGATTTGGCTAAGGTATCATCCATATAATCTTCCATGTTTTTATGCATCATATCATGGAATATGGTATTAATTTCCCTTTGATATGTAGTACCGACATTCTTTAAACCAAATGGCATGATGTTCCAGCAAAAGGTGCCCCGTGCACATGTAAATGCAATCTTCTCTTGATCTTTAGGGGCAATTTTTATCTGATTGTAGCCTGAGAAGCCATCCATTAGTGAATACATTTGGTAGCCTACTGTGACATCTATGATCATATCAATATTAGGCAGTGGGAAGTCATCCTTTGGACATGCCTTGTTTAAGTCTCTGAAGTTTGTACATATCCTGATAGATTTATGGGATTTAGACACGTGGACTACATTGGAGATCCATCCTGCGTAGGAAATGACTTTGATAAATCTAGCTTTCAATAATTTCTCTAGCTCTGCTTTTACTAGCAATGCAACATGAGGATGCATCTTTCTGATTTTTTATTTCATAGGCTTGATCCCGGGAGCTATAGATAAGTGGTGCATGATTAGATTAGGATCTAGTCAAGGAATATCTGTATAAGACCATGAAAAGTTGATCATCTTCTCTTTCAGGAACTCTGTGAGCTGTGTCCTTTCTTCTTCTGACAAAGATTATGCTAGGTGTACTATTTGTGGGTCTTTAATTGTACCCAAATTAACTGGTTGTGTTGGTTCTATCAGAACTGAAGACCTTTCCAAAAAATGTTCAAGGAGGATATCAAGAATCTCATCCTTTCATGCCTCTGAGAGGTTTTCACCATCAAATACGTCTTTTGTTTTTACTTTTTTATTATATGACACTGCCACAAGGTGGTTTTCACCATTAGTCCCCTTTTTCTTTTTATTTTTCTATTTTTGACTGAGAAACCTGATATCCTCCTGTGACATGTTCTCGCTCCTTGAATTGATGGAAGAAGGGCAAGGTTCACAAGCATTGAGATAGCAAGCCATGGTGTAGTCATTGGGAAAGTCAAGGATAGGAGTAGGATTTGTATTAGTCCAATCAATTAAGTATGGGTTTATCAAAGACAAGGAATCAGACTCTGGGAAGGATAGCATCATGTTAGCATCATGACCATTAACTAACATGACATGTTCTCTTAAGTTAATTTCTTCAATGTTTAGACCAATAAGAGTGAGATCATCATAAAAAGTGTCATTGTTAGTTATATGCGGTCCAAACTGTAGTGACTCGTCAGTGGAATTGTCATCTTCATCTCTTCGTAAAAGGAAACTTCTTTCTTGTCATCTCTAAACTTATTGTAGACTTAGGAAAGCACCAGTCTCTCCATCCATGATGGGGAGAAGGAACTCTTCCTCGGCTTCAAGATTATCAATGTCGTTTGGAGTAGTGTTAGACTATTCACGAGGAGCTGAGGGAGCCGTAAACATATGAATTGTATCTATTTCAATGGTGATAGATAGCTCATCCCATTCATAATTATGAGAGTCAAAGACCTCATCAATAGATCTATTGAAGCATTCAACAATAGTTATTTGATGTACCTAGTTAGCTACCTATGGATCAAAGTGTGGCAGATCAAGGAAATGGGTGATTTTTACCAACTTCCCCAAGTTAGGATGTAAATCCTATCATCGGGGTGTGCTTTCTATAGTTTTTTCTATCAATGGTATCTCTGAATCATCTATTGTTGAGTCTCCTACCTCTTGAGTGGGAGGTTGTGCTAACAAAGGGGTGAGAAGATCTTGTGGTATCTCAAAGCTGGGTACATAGCATTCTCCTTGATATTCAAGATTCTCAGTACCAATATCTAATAGTCTTTCATAAGGCCATGGTTCTAGTACTATCTCATCTATTTCCTCACTCCCTTTGTTAGAGGTTGGACTATCTTTCAAAGCAGGTTTGTCACTTTTAGTATTAAAACCTAGTCCTATTTTGTCTCTGGTATTCCTAAACTCCATGTGCATAGGTTCAATAAGTCCTCATCCTATTTCGTTTAGAGGTTCCTTTTCCTTTGTATCCCATTTTCTTGAGGAGATCATATCCTCTTCCATACTGGTCTAGGGATATTTCCACATGTTTGAATTCAGCTTTCACCGGTTCTCCTTTGTAAAGCCAGTCAAAGATTGCCTATTATTCTGTGTTATCTAAAGAAGATGTGGATTCTTTAACCATGCCCATGGCTTTGTGAACTTTCAGTTCCTTTGATGCAGTAGGTGTGAAAGACGAGGAGGGTCTACCATAGGATCTTGGTGATATGGGCAACTCTATTAGTGAGGGAGTCAGGTCCAGCTTGTATTCTCCCATACCTTTTTCTTTATGTTTTAAGGTTTTCCCAAAGTTTTTCATAACCATTTCCTTGGTGGTCTCAAGAGACATTTCATCCATAGCCTCCTTGTTATGCGGGATCATATTACCTGCTTTGATATTATTACAAGTATAGTTAGCATTTGCAGAAATAGTTACTTCCACCCCATTATGTGGGAACTTTATGCATTGGTGGTAAGTAGATGACAGAGCTTGAATTTTGTGAATCCATGGTCTTCCCAATAGGATGTTCTAGGCTAAAGGTAGATCCAGTACTTAACATGTGACATTCCTCTCAATTGGTCCGACTCTGATAGGCAGAACAATAAGACCTTTAGAGGATCTTTCTTCCTCATCATAAGCTTTGATAGTTATTTTGCTTCTAGAGTCAATGGTTTGTTCTAAAAGACCCAGTTTCTTTATTAGACTAAGTGTACAAATATTCAATCCTATGCCTCCATTTATCAATACGCGTCTGACACAAGATTTATGAATAAGAACTTCAATTTGGAGGGGTTGATTATGTGGATGTGTCAATGATTTATCATCTTTTTCAGAAAAGGAGAGGTAATGTGGAACTGAGATGTGATTTACCATCACTTGGAATTTGTCTACATCAATATCCTTTGGGACGTTAACAGCATGTAGAGCTTGTTCTAGGATTTCCCTATGCACTGTGGATATCTTGAACAACTCGAAGATGGAAATTTTGGCAGAGGTTCATTGCAATTGGTCTACCAAGTCATAATTTTCTCCAGGAATAGTAACCACATGTTTTTCTACTGGTTTGGGAATAGTAATGATAGGAACCTTGGACATTGATGTGTGTTTTGGGGAAGAATTGGGTTCTTTGATCGTGACCTGTGCTTGACTCTGTGTTACTGCATTTGAATGGAAAGAAACACCTTTGATTGTGACCACATTAATTGATTCAGTTTTAATGTCTAGCATATTGATTACATTGTCATTGTTGGAATAGGTGTAGTTTACTTCATTACCTTTTCCTTTAGATGTTTCCCCTCTGTCATAATTAGGTAATGGCTTATTGAATGCGGTATGATCTTCATTAGTAGTGTGTCAGTCCACTTTGATCTTACCTCCTTCAATGAGGTCTTGAATGACATGTTTGAGCTTAAGGAAATTATTAGTATTGTGTCTTTTTTTCTTGTTCAAGACACAGTAAGAGTTGTCATCCCACCATTTGGGTTTGACCATTGGTTCCCACTGTTTGGAATTTTGGATTGTGAGAACTTTGTTATCCAATAGTGTGTTTAGAACAATCTCAACAGGTTCTCCCAAAGGAGTAAATGTTCTTTGGGGTTTTGAAGTCCACGTCTGACCCTTTTTATTATCATTATTTTCTTTGGGTATGGGGGCCATTACCATGGCATCCTTTCTTGCTTGCTGTTAGTGAGATTGAATACTTTAGGTTTAGGTCAAACATTGGATTCATCTACTATGCCATCATTAACAACATTATTGTTTTGTTTCCACCATTTAGGCTTGGAGTTGGAGTTGTTAGGATAGTTTTCACCTTGAAGAGTGATGTCTCCCTTTTTTATCATAAATTCTTCGATACAGATGGCATTTTTGATCATTCTATCGAAGATAGGGGAGTCTTGAATTTATAATGCGTAGTTCAATTCTGGTACCAAGTTATTGACAAAGATTTCCATCTTTCCAGATTCAGGAATAGCTCTGGAGTACTGTGTGAATATTTTCCTCCATCTTTGTAGGAAGTGCGTAAATGATTTGCCATTCTTCTATTTAGTATGACATAGATCCATCATAGTCACATCATGTTGGATGTTGTAGGAGTAATGATGCATAAATTATTGAATCAACTCCTCAAATTTTTTTACCTTGGGCGTAAGTTTTGAGAACCATTCCATGGTGTTGCAACCTAGGCTTCCTGGAAAGATTCGCATGAGGTATGTAGGTTCATGCATGTATTCGATTCTTAGAGCACAATAATCTCTAAAATGGTCATGTGGGTCAGTCTCCCCCATATACTTGTCGTATTTTGGTCTCGCTATGTTAGGAGGAAACGGAACCATAGTGATACTCTTGTCAAAATGAAATGGGCAAATGGTGTCCAAAGAGTATTTTGTTTTGGGTTTATGGTTCTCCTATTTGAGAGTCGCGAGCTTTGTTTGCGTCAAAGTGAGTTGTTTAGTGAGAATGAATATAGGAGTTGGTACCTCCTTTTCTTTGAGATTTTCCACATCATAATCTGGGGGTAATTTTATGCCAGTGGATGCTAAGTGGAGAAAGTATTTCTCTTTATCCTCGTAAATTATCCTTTCCAGTATCTTGTGGAACCTCCTACTTCACTTGAGTTTATCGTACTCATCTTCAGGAATTTCCCCCTCACTGTCTGATCCAAATGGAGGATGTTCAAATGTGGGTTTTTCTTCTTCATCGATATCTTCATGCTTTTGGTTTTTTCTATTGTCATATTCTTCAAAAGTTGCACTCCATTTGCGAGTTTTTCTATCCATTTGTGGAGAGTCTAGAGAGTAGGGAACTGCGAGATGTTTCTCCTTGTCAAAGTTTCCCAATAGTGTCAAGTAGAGTCTCAAATCATTCAAGTGAGTGTGTCTAGATAGAATTTTTGTTTTTGTTTTGGTGGAAATAAATGATTCCAGCGTCAAAGGGTTAGAATGCCCTGATAGTGAACTGGGAATTAAGTTGTAAAAAGAGGGTAGACCACACATATTGAGATAGATTATAAGAGTCCAACAGGACATGCAAGGTAGACGTCTGAAATAGTTTTTTATATAGCCACAATGAGACCAAAAGAAGAAATAGGGACAGATTAAAGAGTCAAAAGGGAATCCCAAATAAACTATCTTCCTCTCAGAGGCAATGATGCAAGTTCCCACTATCAAATGTTGTTAGTTTTCTCTTGGAAGTGCGTGAAGTTTGAAGATCATGTTTTGACATTTTTCAGTGAGTGAAAAACACATGTAGACCAAGGTTTTGAATTTTGTTGCTTGTTTGAAGATGATATATTTTTAATGATTTTCAGTTACATCAAGCATTGTTGCATTGTTAGGAGGGTGAAACAGACACACATATTATACCTATTTTATAGGTGGAGGATGAAAAACCTTGCTCATTGACTTAGGTACACACTCAAATTCTAATCAGAATACAACCATCACCAAGCACATAATGTCTCTAGTCATGATGTTGTATTAGCCGAATCCAAACGTAAGTGATGACACAATATGATGAATGTCTTGGGGCAATTCATTTTTTCCTTGCACAAGGATTATCACCTTTTCAGGGGTGAATAAATAATTCTTTCAATTTAAGTGTTGTCTATGATTGGGAAATCCATTCGAAACCATCTCCCATAGAATTGCACAAGGCAAAATTGAGGCGTATATCCCTATGAGTACTCAAATATGTGTAGTCTCACAAGAAATATTCAAGTGGCTCTGCTCTACACATACCCAAGAATGTTCAAGGAATGATGTTGAAATTCCATGAACAAAACCAATTTTGTCTTCTGAGGATTTAGCCTACGAGGAAACAATTATTTATAGTGAGTTGGAAGGGTTTGCATAAAACCTGTCCTCACTTGGGTCATTCCTGAGAGATTTTTTACTCAATAGGAAGGCCATCTACTATTAAATAAGCTTACAAAGGATTGATGAGCGTAGGACGTCTAGATTTCTGATTCTTCCAAAGAAGAAGAGCATACTCTCCTAATCCATGTCGTTTTCTCCCAAAACAAAGTCAATCAAATAGTTCTTTTTCTCAAGCAATGTTGTGCTTGATTTAATATGTTCCTATTTTAGGGAAAACAAAATGCTTAATAGTAAATTTTATTTTTTCAATTGACCATAGTTTTTAGTTCTTTTCTTGTCGAATTACTGATCCAAATTGAATTAAATGATTGAACTTGTTCATTGAGCCACAAAATTTTAATTCTTTGATTGTTCAATTATTGATCCAAAAGAAATTTAGTTTTGTTTCCTTGTTCAATTCTCTCCAAATTCCTTTCAAATCATAAACTGATTTGTAAGTTTCTGATTTTCCTTAAAAGGAAAAGAGCATATTCCTCTAGTCAGTTTAGTAGAAGATTAGAAAATGTTGTTAGTTTCGAAAGCGTAAAAAAATGAATAGAAGTCAAGATAAGGGATCAACAATCTGTAAAACCACAAGTTAGTATTTTTTTTATTTTTTTCTCTTTTAGCCCTGACAACAATCTACAAACATAAGTCAAGCTGCTAAAAATAGGATCAAAATCATGAAAACAACCATGTTAGCAAGTTAGAAAATTTTTTTGTCAATGTTAGAACTCTGTATTTCTGCCCCTAGATGAAAAAATGATATTTCAGAGACCCAAAATGATACAACCCAAAAATGATAAAATATTGACCCCAAATGATAAAATTCACCCAAGACGATATGCCTTTTATGCTGAATGATAACACGTACCAAAAACTAAAAATAAGCTACCAGAAATGATTTTAAGGCCAAATTTTACCTTCTGGAAATGCAACGCCAGACGATAATAAAACTCCTAGAAATGATAAAAGATTTATTGGAAATGATAAGTTGCTCCCGAAAATGATAAAAGAATGACTGGAAATGATAAGTTGCTCCTGGAAAAGATAAACTCCCTACAAATTTTGAAAATCTCAAGGGAAGAGAGTAGAATTTGGTGAAATTTCAAGCAATCTTTCCCCAGGGTGGGCACCAGAGATGTGTGTGTGATTTTTGTACCTATTAAGAGACACAACACTTCAATAAATCATTGCATTAGTGAAAACAAGGGGTTAGCAAACATAACAATCACTAAAATTGATCTATTGCTTCCTATCTAGGAGTATGAAACATGACATAATAGCCCTCATATTATGCATATACCAGTGACAAATACAACCTAAGAATGGAATATTCAAATGAAAATTAATATAAATGATTCAAAAACATGCATTCTAGCTCTAGAAACAGAGATAATAACAAAATAAATAAGAAACAAGCTAGAAAGCACTATGAAAATCGTTAAAACATGAGCAACATGAGATATCTCCTATAATTATCCAAATATGGGCAGCATAAGGATGCTATATGAAAGAAAACTAAGTGTGCAGAAAATAATTCCCTACGCTAAACTCCTGAGAAGAGGATTGTGTAAATTTAGATTTAACCCTTAGCAATTATAGAATGATAATACAATAACATGCATACATAGAAAATTTATAATGACACAATGATTTACCCTAGGAAAAACCTTTCGATAAAAAACCCAGCACTCCAAAACCTACACAATGTATTAATCAAAACTATTACTATTTACAATACACTTGCAATGCAAGTTCTTTTAGGAGATAATCAACACTTGAAGACAAATTCAACAGCATAAATTTTTTCCAAAAATACACTAACTTCTCACTCAGATTCACAACCATAAAAAAATTCTTATATCATGCGCTTCCCTTTTTAGGGCAACTTCCAAAGATAGTCGTATTAGAGTTTTACCATTCTCTGAGAAAATAGGAACCCGAACCCCACAATAATGTATTAAGTATAAGAAATCACAAAACTCTTGGAAAATGGGGTATAAACTTTTAAAGCACATTGGTATTAAATCTTGGAGAAATAATATGGAAAAAAATTATTAAATGTTAGGAAACAAATCCCACCATCGCTTTAATCATTACAAGGTACAATTATTATTACAGCTAGCACAAATGGTAATTATTACACAATCAATAAAGATAATGGGGTTATCGAGGTATGGAAAATAAAGCACGGTAAAATCCTTTTTTGAAATAATAGTCTGTCTCTATAAGTGTAATCAGGGAGGTTTACCATTTGTATCATAATTAACCAGGAGCTCGTCGGTAAGCTATATAGTCTTGAGGTAATTCTTATGTTTTCCTTAGATAGATATAGACTAATGTGGGTATTTGTAATACAAAAATCTATACCAACGTTCAAACTTTCCATGTCAAACAAACCAGAAGTATGGCCTTTCTAGGCAAGATTTCACCAGAACGATGGAATAAAATCTTAAATCCTATGGATGATATGGCTAGAAGGGCTATCAAAAGGGCGGTAGGTGATGCAAATTTTGATTATAACTTTACTTTATGAAACAATGGAGAAATAGTAGGGGTTTTCATATCGTTCTTACTAAGAGCTAGGTATCGTAAGGTAGAAACTATAGAATTGTGCAAAAAGATCTTCACAGACAAAATTCTAGGTGGCATGGAGGTGGTGATTAGCAGTATCAATTTTAGGAAGATGGTTCCATATCCTAAGGCTTATATGAAGGAGGCCACGGTGAGTCTGGAACATGATTCTAAGGTACCACGAAGGCCATGCTTAATGTTCAAGGGTCCAGAAGCCTTTGACAATCACTGGGAAGAGATAAGAGAAATATCCACTTCTTAATAGTGTAGAAGCATGTCAGGACAACATCAAACCCTAACTGGCTTATCCATTATTTTGAAGTAGGAGGATTTGAGGTTCCACCATCAGCCAACCAAATTAATATGCATAAAATGAAGAATGACCCACCTATATTCATAAAAGGGATCGTTAAGCAGGAGCCCTGGCACCAAAGCTGGAAGAAAGAAAGAGATGGAAGTGGATGATGAAATCCTAATTCTTAAAAAAGTTACGGTGGAGAATGAAATGGTATAATCTACAAATATGGGTTTTATAGTTGGATGTTTAGTAAGGGATATTAGACTGGTACTATTTTTCATTTAATTTTCTTTCAAGTTATAATACCTTAGATGTATATAGACATACACTCAACTCATAACCTAAAATATTATATTTATTAAATATGAACATATGTTAATGCTACTATAAAATGTTAATACTAGTTTCATATTAAATAGAATACGTAGAGTCTCTTTTCTTTCAAAAATAGTTATGATGCAAAATTACTATGGCGATATATAATATGTATAAATATGTATATATATAAATACACACACACACAAACACACACACACACACACACACACACACATGTGTGTGTGTGTGTGTGTGTGTCTATATAGATATATTTATACATATCTTTATATATGAACAAATGTTTCTAGACTATATGGATAAGTATATCTAATTGTATAAGAAGTACATTAATATATACATTAAAT
>MU226326.1:551908-590401 GCA_018584345.1 Thuja plicata
ACACACACACACACACACACACACACACACACACACACACACACACATATACATATATATATTTCAAAAATATTATTATTATTAATATTAATTTCCCTTTTATTCATCTAACTATTTAATTTAATAAATTAAATAGTTTCATTGTTAGTATTTATCACTAATCTAAATACTATCCTAATGTATTTTATTTAAATACATTTGCCTCACAAATTCCCCTTTTAATAAATTTATTTTTATTAAAAAATCCTTCATATCCCTAATTCTTCTAAGCTATGATTTATTCAAATCTCATTTGAATTATAATCTAAACCCTACCTAGAGACCTATTAATCTAGGGTACAAGTCTACCCTAAGCCTACCCTATTCCTACTCTACACCCTGGTGCAGGAGCACCCTCAATTTCATCCATTGCAAGAACATCAGTGGATCCAAACAAGTAGGGTTAGGGTTGTGATTGGATCTTAGGTCCAAGGTTTTCAATAAGTCCTAAAATGTAAGACAAGGGGACACTAAGTGATGTTATAAACTTAGTTGTCCACCTTAGTCAATTTGGACAATCTTGGGTAGAGTAGTCTAGAATAGTCTAGGGGACCTAAGGAAGGGTAGGAATGTCTTGTTAGGCTTTTGTTAGGGTCAGTTAGAGTCGCCATTGTTGAAGTGTCAAAGACCCTTGTGAGTTCATTGATTTTAAGCTCTTTAATGCGTACCCTTGAAAGTCTTTCTTTGCGGCAACCCTTCAAGCACCAATGCCCTTCAAATTTATCAAGTTCAAATCCGGTCTTCCTTGGATGGATCCTTTCAAAGGCCTATACTTTACTAGAACCACTTTGAACCTCTTTGAACTCTGGTTCAAAGTAGTTTGAAGTAGTTCAATAAATATTTTCTCTTCTAACAACTATTTTCTGCAAGTGGACCTTGGCCTATATCACCTGGTGGAGGTGAACCACTTCGAACCTCTTTGAACCTTGGTTCAAAGTAGTTTGAAGAGGTTCAAAGACATATTTCAGGAAGAATCATCAGTGAAAAGACAATTGACGGGACCCATGACATAAGCTGGTGGCACATTAATGGTTAAGCTTTTAAGAAGGGCAGTTTTTTATTTGATGGGAGCCATGGAGTGAACTTTGAATAAATTGTTGGCTGGCATTTGATGAGATCGTTAGCATGAGTGTAAGATATCATTTGAGGAATGGCTAATAATGACATTAAAGATGGCGGATTTTGAGGATGTCCTATTGTTGAGTCATTACAGCTTGCATCATTGAAATTAATATCCCTGACTTATACTCATTAAAGTCGATCTTTCTGGGAATTAATTTGAAAATATAAACAGCTTTGTAAGTCTTTCTTCCCTACTATTTTTCTGTGGAGTCTCGGCTGTGGAGAAGAGTTTGTTCAAAGTCGGCGTGAAACAGGTAGCTCCTGAAGCCTTTTCTCATTTCCCGTTGTTGTTTGATATATTGATTCAAGAGGGGGGCATCTGTGCCGAGCTCCTATTATCTTAGACACAGACCTATTAGGGATATCAGTAGAAAGAATGGCGATTGACTATGCAAACCATGCAGTGGAAGACCATAGTCTAGAGTTCCTGTCAAGCGAATTATTAGAAGCCGCGGCATTCCTGCCATCAGTTGTATGCCCAAAATTAGTTCAGCAATGTATTAATAGATATGATGTTAAATCCAGAAGGCCAAACCCTTATGCCAGTCAATAGGGAGACTATAATGGCTATTTTCAAAATCTCACAAGAATCTCTTGTTAGTTTTACACCCACCCAATCTCTAGCTCAGTAAAGAGAGAATGAAGATAAAAACCAGAGTCATGTGGCTAGGAAGTGGACTCAAACCAATTAAAGATGTGGCTCTCGGTTACCTAAAGTTCTCACTAAGGATCATATGAAACCCCTTATTCAATATGTGATAGTGTTGCTCCACCGAATTAAAGGTTCAGAACAAGTTCTTCTCTATGAGGATTGGATGTTTCATTTTATAGAAATAGTCTTGGAAGGGGGTCAACATATTGATTGGGCAGAAATCATTGCTAGTTCCCTGAGGGACCAAATTAAATAGGCTTGGGCCATTAAGAAGGAATTATTTATGTCCTCCTATTTGATATATTTCCTACCATGCACACAAGATCTGTCTGCTATTCAACACGTTCCTTGGAATGAAGATCTTTTAATTTTTGAGTACTATCCATTATTCGGGAAAGATAAAATTCTGGAAAATTAAAGGAAGGTTCATGATGCTTTCCTGGGTAGTTAATGTCAAAAATTGGTAGGAGTCCAAAACCAAAGAGTTTCATTGGAGGCCCAGAAACTAGTTCAAACCTATGGAAGCGTGTATATTCAGTTGTCATGTTTCACTTACATTCGGGTCAGAGGCTTTGATGATGAACCTCTTAGACTCCCAAGGTTTGCTTTTGATTGTTTTATTTTGGAAAAAGTTTGCATACAATTGTTTGTTGTTATCAAAAATGCTCTACCAGAAGAAAAATGGCCTTCTATGTTCCTAGTTAAAATTGGTAATTTAGCCTGTAACAATATGATGGACGCTTCAGTGATAGGAAGCAACTTGTTGAACTTTCACTTGCAATTTTATAAGTTAAGAAGGGGTTTTGACAATAAGGGCTTCGCCAGACAAGTTCTAAGCCTAGGTAATTATCCTTCACCCAGCTCGCACCTAGAAGACCTATGGGAAGATCTTGTTGATGAGGAGGCAATCTTGAGATGAGATCATTCCAAACTTGTAATTTGACTGATCAAAATGTTGCAGTTGAATTTTGATATTAAGGATGTGGAGGAGGATAGTTCCAGAATCACAAGTTCAGAGGCCAAAAATGTGGACACAAGAGTTCCTCCGGACATAGATTGGAACCTGAGAGAAGAAGATGATATAAAGCTAAGGGCCTGAACCATTTTTGAGGTCACAGAAAGCTGGTTACTAGAGAAGAAGGAAGGAGCTGAGAACCCCCCTCTTGAAATGCATAGCGCAAGACCAGCCTTAATAAATGTAAAACTTTCCTTGTCTAATGTATCTCCTATGGCTCCAAATGTAGGTAAAATTATGTCTCCAAAGAAAAAGGTAGTTTCCAGCAGGCACCCAACTGCACTGAGATCAAGACTGAGAACAAGATCAGAGAAGCATTCTTAGATGGTAGCTTTAGGACTTGACTATCTGGATGTTGAGGTTAATGAAGATGATATTTCATTTTATATAGATCAACAAGTAAAAGAACAAGAGACTTCTATCATGAATACAGAGGTACCCCAGGCCGAGAATACTCCTATAAAAACCCCCAACAATTGGATAGTCACTGGTTTAATCCCTCCTTGGCTAATAGAATCAGTGAATAAAAGGAAGAGTTACAAACCCATTTCACTTCCTGTGAAGGAGATTGTTACTAAATATGCTACCCGAACCCCCAAAACAAAAAGAGTGAAAAGTGATGCTAGGCTATCTACCAATCTATCTACTAGAAAGGTGGCTGCAGAAATAGCCACTTTTAAGCCTAAAGAGGGAATTCAGGAACTAGAGGCCGAAGACTTTGAAATTATGAAAATGGAACTTGGTGTTCTGAAGAGGGATTCTAGGGATCACATATTTAAATTCTCAGTTGATCATATTCTTAGGTAGTCACAAAAGGATGGAAGAGAGAAATGTAAATTGAAACAGCTAGTTTCTACCATGGTTGAGTTCCTTTCCTCAGTCGCTGATGATGGAGTTCTGCTACTGGCCCAGTCTTCCCAAGATTTTGATTTGAATTTAGTTGAAAGCCAAAAGCTTGTGAAACAAATAAAAAGGGGGAAGGTTCTGGTGGAGTTCATGAACTCTTGAGTAAACAATGTTATCACTAAAGGGAGTGCTTTCATCCATGAATTTATATATACTTTTTTAGATGGAGAAACATTAGTTGGAGAGGTTCAAACTTTAGTTCCAAGCTGGGAAATGGAGGAAGAAAAATGCATAGTGATCATCATACAGGTTCAAGAAATAGAAAACTATGGTGTGACTCAGTTCTTAGTTGAGAATCTGATGAAATTGGTAGATCCCTGTATGCTGTTCATCCTAAAGTAGAACTTTGGATGGAAAAACACAATGTTTAAAGCTGTGATCTTTCAAGGAAAAGCAATAGAAAAGGAGGTGCTAGATATGCACACGAATTCCCTTAAAGATATCAAGATAGTAAATCCCTCAAGCATTTTGCAAATTGACGGAGGTAACAGGGATGTTGATGCCATGGTTAAAGTCTTCACAAACACCATGAATGCTCTCAAAGAAAATGAAATGCCTATAGTTTAGGATTTCACCAGAATTGCAAATGTGGAGTCTATGTTGCTGTTGAATAGAGGTCAGTTGTCAAAGTAGACTGTCAGTTGTCGAAGCAGACGGAGAGAATCAGGGAGTTAAGATGGGAAAAGAATGTGACTCAGGCGAAGCTGACAGGCCTAAAGAACCTACATTCCCAGCCAGCTCAGGAGTTAACAAACATGTTCCAATCCTGGAAGCTTGTACAAATCGCCACGTCAGAAGGACCTGAAGGGAGCCAGTAGTTTTTGGGACAACATTTCCCTTGCTTTATGCTTTAAATGGCATTTATTTTGAAACTACGTTTTAAGTTATGTAACTGGTTTTAAACAGTTTTTTTAGATGTCTGAGAAGTCAGGCTTTTCTAGAGGCTCTCTCGGACATGAAACTATTAATATGGGAACTTTGAACTAAAAAAGTGTTAGAAAATAAAAGTAGAAAATAGATAGCTTCTTTTTGGAAATAGATAGTTAATATAGGCTTTTTCTGAAACTTCTGAAACAGTTGGTGACTGATTTTTTATCAGGCTTTGATCCGATTAATATATGAATATACAGATGCATGGTATGGTTTAGATCTTTGAATCAAAATCTAGAATTTTTTTATTTCTTTGAGAATCAATACATTTGAATCCATGCATATGTTTTTTATATGTAGTCACTTCTAGTTTCTTTATTGCTTATCTTTCTTAAGTTATTTTATAGGTTATTTGTTTTAGAAATAATTAGTGGATCTAAGTTTACTTCGTAGTTATTTTAAATCAGTAGTTGATTCTGTAAATTACCTCAATACCCAAGAGTATTTGAGTGGTCCTTCTACACTTTCTAGTTAAAGGTCTATAAATTTACTTTTATGTTTGTAATTCATTGAATATCTCACAAGGAAGTTGAACCTTAGAAATTCAAAGGGAAGCAATTTCTCATGCTTACCCAACTATTGATGAATCATTTGTATTCAAGAACATAGAGTCTTTATCCATTTTCATTTAAAAAGAGGAAGACAAATATGTTTGCCAACAGCCTTATAAGATCCCCTATGGTGTAAAAACACTAAACTTTACAAGTTTAATTAGGATTGACAACTTTTGAAAAAAGTTGTCAATGTTGCATAGAGCAACTTTTGCAAAAAGTTGCAACTTTTGAATCCCAACGTTCACAACCACTTTTTTGGTTGGAACCACTAGTCCACTTGGGAATGATATTTAATGGTGGAAAAAAACCTTGCTAAAAGGTTTGAGTGGACAATTTGTAAAGTTTTTCTTTGCAATCAATAAAATCCAAACTATTTTTTTGTATTTCTAACTATTTTTCAAAGTGGTACGGTTTTGTACAGATCCCAATGCACCATTGAAGGATTGGAAAATTTGAACCAGTGTTTTGGTGGAATTTTTTGATTGGTTTGAAGTCTTTAAGTGTAGGGGATTGAAAGTTATCAAATTTTTATTCCTCACTGGTCTATAGAAGGCCCTAACTAGGGTTTCGATACTAATTTCCTCTTTCCAAGAGACTCCACCATGGGAAAATTCTAAGCCTTTGGGGAGAGAAAGGGGGGGATGTAATTTAAGACTTTTGAGGTCTTATATTAGGAGGAAATCTATGGAGGGAGAAAGGATTGCATTTTTTGGACAGGCATTCATATGTGACTGTCCAGAATTGAGATTTTGAGGCACAACTTAGGCTAGGGGTGGAATGGAAGTCTAAATCCATGGATTTAGGAGTTTTATAAGATCCCTTAAGTATTACAATTGGTGGTATGACAAATTGAATCAAGGTTCAAGTAGTTTCTTTTGAAAAGTGACCTATTAGTCGTATTAGGCCTAGGATAGAATTGAGGACAACAGGACTTACGGGATTGGTCAAGAGCCCTAGCTTGGAGGGTGTTTTTGGTGGATGGATTAGAGACTTTGGGGGTGGTTAATACTTTCTATGGTGGAGTTCCAAGTAATTTTCCCTTAAAAATCCATATTTTTTCCTTGTAGCCCTATGGTGATCTAGGTGTCTAAATTGAATCTCAAAGATATCTTAGTATGGGATTGGTGTTTCATTTCTTCTAAAATGATGATATAATATTGATAGAATGCTTGTTCCATCCTTGGGGTACTTTTTTCTAGTTGTGTTTTATTTTTCCCTTTTTGGGTGTTGAAGACTAGTGGAAGACCTAGTCTTGTATATGTGGGCCTTGGGAATACTTTAGTAGAGCCCTATATTGTGTCAGAGTAGGGGTATTGTGGATCCCTAGAGAGTCATATTTGTCATAGTTTGGGGCTCTACTCCAAGTGGTATCAGAGAAACTAGTAGATCTTTGGAAGAAGACAAGTTGAAATCATGTCCGAAGGAGGAGATGAGAGTGAACTTCCTAATAGGATGACCAATGCTGAACTACTAAGGGTGGTGAAAGAGAATGATGCAGAGAGGAAGTTGATGAGGTAGGAACTGGAAAGGCTTAAGGAAAAAGTCAAGAAAGGGAGTAGTGGGAACTCTGGAATTGAAGAGGAGGGGAGTGATGAAGAGACCCCTTCGCAGGAGGATGAAGAAGAAGAAATCCCTGCAAAATAGAGGCTACTCTTGAAGACTTTGAAATCCATGGAGAGAAGGACCATGGATACTAAACTTGACTTACCTGTCTACAATGGGAAGATGGATCCAAAAGTAGTCATGGATTAGATTGATGCACTCACTAGTTTCTTTGACTATGAGGAGATACCAGAGCATCAGAAGATTAAGATAGAAAAGTCCAAGTTGAAGGGATCTGCCCTAACTTGGTGGAATTTCACTCAAGTAGAGAGGGTGAAGATGCAAAAGAATCTAGTAAACACTTGGAAGAATATGGTGACCTTGGTCAAGGAAACCTATGTACTTGAGGACTATGAAGTTCACATTCATAAGAAGAGACAAAGCCTAAGGAAGAAAGATATGGACATCTCAAGTTATACTGAAGAATTCCAAAAGCTTACCATGAAATCTAAGTTGGTTGAACCAGAGAGTGTCAAGCTTGCTATATATCTACAAGGATTGAGGATAAACATCCAAGATGAACTTAGTTTGTATTCTCCTACTAATGTCAAAAATTGAACTATCAATTAGCACTGAAAGTTGAAGAAAAAATTAAAAGGAGACAAGATCAAAGTGGAAGAGGTAGAGGCCAGGAAGACTTTGGTAGTAGAGGAAGAGGGACAAATAATGGGAGAGGACAAACTCCTAGAAATTTTGGAGAAACTAGTCATAGAGAAACCAGTCAGGAGAGCTCCTTTGGGGAAGGTAGTTCTAGAAGCTCCTATAGAGGAATGAGAGGAGATTCAAGGGGAGGATTTGGAGGAAGAATTTAAGGACCTCCAAGATGTTAAAGATGCAACCAAGTAGTGCACTTAGCATCAAAGTGTCCAGACAAGGCAAACAATCAGGCAGAGAGAAGTGAAAACATGGTTAGAGAAGAAGAGAACCATGGAGACAATACACATGGTTCTTATGCACAACCTCAGGAAGGGTAAGTCCTTATGATGAGAAGGACACTATTGAAGGATCCAAACACTCAAGAGCCACCTCAAAGGAAGAACTTATTTAGAACCACATGCAAGGTGGGAGACAAAGTCTGCAAGATGGTGATTGACAGTGGGTCTATGGACAACTTGGTGTCAGGAAAAGTACTAAAGAAACTGAAGTTGAGAAGGGTGCCACATCCAAACCCTTACAAGGTATCATTGATAACTAAGAATCAAAAAACTATCATAGAGGATCAAGCTTGGGTGGAACTCCAACTTGGAAACTACAAGGATAAAGTTCTTTGTGACATTGTACCAATGGATGCCTACTATTTGCTACTTGGGAGACCATGCCAGTATGATGTGGAGGCTCGTCATGATGGGAGACTAAAACCCTACACAGTCAATCACAAGGGTGAAAAGGTAACATTCTTTCCACTATCTGATTTTGCAGGGGAACAAAAAGATTCTAAATTTTTGTTTGTAGGGGAAAAAGAGTTTTTGAAAACTTTGAAAGAAGAAAAGACCCCTAAGAAGAGTAGGCCCTAAAGAAGTTGTATACCTACTTGACTAGTATAAATATATTGTGACCAAAGACTTAAAAAATGATTTTCCCCCAATCAGAGACATAAGTCACAACATAGACTTGATCCCAGGAGAAAGCTTACCAAATAAGGTAGCATACAAGTTGACTCCTAAATAGAATAGGGAGATGGAAAGACAGATTCAAGAACTCTTGGATAAGGGTTTGATTACTAAGAGTTTGATTCCTTGTGCAGTACTTTCTCTTTTATCCCGTAAGAAGGCACATGGATATTGGACACTGATTCTAGAGCCATAAATAGAATCAAAATTAGGTATAGATTTTGTATGCCTATGATAGAGGATCTATTGGATCACTTAGGATGTGCAAGGTACTATTCTAAGGTTTATTTGAAGAGTGGCTACCACCAAATAAGGATTAGGACTAGTGATGAGTGGAAGATGACATTTAAAACAAATGAAGGCATGTATGAGTGGAGAGTGATGCCCTTTGGTCTATCAAATGTTCCTATCACATTCATGAGTCTCATGAATGAGGTGCTTAAACCATTCCGTGGCAAACTTGTGATAGTGTATCTTGATGATGTCCTTATTTTTAGCAAGAGTAAGGAGGAACATTTGGAAGATCTTAACTTGGTCCTGAAGAGGCTATGTGAAGAGAACCTTTTCATCATTTGGAGAAATATGTTTTTATGAAGGGAGAGCTCATATATTTTGGATTTGTGGTCTTAGGAGGGGACATAAAAATGGACCTTGATACGGTAGAAGCCATCTTGAATTGGCCTTATCCTAGGAAAATGATAGAAGTCAGGAGTTTTCATGGGCTTGCATCTTTTTACAAAAAAAATCATAAGGAATTTTAGTCAGTTGTGTGCTCCTATCCTTTAAACCATTAAGGGCAGACATAAGTGCAAGTTTCTGTCAAACAAAGATGAAAAGGAATCCTTCCAAATGTTGAAGAAAAGGGTAATGGAGAAACCTATCCTAGTCTTTCCTATTTTTCAAAAGATATTTACTATTGAATGTGATTCTTCTAGCCTAGAAATAGGGGCTGTCTTGAGCCAAGAAGGGAGGCCTATAGCCTTTTTCAATGAGAAAATGAATGAAAAAAAGAAGAAATACTCCTGTTATGACTTAGAATTATATGCCTTAGTCCAGTCATTGAAGAAATGGAGGCACTACCTCCTTCCAAAATAATTTGTTGTCTTCACAGACAACCAAGCCTTAAGTTTCTTAAACAACCAAGAGAAACTTAGTGGTGCAGGAGCACCTAGGTAGGCTAATGTTTTGATGTAACCTAGGTTTTTTCTCCTCTTTTTTGGGATTTTAGTGGTTCTATCCAAAACACTAGTTTAATAAAGGGACCAAGAGTCCTAGGTTGTGAAGTGTTTGTAGGAGGATAGGTTTTATTAGGTCCTTAGTGACCTTTAGGTCCATTTAGGTCCAATTAGGTGTTTTTGGAATTTTGTGGGAAAATGAGCCACAAAAGGGATGAGAGGTCCTATTATATGTTATTTCATCATATTTGATGAATTGGACAAGTTTGGGTATAGTTAGACCAAGTTTGAAAACCAAACTCAAAAGTTGCAAAAAGTTATTAATGTTAGCATTGACAACATTGACAACTTTTATGACAAGATTGCATCTTCGGTCAAATTAGTTAGGTAACTGTCTGAAACCAATGAATTAATGTTTGGGTCAACTATATATGACCATACTCAAGATTTTTGAAGGGTTGGCAAGTTTGATAATTTGTGTGTACGGACTATTTTTGTGAATAACAGTGGCTGTTAAAGTGTTTTGAGGTGATCTGATAGTTTAATGGATTGAATCCAATTCTTTGATGATTGTTTCACGTAATGTAAGTTGTTAGAAAAATTTGTGTGATGGTAGTTTTTTTTTCCAATATTTTTAAGTGCTTGTATAAAATATTTTGTGTTTAGTCCAGTCACCGGTTTGTATTGGGCAACTTCTGCAAATGGGGTCTTAACTCCATCTTCCATCATGGAATTTTCCCGGGCTCTTGGCTTATGGTGGTGGACTCCATGTACAATGTGTACAGTGAAGGAGGGGCCTAGGAAAGCAAGGAAGCCATTTTTAGGATGAATACCTAGGTGAGTCAGTGATGCATGGCTAGGGGTCATAAGTAGTTGCAGAGCTTAATTGGTGGGTTGAAAGCATTCATAGCTTTGACCAAAGCTTGCAGAGGAGTAGGGTGGTGAGTTGTGAGATTCCAAAAGTGAGTGGGAGGACTTCATGATTTTTCTTGGATAGAAAGAAAGAAGTTTCATTTAGACTATTTTTGAAACCCTCAAACCCTAAATTTTAGCCTTGTTTATAAGCAGAGTTGCACGGACAGCTTGAGACCCCTAGACCTAGAAAATCTCTAGTGTCTTTGTAAAGGGTGTCTAGAACCTAAACCTATTTGGGAAATTTTTAAGACATTTTTCAATTTAGTGTAGAAAAGGTGACTAAATAAGGCTAATTTCTTGTAGCCCTACTTTGGAAGCAATTGTGTAGGATCTTAGAACTTGAATGTTGTTTTGATACAAAGTGTGGTTGAAGGTGTTGGAAAGGGTCCTATTGACATCTTGGATACCCTAATCCTCTCTTTGGATTGAGAATTGAACATTTTCAATCAAATGGGGCCTTTTAGGCCATAGAAGCAAGAAAGTCCATTTAGGGTCTAGGAGTAAGTTTTGAAGTGTTTTGTTCTACAAAATGGTGTTCACTAGTTGAAGGAGTTTGGATCTTGTGACAAGATACCTAAGTAGCCTAGGGTTATTGAAATAACCCTAGTAGGTCATAGAGTGACCTAGGAGAACCTAGAAGAGGTCTCAGAGAAGCAAGACTAGTGCTACATCAGAGTGGTATCAGATCAAGTTGAGAAACTTGGGAAGATTGGTTTATGTCAGAAGTGGAATATTGTGGCTCTACAAAGATGGTGATAAATGCAGAACTAGCCAAGGACATGGAAGAGAAAAAGGAGAAAAATAGACTCCTTGAGGATACCTTGGAAGCAATGAGAGTAAAGATTCAAGAACTAGTATATTCTACTAGGAAGAAAGACTATGAAGCAGAATCCAGCACTAAGGGTAAGAAGAAGGTTGAAGAGGAATACTTCATTCTTGAACCTGACCCAGTATTGAATGAGGAACCTTTCCTAAAGGCCATAAAGGCATTAAGTGGAAAATATTTGGAAGGGATACCTTTATTTAGAGGAAAGATAGATATTGAGATAGTCATGGATTGGATTAAAGCAATGGAGAATCACTTCGAGTTTGAGGGGATAAGTGAAGTCAAAAAGGCTAAGGTGTCCAAGTCTAGAATCATAGGATCAGCTTTGACTTGGAGGAAATAACTTCAGGATAAGAGGGTAAGCATGGGAAAACAACCAATAGAAAATTGGAATGCTATGGTAACCAAATTGAAGGAGAGTTATCTTCCATAGGACTATGAAATACAACTTCATAGGAAGAGACAAAACTTGAAGCATAAAGACCTAGATGTTGCCTCATATACTGAGGAATTCCAAAGATTGTGTTTAAGATCTAAATTGCAGGAAGAAGAGCCAATCAAAGTGGCTAGGTACTTGGGTGGATTGAAGTGGAACATCCAAGAGGAGATTAGCCTATGGACACCTACCACTATCCAAAAGTGCCATCAACTAGCTATAAAGGGGGAAGAGAAAAATAAGAAGAAAGGGGATTCTACCTTCAAGAACAAAAATAACTATAGAGGTAGAGGGAGAGACCAAAGGGGTCAAAGAGGAGGCTACGAAGGCAGGGGTAGTGAGAAAATGTCACAAGGAGATAATAATTTGACAGAGAAGTAGAATGAGAATAGTTCAAGAAGAGGATATAATAGAGGAAAAGGTAATCATGGTGTTCCTAACATAGGAAGAGGAGGTAGGAGTGGTTCTTATTTTGTAACCATGAAATGTTATTATTGTGGACAACTAGGCCATCCATCCTATGGATGTCCAGACAAACCTTCTACAAAAAATAGTCATAAGAGGATAGCATATGCACATGAGGACACTTCAAGTGTCAAAACCCCTAAAGTAGACCACCTAGACTCAGAGATGGGTGAGAACCTAATGTTCAAATGGTTCTTAATAAGGAAACCAATAAAGGATGAGCCCAAACATAGGAGGGCACTGTTTAGAATCAGATGTAAGATCTTTGGTAAGGTGTGTAAGGTGATTGTGGACTCTGGATCCACAAAAAACATCATCTCAGAGGACGAAGTAGTAAATATTAAACTAACCAAGATACCCCATGTGAATCCCTATAAGGCAACATGGCTCGAAAAAGGCCAAAGTGTATTGGTCAATGAGAAAACATGGGTAGAGTTCTCAATAGCAGGGTATAAAGACAAATTGATTTGTGGCATCCTACCAATAGATGCTTGCCATTTGCTTCTTGGAAGGCCTTGGGAATTTGATAATGGGGCAGTGTATGATGGGAAAGAGAACTCCATCACTTTCAAGAAAGGAGGGAAGACCTTCAAAATTTATTCATTACTAGAGGATGAGGAACCAAAGACCAAAACTCCTAGTGTTATGTTATGCAATGGAAAGGATTTTTTGAAAGATGTCAAGGGTGATGAAAGTGAGGGTTATGCCTTTGTGTTGAATCACAAGGAGGCAGAAGAATTAGTAAAGGAACCATTACTAATGGACATCCAAGAATTGCTTGAGAAGTATAAGGACATAGTGAGTGATGGTACTCCTACAACCGTACCACCTAAGAGGGTTATAAGTCATCAGATAGAATTTTTTCTAGGGGCAGCCTTGCCTAAAAAACCAGCATACAAGTTGACTCCAGATTACAAATTGGAGGTAGAAAAACAAGTACAAGAGCTCTTGGATCAAGGCTTGATCAAGAAGAGCATTAGCCCTTGTGCAGCCCCGGTTCTTTTAGCATCCAAGAAGGGGGGAAAGTGGAGATTATACATAGAATAAAGGGCCATAAATAGGATACCAATAAGGTACAGATTCCCAATCCCAAGAATGGAGGATCTTATGGATTTCCTAGGTGGGGCAATGTACTTTACAAAGTTGGATTTGAATAGTTTGTTATCACCAAATCAGGTTGAAGGAAGGTGATGAATGGAAAATGACACTCAAGACCACAGATGAGTTATATGAATGGCTTGTTATGCCATTTGGCCTATCTAATGATCTGAGAAAATTCATGAGGCTCATGAATGAGGTGCTCAAGGACTTCACAGGGAAGTTTGTGGTGGTATATCTTGATGATATAATAGTATTTAGTAAGATAAGAGAGGAGCATAATAGACATGTTGAGGTAGTATTGAAAAGGTTACATGAAGAGAAGTTGGCCATTAACCTTGAGAATTGTGAGTTCTTTAAACAAGAACTAGTTTACTTGGGCTTTGTAGTGTCCAAGAGGTCTTTGAAGATGGACAAAGACAAAGTTGCTGCAATCTTGAGCTGGCCTCCACCTACCACAACCACAGAGGTAAGGAGTTTACATAGCCTTGCCCAATTTTATAGAAAGTTTATTAGGAATTTCAGTGGGATATGTGCACCTTTGATGGATATCATAAAGGGTGGGGTCAAAACTAAGTTCAGATGGATAGTAGAAGCATGGAAAGCATTTGAGTTGTTGAAGCAACAAGTGGCTACTAAACCAATTCTTATGATTTGGAACTATATGCACTAGTTCAATCCCTGAGAAAATGGAGAAACTATCTGTTGCCCAAAGAGTTTGTGGTATTCACTGAAAACTAGGCTCTTGGTTACATTAACACCCAAGAAAAGTTGAGCAATAGACATTTGAAGTGGATGGAATACTTGCAGGCATTCACTTTTACTATCAAGCACAAGAAGGGTCAACTTAATAAGGTGGAAGATGCCTTAAGTAGGAGGTTTTTGACAGTGCAAGAAGTTCACTTGAATAGAATTGGAATTGAAAGTTTCAGAGACTTATACAAGTTAGATGAGGATTTTGGTGAGGCCTGTAAGGTATGTGTTAATTTTGAGAATCATTTTCATAGAAAGTTCTCTTATTTTACTTTACAGAATGGATTGTTGTCCAATGTCAATCAGTTGTGTGTACTCAAAGGGTCAATGAGGATGAACCTCATCCAAATGAAACACAAGGGTTCTCTAAGTGGTCATTTTGGTAAGGAAAAGACCTTGGAATAGGTCCAAAGGTTCTACCATTGGCCAAAGTTGGTGAAAGATGTCACCAAGTATGTGGAGCTGTGTGTTGTGTGCACAAAGGTAAGGCACGGTTGTATCAGCCTCTACTAATCCCTAACATGCCATGGGAGTGTGTGAGTATGGATTTTATTGTGGGCTTACCCAAGACTAAACAGGTGTATGATAGCATTTATGTAGTTGTTGATAGATTTAACAAAATGGGGCACTTCATCCCATGTAAAACTACTAATGATGCTAGCCACATTGCTTATTTATTTTTCAAAGAGATTGTGAGGATCCATGGTCTCCCTTTGAGTATAGTCTCTGATAGGGTTGTGAAATTCATGAGCCATTTTTGGCAAACTTTGTGGACAAGATTGGGTACTAACTTATATTTTGGCTCAGCTTACCACCCTGAGACTGATGGGAAAACTAAGGTGTTAAATAGTGTGTTAGTTAACCTATTGAGGTTCCTAACTAAGGAGTATGGGTAGACTTGGGATGTGGTCATTCCCCAAGCAGAATATGCTTACAATGATAGCAAGAATAGGATGAAAGGAAAGAGCCCATTTGAGGTTGTTTATGGCATGCACCCTAGGGGTGTTTGTGAGCTTAGAGATCTTGGTGGAATGGAATACAAAAGTGGCCATGCAAAGGACTTCACCTCTACCATGAAAGAGATACAAGACCAAGTGAAGAAGCAGATACAAGATAGTCAACTTAAGCTGAAAGCCAAAGTTGATGAGAAGAGGAGGGATGTTCAGTTTGAAGTGGGTGACTATGTCATGGTCTACTTGAACAAATCACGGCTATAGAAGGGTTTCCTTACCAAAATTAAAATGAAAAGGGTGGGACCTTGCAAGATCTTGGAAAAATATTGAGCTAATGCATATAAGGTGGACTTACCATCAGACTTGTTGTATATCTCCAATTTTTAATGTTCAAGATTTGATACAGTTCAGAGGGCAGATGGATGAGGTCACTCCAAATAGTCAGGGGGTTAGTGATGATGTGGAATTTGTTTCCTTACCTCCAAAGTATCAAATGTTGGCTGACAAAGTTTTGGACTCCCCGGTTAAGAAGACTACTAGACATAATGTCTACATGGAGCATTTGATTCAGTGGAAGGATAGACTAGAGTCATAGGCTTCCTAAATTATAGAGGAAGACTTCAAGAAGGTGGGCATCTCAAAGGATCTTTTGTCCACAGGAGTGATATAACTTCTCCTTTTGGGGAAGTATGGTGCATGAGCACCCAGGTAGGCTAGTTGTTTTGATATAACCTAGGGTTTTTCTCCTTCTTGTTTTGGATTTTAGTGGTTCTATCAAAACCATTAGTTGAATAAAGGGACCAAGAGTCATAGGGTGTGAATTTTTTGTAGGAGGATAGGTCTTATTAGGTCCTTAGTGACCTTTAGGTCCATTTAGGTCCAATTAGGTGTTTCTAGAATTTTATGGAAAAATGAGCCAAGAAAGGTACTAGAGGTCCTATTAGATGTTATTTCATCATATTTGAGGAATTGGACAATTTTGGGCATAGTTAGGACAGGTTTGAAGACCAAACTCAAAAGTTGCAAAAAGTTGTCAATGTTATCATTGACAACATTGACAACTTTTATGACAAGATTGCATCTTTGGTGAAATTGGTTTGGTAACTATTTGGAACTTATGAATTAGTGTTTGGGTAAAATATATATGACCATCCTCAAGATGTGTGAAGGGTTGGAAAGTTTGAGAATTTTTGTGTACGGACAGTATTTGTGAATAATAGTGACTGTTAAAGTGTTTTGAGGTGATATGATAGTTTAATGGATTGAATCCAATTTTGTGTTGATTGTTTCTTGTAATGTAATTTGTTAGAAGAATTTTTTTTGTGGTATTTTTTTTGTTCCAATATGTTTAAGTGCTTGTATAAAATCTTTGGTGTTTAGTCCAATCGCTGGTTTGTATTGGGCAACTTCTGCAAATGGGGTCTTAACTCCATCTTCCACCGTGGAATTTTCATGGGATCTTGGATTATAGTGGTAGAATGCATGTAAAATGTGTGCAATGAAGGAGGGTCCTAGGAAATCAAGGAAGCCATTTTTGGGATGATGCCCTAGTCAAGCTAGTGATGCATGGCTAGTGGTCATCAGCAGTTGCAAAGCTTAATTGGTGGGTTGAAATCATTCATAACTTCAACAAAATATTTCAAAGGAGTAGGGTTGAGAATTTTGAGAAACCCAAAGTGAGTGGAATGACTTGGTGATGTTTCTTGGATAGCAAGAAAGAAGTTTCATTCAGACTGGTTTTGAAACCCTTAAAAACCTAAATTTTAGCCTTATTTATAGGCAGAGTTGTATGAACAGCTTGAGTGCCCTAGACCTAGAAAATCCCTAGTGTCTCTTTAAGGGGTGTCTAGATCCTAAACCTATTTGGGCACTTGTTAAGACATTTTTCAAGTTAATGCAGAAAAGGTGACTAAATAGGGCTAATTGCTTGTAGCCATATTTTGGAAGCAATTGTGTAGGTTCTTGGAACTTGATTTTTGTTTTGATGCAAAGTGTGGTTGTAGGTGATGTAAAGGGTCCTATTGACATCTTGGATACCCTAATCCTCTATGTGGATTGAGCATTGATCATTTTGAATCAAATGGGGCCTTTTAGGCCAAGGAAGCAAGAAAGACCATTTAGGGTCTAGGAGTAAGTTTTGAAGTGTTTTGGTCTACAAAATGGTGTCCACTAGCTGAAGGAGTTAGGATCTTGTGATAAGATACCTAAGTAGCCTAGGGTTAGTGCAAGAATCCTAGCAGGTCATAGAGTGACCTAGGAGAACCTAGAAGAGGTCTCAGAGAAGCAAGACTAGTGCTACATCACTAAGCCACAAACACATGAAGTGGGTGGAATCAATACAAGCCTACACATTTTCAACCAAGCATAAAAAGGGAGTTTCCAATAAGGTGGAAGATGCATTGAGATGAAGGACTTTAGTTGTGCAACAAATCCAACTCCAAAGTGTAGGGAATGATTCATTGAAGGACATGTATAAGGATGTTGATGATTTTAGAGATATCTATAAGGTGTGTTTTGACTTTTATGAGGCCTAGCATGTAGAGTATGTAAAATATTTGATTCAAAATGGACCCTTGTTTAAGGGACACCAGTTATGCATTCTAAAATGTTCAATGAGGGAGAACATCATTAGAGAAAAACATGCAGGCAACATGGGAAGACATTTTGGTTTGCACAAGACATTGGAACAGGTGAGAAGGTTCTATTATTGGCCTAAGATTCAGATTTAAGTAAGGAAGATATGCACAATCTGTCAAAGGGCTAAGGGTACATCCACAAATGCAGGACTATACCAACCTCTATCTATTCCTACAAGACCTTGGGAGAGTTGCAGCATTGACTTTGTGATGGAATTTCCTTGGACACAAAAGGGGTATGATAGTATTTATGTTGTAGTGGACAAGTTTAGTAAAATGGCCCACTTTATCCCTTGTAAAAGTACTAATGATGAATCAAAAATTGCAAGTTTTTTCTTTAGATAAATTGTGAGAATTCATGGCTTACCTCAAACCATTCTCTCTGATAGAGATGTGAATTTTATTGGTCACTTTTGGAGGACCTTGTGGAAAATTTTAGGGACCAATCTAAGCTTTAGTTCTGACTACCATCCACAAACAGATGGGAAGACAAAAGTGGTAAACAAATCACATGGAAACCTACTTAGATGTTTGACAAAACAATATGGAGACAAGTGGGATGCAGTCCTACCCCAAGTAGAGTTTTCTTTCAATGATTTAGTTAACAAGAGTACAGGGAAGAGTCCCTTTCAAATTGTGTATGGGAAAAGTCCAAGAGGAATCTAAGAAATAAGAGAATTGCCACAAAATACTCTAGTTAGTGCTCATGGAGAAGAATTTATAGAGAGTATGAAATAAATTCATGACTCAGTGAGATTGGCACTTGAGAAGAGTGCAGACAAGTATAAGCAAGCCAAAGACAAGAATAGAAGAGATGTTCAGTTGCAGGTGGGAGACTTGGTGTGGGCATATCTGAAGAAGGAAAGATTACCCAAGGGCTTGTTGGAAATACAATAATGGGAAACCAAGATATTGAGAGGGGGGGTGAATCAGATCTTCCAAATTAAACACTTAAAACAAACTGATCCACATTCATACATATATGAATCTAATGTAATCTCAGATAGCATCCACACAATGAAATAAATAACACATAACACAATAACTTGGTAACCCAGAAACCCAAATAGGTAAAACTGGGGTGGGGCTGAAACCCACAAAATTCTCCACTACTACAGTAATAAAGTGTACCTGTTAAGGTTACAAATGTTTGATTACAAAATGTAATCTATCGTGTGAGAGGTATGCCCTGATATAATGATTAGAATGTCTTAAGTATTGATCCTTCATTATGCACTCTGATGCTGATGATGGATATCCTCTTTCTAGTACCTTCTATGATCTCAAAATCTGATATAACTTTACTCTGTTGTTCACTGTGTTCTCACTCTACTTGATCTCTGCTTCTTTAACAAAATAACCCTCCATGCATTTCACTTATAAAATGCAGTAACTAGACAATTCTTCTGTTCTCTCCTTGCACACACTTTCAAAATAGGGTTTAGAAGCAATCTAATATACCTGTTCAAATCTAATAGTGAGATCTAGATCAACGATCAAGATCTGATATCCATACCTTGATGGTATTCCAATTAATGTTTTACAATGATTCATGCATAGGATAAAACAATTAAATGAATAACTAACTCCATAGAAGAATATTAAATGTATACATAAGTCAGCCCAAAAATCTTATATAAGTCGGCCGAATCACTTATCCTTGAAGTTTGTATCATTCCAGACATGTATACAAAAACTATTCTGCTTGGCACTTTACTTCTCTGTTGCTTGAGATTTAACATCTCTGTATCCTTCTCGGCTTGACAATGTAACTAGGCAAACTAAAAAACTTCTCAGCAATGTTGCTCGGCCTTGCATAGTTTTAGCTTGGTCACAATGATAGCCAACTAAAACTTCCTAATTGAATGACTTAGTGTTGGTCACTAATCATCAATAGAACTTAGAGGTTAACAATCTCCCCCTTTGATATTAGTGGCAAAAACACTTATCATTACTTCCATTCATTCCATCAAAATATTACCTAAGTATACAAAGTACTCCCCCTAGGAATATACTCGGAAATAATATACAAGTTTACATGCCTCCAAAAAATTATATACAAGTGTACCTATACTATACTAATGTATCATGTTGTATCCTTTCCAACTTCCTTACAAACTTCCCCCTTGTTTTTGTCATTGATTTCTAGTGGGGTTAAGTTGTACTTATCCAAAAATTGTTTATGAAACTGCAGGGTGGATTCAAATGTAGTATCCCAGCTTTCCTTTGCAATCTTCATAACTTCCAATTTTATTTTTAGCTCGGCAGCTAGACTCACTAAAATTTCTGCAGTAGATAAATTTGTAGTGCTCTGTGATAACTCCTTTGCTTTTGAAATTTCCTTCTGTATTACCTCCAAGTGAGGCAACAAGCTTGTCTGAATTGTTATCAATTTGGACCTTATTCGACCATCTTCAGCCATAAGCTCGGCTATTCTCCTTTGTGCATTTATCAACTTATTAAAATGTAAAGAACTAGAGGTAGTATCTTTACCTAAAGTAGTACTAGTTGATCTCAAATCTAACTATAGCTTCTCAACAAGTTGTAGATTATCCTTTGTGAAAAATTCAACATCACATAATTTTTTGTACAAAGAATAAACATTGGCTATAAATTTCTCTAAAGTTTCTACAAGAATAGAAATTTCAACCTATTTAGTTGCTATCTCTTCTAAGATTTTCTCTAGAACTTTGCTCTCAAATCTTCTCCTGGACCATTGTAGAAGCTTCTCATTGCTCTCTATGTCCTCATCTGTTACTTTCTATACAATGTTGACTAGCTGATCAATGATTGGAGCTTGGGGAGTTTCATCCTCTAAGTCAAAAGCCTTTGTAAATATGTCTTTGATGTCATGCAACACCTGCTTTTGCTTTTGTTCTATCTTTATCTCTTCCTATCTCTTCTTCCTCTTAAGTAATTCTTGAAGAGTCCCTATTTGTTCAAAAGATAACTCATTGGGATCCCATTGTGGAATCACAATGACTTCCTCTAATGTGACATCTAAAACTAAGACTTCTTCTTCAAGATTTTATTCTTCTTCAATTCTCGAGAACTTATGATGGGCAGCATAATATATTTCCCTTTGACAGTGTCAACATCCAATGCCTCTTTTAATTTGGTCAACATTTTATGGGGTTTCGGCATACTCCTAGTTGTAGAACCAGTGGGAGTGGATGATGTACAGTGTGGTAGATCAACCAACACTTGCACTACCTCTTCTTCTTTAGGCTTATCAATAGTATATTTTGTCATTACTCCACTATCTAAAACTATTTTCACAACCTCTAAAATAGGTGGATTCAATGAAGTCACCTCTTGTTCATTTGTTTGCTGATTCTCTTCACTTTTCTGATTATTGACAACTTCAATAATTTCATCATATGTTGTGTACTTTTATTCTTTAGTATTAGTTTCCTTAATAGGTGAATCAGTGTCTTTACCACTTGGCATCTCTTGTTCCTCAGCATTCAAATTTCTTGGATCATCAACTATATAATCCATAGGACTGTCTGCAGTCAGGTCAACAGAGTTTGTTGCATCTAATGCATCTTTGGTTTTGTCCTGTTCTATGGAAATTTGATCTTTTGTTACCTGTGGTTCAGAGGTAGTCTTCACTTCAACTTATTTTGTCTTTTTCTCAGATGTCCTTTCACCAAATTTGTTATCTTTTGGAACGATCAGTCCAAAGATCTCTTTCCAAATCCTTGTGCTTTGCTGTACTACACCTTCTATATCATTCTTTAGAACAGCATAGCCTCTGAGTTTAGGAACAAACCTACTCTTGTACGCCTCAATAAATTTGACTCTTTTCTTTGAGGTGAGCTTAGGTATTACCTGGGCTAGAGTTCCTTCCCTGATCTATCTTTCTATGGCAAGTGCAAATTCCCATTTTCTTGAAAGAAAATCATAAAGTTCATCTGGCACATAATTTCCTATCTCTGTAGGAGTTAATTTGAAAGTACTCATCATGTCCAAGAGTGCTTCCTGTACTTTGTGTCTATCTGTTGTTTTCAACTTTTCATACTTAATGAACTTAAATGATGCTAACCCTGCTGAATTCCTCAAAGTATCACATACCTTATCAATACTTGCTGGTTTCTTGAATTGAGCTTTAGGTATGTTGTTGGGTTCATCAGTTTCTATCTTCTCCTCATCACTATCTGTCCCCAAATTTAATCTCCTTTTTGGTCTTTTTGCTAGCTTACTTGACTTATCCTTAGGAGAAACCTTTTCTTCCTTTCCAAAACTACTTTCTACAAATTTCCTTTTACCATACACTTTTGTTTGCACTTCTACTGGGGAAGTGATAGTAGATGCTCTTTTCCTTGGATGATTAGCTATAGGAGGTGTAACCTTGGGTTTTTCTTTACTTGGCATGGTTACTATAATAATTGATGGTTTCTTGCCCTTAGCTTTCTTAGTAACCTCTTCTGATGCACTTACTTCCTCCATTGTAGATATATCCTTAGCTTGTCCAATGGTCAGGCCTAAAGGTGCATCCTTAGGTTCTTCATCACTACCTAAGCCAACCATTTTCTTCAAGTTTTTCACAATCTTCTTTCTTTTCCTCTCCATACTTCATTCAAAATTCTAGAAATTTTAGCCTTAGCTTCATCAAAATTTCCAAATCTCTCTGTTGTAGTATCAATTGCATCAGCTAGGAGTGCAATGATGGCAGGTAATGCTTCATCAATATTGATTTCATATGGAAATGGTTCTAAGCATGTTATCTTAGGAGTCACTGCCTTGGTATAAGTATTATCTATATCAACTAGAAAACAAATTTCTTCATAGTGCTTCTCCACTAGTGACTTAGGAATCCTAGTCCTTAATCTCATTCTCTTCTTGAATTCTACAAAATAGCTCCCCATAATGCTATTGAAATTACTCCCTAGTTTCTCAATACATTCACTAATCTAAACTGTTATGGGCCTATCCTTTTTCCAAACAATATTTCCCAATGTAGGAAATGTATCTTGAATGTAGAAAAATATACAAACTAGTAAAGAACCAAACTTACATGATGAGCTCTTAGCCTTTTTGATTGATGCTAGGTTCTCGCTTAATTGTGTCTCCTGTAGCTCGGCAAGATCATATGTGTGACTCTTCTTCACAATTTTCCATGCCTGATCAAAAATTATACAAGGAACACTATCCAATTTGCTAGACTGATAGAACTTATGTGCTATTACCCTTACTCCAAAATCAAGTTCTAGGTCAGTAATTGTAGAGATAGTCATACCTCTGTTATTCCATACTACTCCAGTGTTCAATGTAATTTCTTCTTTGCTATTATCTCTTATTGTCTGTTTCCCATTCACTACAAGATATCCAGTCACTCGATGAATCATGCTTTTGGTGATCTTGACTAGTCCATTATCTAACCACATACACATGTCATGAACTTGGCTAAGGATAAACTTAATCCATTCATCCTTCAAACCTTGGGGAAAATATAGGGCACGAGTTAACCCTTTTTGGCTAAATGTTTGAATTCTTCCTTCAGAACTCTACTATCACACAATTTGCTGTAGGATTTCCTCAATTCACTATCACCTACTTCTCCAATCTTAACCATATAACATAATCGTACATCATGAATCATAAGTACCTTGGGTGGAATAGATGAGAGGGCTCCTGTTAAATCACTCTGAATCACACTTTCAAGAATGGCTCAAAAGTTGAGAGGTTCACATTCATCACTTTGTATCAACTGAATTTGTTCTAGTTCTGCCTCCATACTCTTAGCTAGTGCAGAAGAACTTGCAGCCATGATCTTTGAAATTAGGGTTTGAGAGATGAAAAATAGAGTACCTCGGTAAGTATTTCTTTGCACTATTTACCTTAGAACTGTTGACAACATGCTGGTGAAATCCTCATAGCTAACTTCATTAAGATCAATTCTGCAAATTACTTCAATCGCTCTATAAACAGTAAAAATCACAAGGTAAAAATGAAATGTTGACTATTCATCCTTTTTAAGCTTTGAAAAGTCAAGGTAGGTGAGCATTGAATGTTCTACCCATTGAGTTAGTGCAAGCCAGTTGTCCTTAGATTTAACACAACTTGCATCCCACTCGGCTCACTAAACTCGACCTTCACAAAATTCACTCGGCCAACAAAACTTGGAACTCACTAAAGAACTTAGCTTTAGTGTCCATGAATAGTACTCGACACCTATTAGTGCAATTGACTCATCTCGGTATTTGTCTTCAAAAATATGTCCTGGTGCATCTTAACATATGCAAATATGGACTTTTGTACATTTCATGTTAGGAACTGATGTAAGATAAGAATTTTAAATATAGTTCCTTACATACCTCTTTCTCTTAGTTGGCAATGATGTGATCACCTGATCCATTAGATTGGGTGACCTTGGCTTCATTAGCTTCACTGCTACATGGTTCAATCTTCTTAACCCATGTCTTGTTCATTTGTTCCCTTATTTTCTCAACAGTAGGAGTAGGTACTCTAGTCTTGCAATCTTTCCTTGTATGTCCAATTTTCAGACAGCTATGACAAACTAGGCTTCCATTCATCCAACTTTTAGACTTACCTCTAAAATGTGTCCTTATGAATTTTTTTGGAACATGTCCATACTCACCACAGTAATGACAACTATGACATGTATTATAATCCCAATTGTGAGTATTGCCTTTTCTTGGTGATTTATCTTGTACCTTAGATGTCCACTGCTGCTTACCTTTGGATCTGCAATCTTATGCTCTATGACCATATTTCTGATAGTTATAGCAATAACCATTGAGTCTAGGTGTTTTTCTTTCCTTTACCTTACATTCACATGCTTCATGTCCAAACTTATTACAGTTAAAGCAGTAACCATTAAAGTTAGTTTTTAGATTGGACTTACCATTCTTGCTTTGGCAAATGTTTGTTGTATGACCTGGTTTCCCATAGTGGTGACAAAAAAGTTTTTTGTTTCTCGGCTTTGCATGCCTTCTTTCACCTATCTTAGATGATTCTCCATCTTTAGTGGTTGTATGTTGTCCAGTGTGACCTAATCTAGAAGAATATTTAGGTCTTCTTTATGCTTCCACCAGTTGTTCAAAGTAGCTCGTAGATGCACTCGGATCATTCACTCTATTACTAAACTCTTTCTCAGATCTCAATTCATCTTTCAATTGACTGTTCTCAGACCTAAGATTTACAATCTCCAAGTCTTTCCTGCTAATCTCCTGATTCATAAGTAGTAGTTGATTTTCCATGTCCACTTGATTGACTGTCATTGTTTTCACATCATGTGTTCTTTCATCAAGTTTGGTAGTCAGCATTCTCTTGTCTTCTTCTGCCATAGCCTTGTCATCTTCGGCTTTCTTTTTCTATTCAACAACTTCACACATTCTTATTGATTGGGCTTCTTGTTCCTTTTTCAATTTTTTGACTTCTTCACATAATGCACTGTTCTTTTCCAGTAGATCTTCTATTTCTGCATCGCTCTTAGTAAAATCTCCATTCTAAAATAGATTTGTGGGGTCCTCTTCCTGATAATGAGTGTCATTCATTTGTTTGGCTAGATCTCTCCTTGCAGTCAAGGACTTCTTTAATTCTTGTCTTGGAGTCTCAAGCTATTGTAGTGCTAGCTGAATATCAATCTTTTGATTCTCAATGACTTTACCCATTTTGTAGATCTCCATCTCAAGATCTATATTCTCAAGCTAATTATAACCTTTTAGAGAACTCTTCTCTGATACCAATTGTTGGAAATACAATAATGGGAAAGCAAGATACTAAGAGGGGGGAGTGAATCAGATCTTGCAAATTAAACACTTAAAACAAACTGATCCACATTCATACATATATGAATCTAATTTAATCTCAGATAGTATCTAGACAATGAAATAAATAACACATAAAAAAATAACTTGGTAACCTAGAAACCCAAATAGGTAAAATTGGGGTGGGGATGACACCCACAAAATTCTCCACTACTGCAGTAATAAAGTGTACCTGTTAAGGTTACAAATGTTTGATTACAAAATGTAATCTACCCTATGAGTGGTTTTCCTTGATACAATGATTAGAATTTCTCAAGTATTGATCCTTCGTTATGCACTATGATGTTGATGATAGATCTCCTCTTTTCAGTACCTTCTATGATCTCAAAATATGATATAACTTTACTCTATTGTTCATTGTGTTCTCACTCTGCTTGATCTCTTCATATTTAACAAAATAACCCTCTGTGCATTTCACTTCTAAAATTTAGTAACTAGACAATTCATCTGTACTCTCCTTGCACACACTTTCAAAATAGGGTTTAGAAGCAATCTAATATACTTGTTCAAATCTAATAGTGAGATCTAGATCAATGATCAAGATCTGATATCCATACCTTGATGGTATTACAATTAATGTTTTACAATGAGTCATGCATAGGATAAAACAATTAAATGCATAACTAACTCCATAGAAGAATATTAAATGCAAACATAAGTCAGCCCAAAAATATTATATAAGTCAGCCAGTTCACTTATCCTTGAAGTTTGTAGATCATTCTAGACATGTATACAAAAACTATTCTTCTCGGCACTTGACTTCTCTATCGCTCGACATTTAACATCTCTGTATCCTTCTCGGTTCAGCAAAGTAACTCGGCTTGGCAATGTAACTAGGCAAACTAAAAAACTTCTCAGCAATTTTTCTCGGCCTTGCATAGTTTTAGCTCGGCCACAGTGATATCCAACTAAAACTTCCTAATTGAATGACTAAGTTTTGGTCACTAATCATCAAAAAAACTTAGAGATTAACAGGGAAAACACACTAAACTACTCATGAATAAAGTAGGACCCTATCTAGTATTGAAGAAGCATAGGTTGAATGCATATGAGATTGAACTACCCTCACACCTTGGCATCTCCCCTATATTTGATATTTTTGATCTAACCCCATATAAAGGTGATGTGAATGCAAGTTTAGAAGTACAGGTGGAAGAGCTTGAAGAAGATGTTGCAGGTATACCCTCTCATATACCAAAGAAGCTTGAGAAGATTTTGGACACCGAGATCATCAAACAAACAAGAAAGAATGTTTACAAGAAATATTTGGTCATATGGAAAGATAGTCCTACAGAGGAATCTGTATGGATGGATGAACAAAAAATTCAGAAGCATGGCTCCAGTTTAGAAGACCTCATCTCAAGAGGACTTGAGATCAATGCACCCCAGGAGTATGGTGCAAGAGCACCCTCAAGTTCATCCATTGCAAGTACCTCAGTGGATCCAAAAAAGTATGGTTAGGTTTGTTATTGGATCTTAGATCCAAGGTTTTCAATAAGTCCTAAAATGTAATACAAGGGGACACTAAGTGATGTTATAAACTTAGTTGTCCACCTTAGTCAATTTGGAATATCTTGGGTAGAGTAGGCTAGAATATTCTAGGGGACTTAAGGAAGGGTAGGAATGTCATTTTAGGCCTTCTAATATCCCCTATGGTGTAAAAACACAAAACTTTAAAAGTTTAGTCAGGATTGACAACTTTTGCAAAAAGTTGTCAAAAAGTTGTCAATGTTGCATAGAGCAACTTTTGCAAAAAGTTGCAAATTTTGAATCTGAACGTTCACAACCACTTTTGTTGGTTGGAAACACTTGGGAATGATATGTAATGGTGGAAAAAAACCTTTCTAAAAGGTTGGAGTAGACAATTTGTAAAGTTTTGCATTGAAATCAATAAAATCCAAACTATTTTTCTGTATTTCTAACTAGTTTTTAGAGTTGTACATTTCTGTACGGATCCCAATGCACCATTAAAGTATTGGAAAATTTGAACAATTTTTTTGGTCGAATGTTCCAATTTTTTTGAATTCTTGAAGTGCAGGGGATTGAAAGTTATCAAATTTTAATTGCTCACTGGTCTGTGGAAGGCCCTAACTAGGGTTTTGATACTAATTTCCTCTCTCCTAGAGACTCCACCATGGGAAAATTCTAAGCCTTTGGGGAGAGAAAGGGGGGATGCAGTCGATGGATGGAGAAAGGATTGAATCTTCTGGACAGGCAATCATATGTAACTGTCCATGATTGAGCTTTTGAGGCACAACTCGGTCCAGGGGTGGAATGGAAGTCTAAATACTTGGCTTTAGGAGTTTTGTAAGATCCCTCAAGTATTGCACTTGGTGGGATGAAAAATTGAATCGAGATTCAAGTAGTTACTTTGGTAAAGTAACCTATTATCCCTATTAGACCTAGGAGAGAATTGAGGACATCATGAGTTAGGGGTTTGGTCAATAGCCCTTGCTTGGAGAGTGTTGTTGGTGGATGGATTAGATATTTTTGGGGTAGTTAAGACTTTTTGTGGTGGAGTTCCATGTAATTTTCCCATAGAAATCAATATTTTCTCCTAGTAGCCCTATGGTGGTCTAGGTGTCTAAATTGAATCTTAGAGATATCTTAGTATGATATTGGTGTTTCATTTCATCTAAAATGATGATCTAATATTGATAGAACACTTGTTCCATCCCTAGGTTACTTGGTTCTAGTTGTGTCCTATTTTTCCCTTTTTTGGTGTTGAAGACTAGTGGAAGACCTAGTCTTGTGAATGTGGGTTTTGGTATCTCTTTAGTAGAGCCCTAGATTGTGTGGGAGTAGCGGTATTGTGGATCCCTATCTGTCATATTTTTCATATTTTGGAGCTCTTCTGAACACCCATCACCTCATTCTCTAAGCATACTTCCCCACCTAATCATCCTCCAATCCTACTTAAAAAAGTGATTCCTAACCTTTTTAATGCTAATAGAATGCTCACACATGTGTGAAAATTTTCTTCAAAATGGTCACCCATTCCTCTTGAATACTCATACATATTTGTCCCCCACTTAAAAATCTTGAGCCACTCAAACATTTAATGCTATGTTTGACTCCAAAATGGTCATCCCTTCCAAGCCCATGTGTCCCTTATGTGGCTACCACATAGGTGCCACCTCATTCAAGCCCTTCTCTTCTCTCCCAAAAATCTATAAATGGAGGCCTTCTCCTCTTGTATTGGCATCTCTCATTTTGCATTATTATTATGCTATTATAGTTTTAGAAGTTAATTTCTAGTTTTCATGCTCTTTATGCTTAAATCACTTAGAAGTTACATGCTAGGCTAATGATTAATGAATCATAGTTTCTTTCATTTTCTTGCATATTAATTTCATAATTTAGAATATCATCTTTGAGAAAAATGTGACACTAGTTCTTCATACTAGCTCTTGAATCTCTTATTTTCATCCAATCTTGCAGTCATGGTTGCATTGCATTGGGGATCCACTCCATTTGTGTTTGAGAGATCACATTGACATCCAATCTAAAAGAGGAAATCAAACAAGTAATATAGAATGCAATAGCTTGGTTTAGCTCAATCTGATGTTATGAAGATTTCTTGTTAGCTCTTGCTTATTTCATGATTTATATGTGCTAACCCACTAACATTTTTATGTTTGAGCTTACTCCCAATAGGTTGAAATTTTCCTCATACTACATTCTGGCATGCCAAATGGGACTCACATCCCTAAAATCCTTCTATTTTTCTTTCCTTTAGCTCTAAATTTTTCCAAACGCATGGATCGGCGTCTCCACTTTACACTGAGGCGTTTGCGCAAGCATCAATTCTTGTTGAACCATCATTCACTATCTACGCACCAGAATCGGCATCTCAATTTTGTACTATTTTTCTTGAGCTTAACAAACCTAACATTTTATTTTTCAAGTTCTATTGTATTTCCCACTTCTTTTTGGTCTTTTGACATTCTTTTTTTTTAGCAGAAATCAATTTTACAAGCAGTTATAATTTCAAAATTTCATTAAAGGGAACAAATTCTTGGTAAATCATTAAAAAAACATTGGGTTTTAAGGGTTGAGAAATCTCATCATAGGTTTTCTGGTTGATTTGAGAGATAAGAGAGAAAGAACATTAACTCTTTTTGTTGTTTTCACTATTTTTTTTGGCCTTGCAGGTACAACAGTGGTTGCGTAAACATTGGTTCACATTTCAACGTCTGTGCAAAAATGTCAGTTTAGATGAATCACAGTTCAGCGTCTACACATAATAGACTGACGTCTGTGCTGGTATAGCATTTTTCTAGTTCTTTGTGTTTTCTGGTTTATTTTGTTGTTTTTTTTCATTTTTGGGGTAAAATACAGAATCAATGTCTGTGCCCTGAACCAGCATCTGCGCTCTGTCATACTTTTGTTTCTCATTTTCTAACAAATTTTTTGAGTGGTTTTGTGTTTTCAACACTTGTCAAAGACTAAATTTCTGAAACTACTAACTATTTGTGTTGTAGCACCGCTTGCCAAAGACATGAATTCCAAAGATTACTCACATTTATCTTGCAGGTTGCCTCAATCTAAATCGACCAAACAAACATGTTTGGTATCATTTTCTTAGGCACCTTGACAAATTAGAGAGATATTTTTTTCAAATGTAAAGCAAGTGTTAGGGGATTATGCTCTCTTCCCTTTTGGGAAGATTAAAAACCTAGACGCATTTGGTTTTCGTTAAACAATTAAATCTTTGGGAATGAACTAAACTTGTCTTGCATGTTTGTGGAGAAAATGATACTGGATAGGAGAGTATGTTCTTTTCCCGTAGTGGGAAGATCATAAATCCACACTCCTTTTTGTTTCCAATCCAATTTCTCTTCAAGTTAATCCTTTAGATGGGCATGTCGGTTGAGGGAAAAATCTCTCAGGAATGACCCACATGAGAACAAGGTGTAAGTCACACCACTCCAACTCACATTAATCAAATTTACTATTTGGGGTTAAAGCCTCAAGATTCAATTGGAATTTGAGCTTATACTCAGCTCTCATCTAACTTAAGTGTGGTCTCATGGTCTCAATCATGTTTACATGACCACTTTTGTCAAGACGCTCTATGGGGCTATATGCCTGAATCGAGCTTGCATGGACATAGAGGATACAATAGAATGGAGTCTTACTAAGCACTATAGACATATAAACTACCCAATTCACCTCTCAATGATGACTTATTGTAGTGTAAGGGGAGGGAAGATTCTCCCACCAAGATTCCCATCATATGTGTCCCAGCATATTTTGTTGGGAAAGAGATATTTGTAGCACAGCAACAATACCTAGAAAAAGGCAAAAACATGGACGCCCTTCTGGGGGTGACACTACTGTGTGCGCCAAAGGACTACCAAGCAATGGGCCTATAATATTTAATGTGAAGCCAATTCCTTAGGTAGATTTGTGCTTTATGTGTTTCAAGAACATTGACAAATCCAAAACATGACCGGAATACCCAACAAACAAAATTTGTCACACTTGCTTGTATCCTTCAAGGTTGCTTTGTCCCTTTTCAGAAAGTTTTCAAGACACATGCCTGTTACTTTTTGATTTGATTGTGTTGAAACTGGTTCTTCCCATGGAACAAATCTATTGAAAATCACAAAGAGATCAAGTTTTTTCCAAATCATCAAAACACTATCCTTTTGCAGACTACCGTGAGCTTCAAAATTTGCCAAAATCTTCAAAATTTGGTCTTTTATGAGATATGTCCTAAACCTTCAATTTCTCATCCAAAATCCAATCTTTTGATAGGACATGACTGATTCCAACAAATACCAAGAAGGTGAAAACTTTGTTACCCCCCGTGCATAGAGAACAAAAGAATACAACCCGAGAGGCTAGCAAGTACCAACACATCGTTGATTCCATTAAGCAAGAAATTCATAAATGAGAAGAATTCGATAAAGTGATATACAATAACAAGGTTTCTCGCTTCATGGGAAAATATCACATAAATACTACTTTTGTCAGATTTGATCCATATGAATAGCTAGTCTACCACAACAAACAACCATTCCTCCCCTTCTTAGGATTACTTAGTTCACATTTTTAGGACCTCCCTTAGGTTTTCATCTTTAGAAACACATCACAAACTCATCCTAGCATAATCCAGCATAATCCAATCCAATCCTAATCGACCTAGCATCATCATCAAAAGCATCCCTAATCGCATCCCTCAATTGGTATTGCATCCCCTTTTGATTTTCTTATAACCTACATCTTAATCAAAACCCCATCGTTAAGTGTCCTTAAACTAAGCATTTTTTAGGATAATCCCCTTTTTTCCTTTGCAACCTCATCACCTTGATCAAAAGGTTGGTTTGCATCGAGAGAGAATCTCATCCACCGAAGACCAGTAGTCTATCCTAGGTAGACAATCACATCTATTTGATCTTACACTAGAGAAACCAACCCTTAATCCTTGCATACATCAAGTCATCCTTAGTCCTTAGGAGCATACTCATCATCCTAGATGCATCGTCTAAGATCCTAGTCCTAGCACCATCATCTTTAGCTTCCTAGGAACATCCTTGCACTACATCTTGCATCTCATATCCCCTTATTCTAATCATTTCATTCCACCAATCACATGAGCCACTAATAATATGAAGGATATGGACCCTAATCTTATAGCTAGTTCATCTAATCCTGTGATTGACCACAGTAATGCTATGGTCACCTATACACCTCAGCCAAACAAAGAAATTGAGCACATTTGGGTAGATACTAATGAGACTCCCACCATGAGTACCATAGAGACATTTATCAATCATCCAGGGCATGTCCACATGGTGAATGCCATGAGTGGACGTAATAGTAGTCAGGTACTCTCAGACACTCAGCAACAAGGACTTCAACTCACACCTTGGATAATACCCATGCTTGTCACACGACCTCTGGAACTCCCAGGGGAACATTATCATCCCATTAGAAACAAATTTTTTGATCCACTTTAGTGATATCTATAGGTGGGAGCTCTTATCACACAAGTAGTTCAACCTTCCATCCCACCCTCCATTGTGCACACAACACCTCCATCTACCTCAGGAGCCGCGCCTCCTAATCCAACATTAGCAACACAAGAAATACCTCCTATCACTACACAAGCACCTACACCTCCTCAACCCATAGTCTCTCCACTTTCACAAGTGTTCCCAACATTTGTAGCACACTTTCCACCACCACCACTAGTCGACACTTAGCAAACCACCATATCACCCATCCCCACTCAACCCATTCAAAAGACACCACCCAGTTTGCAACATCAAAGCACCCAAATATCTATGCCTATTCCACATTTTTCTTCCACCACATACCCATAGTAGAAGACACAATTCACCATAGGCATGCTGCTCACAAATTAGTACAACCAACCATTATTCCTGCAAGGGCCCACCTTCCCTGCTCCACTAGCAATGCAATCGCAATGTGTGCCAGCAGTTCTACGTTATACACAATTCAACACAAATCCTCCCATGCAACAAACATCTACCAAACCATTCACCATAACAAAAATTCCCATCCCACCTATCCAACAACAACAACCAATCCATCAGCCACAACCTATCCAATAATAGAAGCAACAACCTATCCAACAATAATCCCAACAACAATAACCACAACAACAAAATTCCAACTCTTCACATCCCAAGAACAACAACAACAAACCAACCCCTTCGTAGTTGCACAAATAGTCATCCAAAATATCCAGTAGCCACAAGCACAAATGCAGGGGGAAAATCCCTTCATGGGGAAACCACTATAACAACTTGCCAATCCTTTCACTAACACACACACTATTCTCCAACCAATGTAGTAGCAACAAAATAATATCTCGAACTACCCAGCCATGACATCTTCCACTGCATCACAAACTATTCCACCACCATAGCAATCCAGTGTTCCCATTAACACCAATTAACTTGCAAGAGCCACTGGGGGCATTCTACTGTAGAACACCTATCCTCTACCCTATGCAGGTGTGCAATAGGATATGCCCACTTATCCAACACCTCAACAAATACAAGCGTACTTCTAGTAGTTACAACAACCCCATCAGATGATGCCACCTCCTCCACCACAATATTCCCCTCAGCCACAGCTTCCACCACAATAGCCCATCTATGCTGACCAACAACCTTCATACCAAACACCACAAAATCCTCCAAAAATTCCCTCGTATTCACCATTTGATCCATATCAAATCCAAGGAACCAATGTAATAAGGGTTAATAATCCTCCCTCACAAATCAATCATGAATGAGAGGAAATGAAGAACTCTCTCAAAGAGATAAAAGTAGGGACCGAAGCTAAAACATTCAAGTTTGAAGAGGTGTTTCCTTACCCGTTTGATCAATCTATCACTGCAATACTCTTCCCAAAGCACCTTGAAAAACCCAGTTTTGATAAATATCGGGGGAAGGGATATCCTGTGAGCCACGTGAAATAATTCTAAATGGCATGCCAAGAAGGGGCCTATAGCGATAACTTCCTCATGAGACTATTTCCGAAAAGCTTAGGAGGGACTGATCTTGAGTGGTTCTACAAAATCCCCTATGGAATAGTTTCTACTTTCGCCAAACTATCAAAGAAGTTTGTTGCCCAATACGCACACACCATAGAGAATGAAATCTCCCTCCTCAATTTATGTAATTCCAAATAGAAGGGAGGAGATAGCCTGGCTGAATGCCTTCAGCATTGGTAGGGACTTACTACGAGGTTGTCTTATCAACCCCCAGAGAAACATCTCATAAAAATATTTATTAACAATCTCCATCTAAACCTTACCTATCATATGCGCATGAATTGTATACAAACTTATAAAGACATCAGAATAAAAGGCATGGTTCTTAAACGGGGTCTCATAGAAGATGGTGCCATCAAGCACTACAAAGAATCCTAGCCTAAAAAACATAATAATGATCGATCATAGTACTGGATTAAAAAAAAAATGCATTAACTAATGGAGCCACTTACACCAAACACATTTAGGTCATGGTGGTTGGTCCCAACACACATACCCAGACTTATCAGCAAGCACCACCAATATACCCTCAACCCGTTCCCATATATCAATAGCCTTCTCCCGCATATCACCAACCGACATACTAGAAAAACACACACCCTCAAGGAGAGACTATCTATCCCCCTCTAGGGACATCATATCAACCCAATTACAAAGGTCCTGTGAGCTAGAAGAATGCTATACCAGTCCCACATGGAAAGCAAAGGCCTCACACTCAAAATGTGCCACAATACACATTTACCCCCTCAGGTGAACTTGTAGATTTCATCTTCTATAGAATGGTCCAAGGTAACCAAGTCATGTACCAAAAAATGCAACCATTTGATGAATCAACACCTAAGCGTGCCTTGTATAATGATAATGAGTATTGTGATTACCATCATGTTAAGGGACACACTACCATCAATTGCATGAAGCTAAAACACTATATTCAAGATCTCATTTACAATAAAGAGATCAAAGTGGACTCTCCTGCCCAACCATCGCCAAATGTGGGCCTTAAAATCAATCAAAATGCATTTCCTGAATACACATCAGGTAAAGGACTAGGCAATTCCACTTAATCCTTTGACCAGGGGAAGGGTAAGGAAGGAGACAATGCCAACAGAAAAGATTATATAAATAAATATATCAACTAAGATAATATCATCGGTTTCATTTCCCAAGTCCAGTCCTTTGTTAATATCATTCATGTCAAGGGTGTCGATAACCAATGAGCAGTCACCACTTGTCGAGGCAAAATAACAGTCATGGGTGCATGTACAACTCCATCTTCTGGTACCCAATACAACCTGTTGGAACACCTAGGGAATAATTCTAGCCAAAATTCCATCCTGGATCTCCTTTGCACCTCACCCACATATCAAGAGATCCTCAATAAAAGCCTACAAGAATCATGTGTTCCCAGTGACATCAACCTCACTGAATTCTAGAACCTTGTCGGCCACTTGTCTACATCTTGTGGGGTTTCCTTTAAACAAATAGATGTACCCTCAGAAGAACCTAATCATAACCTTCCACTTTGTATTGCTGTCATGGTTAAAGATTTTTCCATTAAATGAGTCATGATAGATAATGGTTTGGCCCTAAATCTGCGTACTCTAAAATTCATCAAATACTTGGGCTACACTGAAGCAGATATAATAAATGATGTCATTACCATCAATGCCTATGACAATCTGGAGCGCACTTCTGAAAGAACCATTTCATTTCCCATCAAAGTGGGCCCTACTATCCAAGATACAATATGTCATGTTGATCTTGACCTTCCCTATAACATCCTCCTAGGATGCCCATGGATCCATTCTATGCAAGTCGTCCCATCCACCTACCGTCAGTGCATCAAATTCCCATATAACAACACTGAAATCACCATCCGCAGATCCCAAGCCCTTCGCATACTACAATGCGCTGGAAACCTCCTTCCCACATTCCAATCACTGTCCTGGGATTGACATTGGCACCTCTATTTCCAGTTCATCTCAAATCCATTTAGATCTTCAAACAATCCTCTCTTCCACCCTTTCCACAGTCAAGATCAACAACCAGGGTTTTGGGGAGTACACCCTATTTGATGCCTTCAAATTTGGAGCATTGATAGTGTATCCACATACCCAAGGGAGACCAGACAAAAACATAATAGGTCAGAGCAAGTCACATAAAAAAAAAATTGGGCCCTACCACTTTTATCTCAAATGACATTCTAAGTAGCCAAGAGATGGCACCAGACATCAATCGGTGGCTTTATAAAGATCTGCCACCCCCAGACACCGGTTTCTTCAATTATTTTAAAGGAAAATACCCTTCAAATCACAAGATGGTTACAGAAAAATAGAACTATCAAGGTGGTGGCTTGGGTGCTAAAGAGAAAGGAATGAAAGACCCTTTTGTACCCACCAAATGAGAAAAGAATTTAGGCCTTGGTAGATTTTTCCACAACTAGGGGCACTAATGACAATAGTTTTATAGTTTTAATAGTTTAATAGTTTTATAGTTTTATAGTTTTATAGTTTTAATAGTTTAATAGTTTTAGAGTTTTATAATTTTATTTGGAAGAGTTAAGTGGTTTTTATTTTGAATTAAGTGATTTTTTATAGTTTTTTGAATTTATTAATTATTTTAATTTATTTTTTGTATTGCATGTCAAGTTTTGATTTAGTGTTTTTCAAGTTAACAGATTTTTTTTCTATTTTTCACAGGGCAGTTTATCTATTTATGGTGTTGCATACATTGTAAACTTTATTCGGTTTTCTTTATTAAGAGGATTTTGGCTAGTATTTGATATACAAGTTTATAGATTTTGGCTCTGAGATTGAATTCGAGGATTGTGAAAGCTTTGGGAAATTTCAGGGTTGTTGGATTGTTATTTGCATGGTTTCTGTTGAGTGGTGGTTTAAGGTAGGGTTTGAATATTTTTTTTGCAATTATTTTGGAGTAATTATAATTTTTTCATTGTCCTTGAGAAATTTTTCAAGATTAGATTGTTGTGATTTTGTGAATGATAAATATGTATATATTTTGTTTTCTTATGAGCATAAGCTTTTACAGAAATGTGTGAAATTTTTCAATTAAGTGATTCTTTTATATTTTTCAATCTGAACAGTTTTTGCAATGGGGAATAAAAGGAATAGATTAATAAAATATGATTGAACAAAGGATGACAAAATGTATCAGACAAAACATAATCAAGATCAACCTGTTGAAGTTCAGGAAGAACCTATTGATATTTAGGAAGAACCTATTGATATAGCAGGGGAACAAATTGGTAGTTCTAGAGCTGAAAATAGATCTTTTGGCATGGGCAATTTGATGGAGATGAATGAGGATTCATTTTTCGGTCAAATTCCATCTGAAGAAATGTTATCTGAAAGTATAATTAAAACTCATTGCAAAAAACTTTGGGATGAATATTTTAAAAATAAAAGTATGGTTGCAAGAGCTCAATTATTTGTTAGGTTATTCAGGAAAAAACAAATGACTCCTATTTTGGAGTTGTTGGGTGTTGACAACGAGAAAAACTTAGGAGAAAATGTAAATCAAACAATAGTTCAAAATTTACAAGATGCATTGAACAACATTAATAACTCAAGTTGAGGAGCTTATTTAAGTGCTGCACATAGAGAAATATTAACTACTTTATCTAGTAGGAGGTTGACACAGATAAAACAAGTGCATGCAATTTCTGATTTACTGAATGTATCTACAAGAACTATTCAAAGATATATCAGGAAGAGAAATATGTTAGATGAAAACATTCAAAAAATTTGGGTATATATTTGTAGGCTTCCTCGAAAAGACAGAATTTCTAGACATGCAAAAAAATAGGGTATTGAATATTGGACCACTCACTCTCATATTTCTTCTAATAGAAGGGATACAATACAGATGAAAGATGAAGAGACTGCTATGAAAACTACACATCCAAAAAATTTTATAGATACAACACAAAGTGAATTATTTGAAGCATTCAAGAAAGAATTTTCAAATGTTAAAATATGTCAAAGAATGTTTGAGAGGTTGCACCCTTGCTTTGTATGCATAAATAAGGTTCGTGAAACTTGTTGTTGTCAAAATCATGTTGATTTTCATCTATATTTGCAATCATATTAAAAATTTATGGTAGTTCTTGATTCAAATATGGTCATCCCTGGAAGTACAACACAATTTGTGAAGTCTATTTTATGTGATAAATTAGAAGATTCATATGAGTTCAAAGTACAATGTATAAAGAATGCATGCAGTGATTGTGGAGATTTGCATAAATTTCCATTGCAAATTGAGAATATTAATGTTTCAACACCGGTTTTGTGGAAAATATTTGAATATGAGACATATCGAACAAAGAGTGGAGATGAATCCAAAAAAATTGAATTGAAGGAGAGTGAATTTCCCTACCTTGAGTTTATGACCAGATTATGTACTCTAATTTATCCACATATCCAGCATTGTCATGGTGCACGATGGCAAGCTAAAC
>MU226327.1:0-17577 GCA_018584345.1 Thuja plicata
TTCTGAAATTTTGTAATTCCACATTTGTGGAGATAATAAGAAGCCCATTTTCTGTTCTTGCAAATTGTTGTTGCTTCTCTGTTTTTGTTATGTGTTTGTGGCATTAAGGGGAGCACCCTTCATCAAATATTTGGAGTAATCATTGTTACCTCTGTCAGGTTGTGATTCTTTATAGTGTTTTATGGCACCATCTTCTACATGACCTCTTTCAAGATCCATGCCTTTGATTCTGATGTCTTCATAGGTCTGTATATAATTCATGCGCATATGATAGGGAAGCTTGGGAAGAAGATTGTTAATAAAGATCTTTGTGAGATTTTTCTTGGGGAGTTGATAACACAACCTTGTGGTAAGTCCTTGCCAGCACTGAAGGTAATCAGCCAAGCTCTCTCCTCCCTTTTGTTTGGAATTACATAAATCAAGCAGGGAGAGTTCATTCTCAACATTGTGTGAGTATTGGGCCACAAAATTCTCTGATAGTTCGGTGAAAGTAGAGATTGTGTCATAGGGGATCTTGTAGAACCACTCAAGAGCGGTCCCTCATAAGCTTTTAGGAAATAGCCTCATGAGGAAGTTATCGCTATAGGCCACTTCTTGGCATGCCATATAGAATTCTTTCACGTGGCTCACAAGATCTCCCTTCCCCTGATATTTGTCAAACTTGGGTGTTTCAAAGTGCTTGGGGAAGGGTATGACATTGATAGATCTATCAAATGGGTAAGGACAAACTTCCTCAAATTTGAAGGTCTTTGCTTCAATTCCAGCACGTAGCTCTTTTAAAGCATTCTTCATTTCCTCGCATTCTTGATTGGCTGGTGGGGGATTGTTATTTGCTGTCATGTTGATCCCACTCATGAGATACCAGTCAAATTGAGCGGGTGAATATAGAGGGTTTTGTGGAGGGTATTGTGGTGTTGGGTTAGCATAGATAGGTTGCGGGGGTGGTGGGAACTACAACTGAGGGGAATATTGTGGTGGGGGAGGTGGCAATGCCTGATAATGTTGTTATGTAGGCATGTATTTTCTCTGGTGTTGGGTAAATAGGTGGGGCATGCCATGTGCTTGTATAAGGTTATGGTGCTATGCTACCAAAGGATGGAGGATAGGTATTTTTTGGTGGGATGCCCCCAATTGCAGTGGAAAAATAGTTGGTGTTGTTGGGTTGTTGTGGTGGTGGAATGATTTGTGATGTAGTGGAAGATGGTACAGCTAGATAGTTGGCAAAGTGGGTTTGTTGTTGCTGAGTGGGTTTGGCTATGGTTTCTATGTTCACAAAGGGGTTAGTAAATTGCTGCAATGAGTGCATAGTGAATGGGTTTTCCCCCTGTATATGTGGTTGTTGTTGTGGGAAAGGTGGTTTTTGTGGGATAAGTTATTGTTGTGGGAAATCTTGTTTCTATTGGAGAGGTTCTTGTTGTGGGATAGGATGATGTTTCTACTGGATAGGTTGTTGTTGTGGCTAGACAGGTTATTGTTGTTGGATGGGTTGTTGCTACTGCTGGATGGGTTGCTGTTGCTGTTGGATAGGTTGTTGTTGTTGTTGGATGGGTTGTTGCTATTGTTGGCTAGGTTGTTCTTGTTGTTGGATGGGTTTTTTTTGGATAGGTTCTTTTTGCTATTGGATAGGGTGTTGCTGCAGTTGGGATGTGAATGGAGTGATGATAGGTTGTGCTTGAGAATAGTTCCATGTGGAAGATGAAGCACCTTGTGCTACTTGGCCAAATAATGGAGCAATTGGGTTGGATGATGCTTGCAGAAGAAGTGTTGGTATGTCCTGCAAGTGTGTTGCGGGTTGTGCATGAAAAGTGGGCCCTTGTGGAAACATAGGCTGATTGAGATAATTTATGGGTGGCATGCCTATAGTGAATAATAGTTATTGCTAATATGATGCGGGAATGGAAGACAGAGTGGAAGTAGGCAGTGTGGCATTGATTGTTTGTGTGTTTTGTAGTTACAAGCTGGTTGATGCGGTTTGGATGGGTTGAGTGGTGGTTGGTGGAGTGCTATCTTTTTGAGTGGTGACTAGTGGTGGTGGGAATTGTGCCACGAATGGAGGTAAGGTTTGTGAGGATGGAGTGGCTGTGGATTGGATAGGCATAGGTATTTGTGTGATGATGGGGGTTACCTCTTGTGTTGCTGATGGTGGAGGAGGTGGGGCTCCCATGATGTAAAACAGGGTGGATTGTGGCATAGTATGCACGATGGATGGTGAGATGGTAGGTTTTATGATTTGTGAGATGCGAGTTCCCACTTGTAAAGCTCATTGAAGGGGATCAACAAGTGCATTCTTGACGGGATGAGGAAATTCTCCTGGGAGAGCCATGGGTCATGTTATAAGCATTGGTATGAGCCAAGGTGGCAATTATATTCCTCTTTGCTGGATATCTATGAGTACGTGACTGTTGTTGCATCCAATCATGGCATTCACCATGTGGACAAGCCCTGGATGATTGATAAATGTATCTATGGTGCTCATGGTGGGAGTCTCATTAGTGTCTACCCAAATGTGCTCAGTTTGTTCATTGGGATGAGGTGCATAGGAGACCCTAGCATTAGTGTGGTCAATTGCAGGATTAGATGAACTAGCTGCAAGATTAGGATCCATGTTCTTCCTCTTCTTAGTGGCTTATGTAATAGGTGGGATGAAATGATTAGCCTAAGGGGATATGAGGTGCAAGATGTAATGCAAGGATGTTCCTAGGAGGATAAGGATGATGGTGCTAAGATGATGATCTAGGATGACACTACCTACGATGATGGGGATGCTTTCTAAAAGACTAAGGGTGACTTGGTGAAAAATACTAATTAAGGATTGCTTTCCTAATGTACGATTAAGGTGGATATGATTGTCAAAACCTAGGATAGACTTGTGGTCTTTGGCTGACGAGATCCTCGATAAATGTGAACCAACCTTTTGCTCAAGGTGATGAGGTTTCACAAACGAAGGGGTTTATCTTAGAATAGTGTGTCATTCTAAAGATACCTAATATGATGATCCTTGACCTAGGATGAAGGGTAAGAAAACTCAAAAAGAGGCTAGGATACCAAGTGAAGGATGTGCTTTCTAGGATGATAAAGATTGCTAAAATTTGATGCAGGGTTGCTAGGATTGATCTAGGATTGGCTAAGATTGGTTTAGGATTAACTAGGATGCACTAAGGAATGGTTGAGGATTGCTAAGGAATGGTTTAGGATTGAATGTAGATTTATACTAGGATTATTCTTTGGATGATGTGTGATGTGATTCTAGGGATGACAACTAGGGAAGTCCTAAATGCAGACGAAGTTATCTAAGAAGAGGAAGAGTGGCTGATTGTAGTGATGAAGCTGCTAGGCATACTATGTGAAATCAAGTATGTGTGTTTACAACTAGACGATAGGCCAGATTGGTGGAGCGCTCAAAGTGAATGAAGGCATTGTTTGTGCAGAATTTCTGCAGAAAGCAAAGAATTTTATAGTTGTTCCTAATAAGTATTTTCCATGGTTCATTGCCCCATAGGGCTTTAATAATCCATTTGGCTGCCAGAGCAGCCCGATGTACTTTAATGTCTTTCAGCCCCAACCCTCCATGCTTTCTCTCCTGACAACACCATTCCCATTTCACACAGTGCATCTTTTTTTTCCCTTTACTATCTGACCAAAGGAAGTCTCTTAGGATCTTTTCTAACATATTAGTTTGGGTATTTACAAACATCCATGTCGATGCATAATAGATATGGTGGGCAGATAGTACTTTTTGAACAACTTGTATCCTCCCAGCAATGGATAGCGTCTGAGTCTGCCATTTGATGTATTTTTTATTTTTCTTATCATATATCCAGTCCCAGATGTTCCCAAAATTTAGTTCCACAAAGAATAGTATCCCCAGATACCTAAAAATTTTGTTCGGACCAGCCCACTGCCACCCTTTACCATCTAGCCAGACAAGGGGCTCATTAGACCATCCTAATACAGTTGATTTATAATGAGAGATTTTGGATCCAGAAGCTTTGCAAAAAAATTTGATCCTTTCTACAGCATGGTGAAAATTACTTTCTGTCAGGCCTAGAAAGACTGTTGTATCATCTGCAAATTGTAAATTTATAAGTTCTTCACTATTAGGGAGAGAGATTCCCTTGATTGGGGGGCCCATGTTCTATGCCCTTATAATATAATACATAGCATCAACATCAATAAAAATATTGAAGGGGCTATTGGGAATCCTTGTCTAATAGATCTCTGAAGATTTATTGGGTCAGATAATTCCCCATTCAAATCAATCATTGTGGATGCATCCTTGAAGAGAATGTTGATCCGTTTACAATATATCTTTGGAAACCCAAAGGCTTTTAGCATACCAAGCACAAAGTTCCATTCTACTCTATCATATGCTTTTTCAAAATCTAGCAACACCATAGCCACCTCTTGTCCCTCTGATTTGGCCTAGTGCATTGCTTACCAACTTGTGACAAGGTTCTCCAAAATGTATCTTCCTTGAATAAATCTAGTCTGTGTATATGATATGAACTTTCTCAAAAGGGGGGAAATTCTCCTGGCTAGGATTTTTCCCAATATTTTATAGGAGAGGTTTAAGAGGGTGATAGGCCTCCAATTTTTCACTAGTTTCTTGTCTCCTACTTTGGGTAAGAGATTAACCACTCCCTTGTTAATGTTCTTTCCTAGGGACCCTTTTTTAAATGCTTCCTCATAGACTTCCACAAGTTCTGTCCCCACCCATTCCTTTTTTTTCTTATGAAATTCAGCCAAGAGTCCATCTAGTCATGGTGCTTTATCATTGGTAAAGGAGTCAATGGCTGCAAAAATCTATTCAAGAGAGAGAGGTTTACTGAGAAATGTATTATCATCTTTAGTTAGTTTCTTGGGTATTATATCTAAACACTATTTAAGGGCTCTTTGACTGTCTAGGGAAACCTCTACGGTGAACAGTTCATTGTAGAACTGGTGTAAGGTATTTCTAATTTTCTCAGTCATTGGTGAGGGCATCCCCCATTTGAATCTCTTTGATCATCTCTCTCTATTTCTTAGCTCTGATGATATTGAAGAAGTACCCCGGGCCTTTATCACCCTCATTTATCCAGTTCATTCTAGCTCTAATTTTTTGTCCCTATGTCTTGTATCTCTATATGAGTCTCAAGTTTTGCTTAGTACTGGTTAGTTGAGTTTACAATAGGGTATCATTTCCTCTACTCTATAGCCCTCTCTCTATCTCATTCAACCTTCTTTTCTAGAAGGATTCTTCTCTATTTCTGTTCATAGCAAGCTTCTTTCCAATAACTTGAAATATGTTCTTCCAAGCATTTACCATTTTTTCCCAAAGAGATATTGCATCATCTAGTGGGTTACAAAGCTTAGTTAAGTAGGTGACCATCTCAATGGCATCTTTGTTGTCTGTATCTTCTAGAAATAATACATTGATTTTAAAGGACTTAGTTCTCTTTTCATCATCTCCATAGATTGTATTTCTTTCAAATATAATACATGTTTGAATGGGTGAATGGTCTCATATCGATGCTGGGCATACCACAACTGGGGCATGGCTACATTATGTTATAAATGAAAATGCATAGGCATCTTCGTAGAATCTTTCAAGTCTACAATAAACTCTATGCTTACCTTTGTGGTTATTACACCATGTGAACCATATATCAGCAAATTGGCCCTGCATTTTCTCCATGGGATTGATAAGGTTGAATTTCCTTTTGAACTTATGCCAAAAGAACAACTCGTTACCTTTCCAACCTTGTGTCACACTTCTCATTTTTTATTCCCTATGCTCAACCATGTTAAAATCCCCTACAAAAACCCAAGGCTACTTAGGTAGATTCATAGAACACCATTCCCAAAGATCTTCCCTCTCTCTGTAGCAATTAGCTATATATATATTACACATCCCAAAAGTTTTTGAACCACATTTGATGGTCACCCAGATGACCCTTTGAAAAAGAGAACATCCATGGTTTTCTATATGATCTTCCCATTTAAGGTTGATGAGGATAGCCACACCTCCTTTACCTCTTTCATGGTTAGAATGAAAACTAATTTCTTTATCCCACATAAATTTGAGAATAGTGTGGGCTTGGAATACTACTATTTTGATCTCTTGCAAGAAAATGACATCTTTATGAACCAGTTGGTTACACCACCTTCTCACAGTATATTTTCTATCAAGCATCTCTAACCCTCGAACATTCCATCTATGGATGTGCATCATGGGTAACTACTTAGGTTGGGGTTTTGTGCTTTTGTACAGCCTATTGAAACAATCTGGAAGATTTTTCTTTCCTCTGATATTATGAGACAGGGAGTGCCTTTCTCCTATTTTTCTTTTCTTTCTAATCACCTCAATGAATTTATCTTCTTTATTAAATGCAAAAATTTGCATTGACTCAGGATAAATGACATATTCCATAGAGGGGGGTTGTTTATCCTTACTATTATGCTTCATTTTATCAGCTTTTTCATTAATATATACAATAGCTAGCTCTTGGGCATTCAACTTGGTGGGGTTTGCATTAAAAATGGGGCTATCAATAATATCAACATTTGATGGGTGGGCATCTAGGGTATCAGGACTCTTGTCCTCTGAGATACCATGGGCATGAACAACTACGAACTCTTCATCAAATAGAGGGTTCACTAATGTAACAAACTTTTTATTATCCATAACTCCATTCTGAATGATTTTATTACTAGAAGTATTTTTTTTTTCCTTTGGGTATGTCCTTGTTCGAGTTAGAAATAATATTATCTAGTTTATCCTGGCTAGTCTTTCCTATTTTTTTACCATCATATGTTTTATCACCACCAGTATCACTTTTATTATTCTCAAGATTATTCACTATATTGAGCTTATATCTTTGCATAGATTTTAGGGCCAGGAAATCTCTTTTAGTGTGACCATTGCATTTGCAATGGAAGCATACACTTAGGTTTCTTAACATAGAAATTTCCCAAAAAAATTGATCTCCTTCGAGATCAAGGGAAATACATTCCAAAAATTCAATCTCTGGTGTTAAGGAAACTAGTACTCTAGCATTAAGGTGAGGGAGAGTGACTCTTTCTTTCTCAACTTGTAGGACCGAGCCCAAAGGTCTCAAAATATGAGCTATGAATGGCCATAATTCAACATTTAAGTTTTTAATTTCAACCCAATTGGGTGAAGACCTAGAAACAACTTTCTCAAAATTACCTTTCGGCGACCATGGGTAAACCCTAAACATGGAGAGACCCATATTCCAAAACCTCTTTTCCAACACTCTTTCCTACATTGTGTGGTTTTTAAGAAAAACAAAAAATAGAACCTTTTGAATCATCCTGCAATATGTAACATAGATACCAAGATTTTTTCCCCAAATCGAGGCTAGCCATTCATCAAAAAACTTGTGAGAGAGAATTGCATCTTTATCTAAATACACAAAGAATATTGCAATACTTTTAAGCCTATTATGTTCATATTTGATAGCACTAACCATTTCTTCATTAGGTGAAAGGGAGATAATCTTCAAACCCAGAGGAGGAGACCTACCATTATCTCCTGGGCTGCCACTAGGTTCAATATCTCCTCCACTGACTCATCCACTTCCATTGGTTGAGGCCCATCCCACCTCTCCATGCTCGACATCCACCACCTTCCTGTTGAAAAATTTGTTAAATACTACACTATCTGAGAAGGATGAAGGATTATCGGCTACCACTTGTTTATAAGAAAGCTTCTCGCTTGGCTTCTCGATATAACCATCAACAGCGGGTTTAATGCTCTCTTCATTAATGTTATCCTTGCTTCAGCCATAATGACCTTAGAATCAATTTGACGGGATTCTCCATCATGTTTTTTCCCTCCCATCACACGCACAACCCAGGTTAGAGGCACAAAAAACCCCAAACACAGAGGCAGAAAAACAAGGGCACAAATATACCACAACACATAACAAAAAACCAAACCGAATAAAAATCACGAAAGGTACACAATGAAGGACTCCAGAAATAATCAAATGGACACAAAGCACATTAATGACATGCAACAATAATGCAAATGTCATCCTTGATCATGACACTAGGTTGCAGAGCCATTTCCCTATTCCACCCAGGTGTTCCTTTTTCGAAACATTTTGCATCAGGATTACAGGGAAATATAAACCAAAATTCATATAGAGAAAGGTGTTTCTCTTAGAAAATGGTTAATGGTGATTGATGAAGAGGATTTGAAAATGATGATTAATCCAATTTAGATTGGTGCAACATTTTCAAATATTCTTCATAATCATCATCAAATGAACATTTTTGAATCTTCTTCATCATTCATCATCTCTATATTCTACAATCATCTTCTGTCAAATGATTATCCTCAAAAAGAGGATAGTATCAATAAAATATCATGAGAGAGATTTGAAAACAAGATTAGTGGTAAATTGTAACATATTTTAAACTCCTTGGTAGGAAAATCCTTCAACTTGGCTATTGTGATTAAAATTCTTCTAAGGAACACACAAGATAGAACTAAGGGTGTTAAGCCAAAAATTTTCATGACCTTTGGATATCATAGATGAGTATAATTCATAGCAGCAAGTTTAAAAGGTGATATTTTTCTATTGTTTTCTCTCGCAAGGATTTCTAAGCAAAATTGTGTGCGCATCTTGTGTTCCTTTTGTCAGATCTTAATTGTGTAGATGCTTTGTTTATTTCTTATACTTGCTAAAGTTTTAAATTGAAAATATTGGTCTTATATTGATTCACCCTCCAGTACAAGTGTGTGTGTCTTTTCTCCAAAGGTAGATGAAGGAAATAAATCTTTTCCCTATGCTTAGATATGTGGCATCATCACTAAGTTCAACTTGTATACTTGCCTGATATTCTAGAAGTTTGTTGAAATCCTAATTTTTGAGGTTCATGTGTCTTGATACTCTATTTTCCACATGCCATTACACACTAGAAATGATGTTACTAGATAGATACAACACCATGAGGAAGGCTATGTTGTGCTTGGATGAAAGCCTATAAACTGCTTAAAGCTTCTGTTCTCTTTGCAAAGTAGTTATGTCATTTCTTGTCCATCCATTTATTCTCAATACTTGAGCAGTATAGTGGCCATTCTTGTGGCATTTGTAATAATGACTCACGTATTTCTTTTCCTATTGAAAAGAACTAGAATCATCCTATCCACATAGACACTTATAAATTCCTCCATTCTTAGCACCCTTATTTATTTTCTTGATGATAGCTATGTTTTTTACTCTCTTCCACTTTGATTGAAAGTCTCAAATTTGATCTCGCCTTGGATAAAATAATTCCAAAATTATTCAAAAGTGTAAAGCTTCTCATGAGTGCACACAACCTTGACAATCATATCCCAAGGTGGAGAGAACATATTTATAGCTATGAGCACTAAATCATAATCCACCAGCTTCATCAACAATGAGTTGATATTGAAGCTTATTGATCTTCATAAGGCTAGTCACTGTATTTGAATTGATCTTCATAATACTGGTCGCTATGAATTGTTTTTGTTCAGTACTATCTTCTGTGAAATGTTCACACTCTAGTATACAATGATCATGGAATTATACATTTCTGTTACTTTCTTCTCCTTTGTGATGTGAGGGATCAAATGGCTCTTCATTGAATCTAGGATGAACTTTACCATGGCTAACATTTTGTTATGTTTGGCCAACTGAACAGGGTTGGCAGAGCTACAAGCACAGTCCTAACATATGCAATCTGCATTTTTTTGGGATGAACATAAAATAACCCTCTAAATGATTTCACAGTTTCAGACTAAGACTAGTCATCCTTCAGCATTTGTAACACAATTAAACATAGAGATTAGCTGAAAATAAATCATATCAATAGCCTATAACAGGTGTGAATCAACACTCCAATCAATGGAGTACTTAGGGCATTCTACCCTACAACCTCTCACAAGTATCAATTTTTTTAATCACTAAGAAATGGTATTGCACCCACTAAAATCCTCCAACAACTTTGACTCATAGGTAGTAGCCCTTTTCATACATGGATTGGAAGATTTCATATTACACAATCTGATACCATGTTAATTTTCAAACCATGGTAAGGAGATTCTGAAGTCAAATAATTTAGTGCTGAAACTCAATAGTTTAATGTATGAAACCTTAATCAAAACAAGAAACTCTCTTCTCATTAAATCTGCAAAGAGATTCAGTAGTTTGATTTTTAGAAAAGAGATTTTGTATGCATCATAATTAAAATAATAAAATTAGAAAGTGTGATCTCTAAATAGACAAAGGAATGAAGAATCTAGGAGAAACTAGATGAACTGTGAAGTAATTATGTGATTTCCCCTTTTTGGGATTGCCCTAAATCTTTCCTTAAATCACAAATTCCATTCAAATAAGAAATGTAAGATAGTTAAAAGTATAACTTTACCATTTAAAAATGCCTTTTTACAAGATCAACCCTAATTTAAGTCCTACAACCATATATATCTTCATTAGGGTTAGTAATCACACATATTAATATAAATGCATATAATTATTATAATGCAGTAGATAGGTCCAATCATAATAGAGTTTGAATGAAGGAGTGTGATAGGATCGGCCAAAGAAATCTTCACACTAAGCTGAAGAGAGGATATGCCATCCCTCTTGGCTCCAAATGATAGACACATAGGATATCCATCATGGGATGGTCTACCTATTGGGATGGTTGTATATGCATCCCCTATCCATGTTGCCTTATTCATCCTCTTTGAGAGCATGATGGGTTTCAATGAATGAATTTCCCTACCAACCAATTCACACTATAGAATACCTCAGAGAATCATATAAGAATTCTTTCTTGAATGGATCAATTGTTCTTCTTGATGGTTTGATGATTAACATAGATTGATTGAATTGGAAGAAGAATAGATGGTTGGTCTATATGATTGATTCTCATTTGATGTTTGATGGATGATTGAATAATTTCCTTCAATTTGATGATTTTCTATATTAGTGAATGATGATTGAATGATTGTGTAATTCATAGAGTGATGAGGGATGATTGAGTGAGTATTGATTTGATATATTCGTGAGTGATGATAGATAAGTGATTCTTGAATTTTTGGAATGATTTCTCCTCTATACTTAATTGGTAAAAGGGTCACCACCTTTCCTAAGAATTGAGTCACCAATTTTTTATTTTTGCCTTTGAAAATAATATATTATTCCCCCAAATTGATCTCCCTTAGATGTCCTCAAAAAATGAAACCTTCTCCGCCATATATCTTCCAATGTGAGGGAAAGTCACACCTTTTCATCATGTTCACCCCTTGTAATGGTCACAACCTTTTATAATTACTGTCCTTTGAAAGGGTCACAACCCTTCATCATTTCATCCCGTTGGGAGAGTCCCAAAATTTCATAATTACCATATTTTGAGAGAGTCACAACTCTTTTTCATTTTTACCCTTTGTAAGAGTCAAAACCTTTCATAATTATGACCTTTTGAAAGAGTCACAACCCTTCATCATTGCTGGCCTTTGAAAGAGTCACTTTGTCTTCTTCCCACTCCTTTCCTCTTCCATTAACCCTTCCTTAATTTATATGCTCCATTCTTTCTTCCTTCCTCCTTCCCTCAATAAGTAGGTCCTCCGTTATAAACCTTATGGTAAAGATAGGTTTACAACCTTTTCTAAGAATATCTCTCTTCATAAACAGGCATCGTTTCCCACTTAACTGTTTCTTCTACCTTAATTCCCAATCTAATTTTCTGTTATTTTGCTAAATATGAATGGCTACTTTATTTTCAAACTGCAATTATATTTCATAACTCTCTTGTCCGATCAATCCTTTTTTTCTTGATGATTCTCCCAATAGATTTGTTCTCTCTTTTATATCTTTGAAGGAGAGGGAGTCCCAACTTTTCATTTCATGCATGTTATATTTTAATTTTGTTATTTTATTTTAATTTTAATTTTGTTTTTATTCTTTTATATTTTTATTGTATTATTATTGTTTATTATTAAATCATATTTCAAAAAGGGGACACTGCAAAAGTTCCAAATTTAGTTTTCAATTTCCTTAAGTGACACTTAAATTGTCTTTTCAATCAGGTAGTCTAACTAATAGATTGACCTAGTCTTACAACTTATCACTCCTAATTAAAGTAGTCAAGACTGAGTTAAATCCACAAATCACTCAAGTCTTAAATGGTTAATTGGTTGTTGATCTCAAACAATTCTACTTGCATAGCCAAGCCTTATTCTCCTATATAACTATGTTCTCTCTGTTGATCTCTCTGATGGACACAAGTTTAGATCTGTTGTTGTCATTGTTGTGCCATCACCATGAGAAAACTTGTCTGCCTCTAAAGATGTCTCGATATGCTTTCATCATGGTTCATTTTTATTATTTATTGTACAAGATAGCACTAAGGATGTTAAGCTAAAATTTGTTAAAGCACTCTTACAAAACCATTTGCAAGCTCAACATAGTCTAAACACCCACAACGAGAAGAATGCGTCAAGGAAAAATAAGGCTCATTGTGCTAAAGGATTGTAACTCCATTTGTGAATGTTTTAATAACTTGGTTGGGTTAATTTCAAGGCATTTGTATTGAATTTGGCGTCTTCAAGTCTGACTATCCCATGACAATTCTGTATTTTTGGTGTTGCTTTGAATCATGAATTAAGATTCATCCCCATACTGTGTTTTCTGTGATTAGGGGATGAATCCTAACATTGTATTATATTAAGAATAACCATTGGATTGTAGTGTGATCACTAAAACATGCAGGTTGCAGAGTTGAAGGTGAGGAAAGTTGTGGCATGGGTACTACAATAGCCCAACTACCTTAACAAGGACCCTATTTTATTTTGGAATCCATCTACATATGTCAAATACATGTTGTATTGACCACTAATTGGGTCATTGAAGGACTTTTGGAGTGAGATTGACAAATCCCTAGGATTTGAGGGTTTTTAGAGGCCTAATTGGGGCTTGGGTAATTTTAGAGGTAATAAGACCAAATAAACTTGATAATCCTCTAACTGGATGTATTTTATGAGACCATCCAAGGTTATAGACTTGGGGGAGGTGTTTAGAGGTAGGTATCTTTGTAAAAGTCACTATTTTGGGGGATAAACCTATGTACAAGGTTAGGACAGTAGGGTACTTTCCAAAACAACCCCTATGTGTGTGTGTGTGTAGCTTAAAATTTTTCCCTAGGTCATCCAAAGTTTCTTACAGACATTATAAGGACCTTTGTTTTTAGTTGGGGAATTTTATGAATACTGATACAGAGACTAGTTGCAGCAGCAAGGAAGATGTAAGACCCTGCCTCCTTAAGTACCAATGCAATTTCAAATTTCAAATACATCTAGATTATTTGGGTTTGGATAAGCGGTTGTGTGGTTATTTCATTGGTAAAATTATAATGTCATCTCTCTCTCTTCAAAAAGTATCAATAAAATGAAATATAATAAAAATCTAATCTATTCTAGGATGATAATTGAATAATCCTTATGATCGATTAGTATGAGAAGACATACGCCTTGCATAAATTTATTTGAAATATTATGTTGAAGCTTTATTTTAAGGAATCATGATTACTATATGAATATGGGGTGTTTATAAGACCTCACCACTTATATGACTAAATTAAACCTAATTGGTGGAAATGTATTTCTTTCGTATAAGATTAGATAGGCTAATAGTTATAGCTGAGTTATTTGAGTGGCAATACTCTTGTGATTCATTAGTAAACTTGATTGAAACTAAACATATGTTTCTTCTTTGAGATACCTTGTTAAGTATGTATTTAAAAATATGAAATTTAGATAGGATTGTTCAAAAGGTTTCTAATAAGGTATCTAAGATCACTCGTAATCATTTTTGAAATTATTCTTTCTAATCAATATTTGATACAATGAGGAGGTAATGTATTTTTAAACTATTGTATAAGAATTACAATTTCATGATAGATAATTTCATAAACTAGGAATATGAGAATGTGATTAATAACTAATGTTATCAATTATGATGATTTGATTATACTTGTGGTTGTGTTTTCACGAACGTAAGTGTCCCTACATGAGGAAGGAGAAACACTTGTTAAGATACCTCACAAAGGAGTTGGAGTAATTTAATTTTTATGGTTAGGAATAAAGAGATATGTTTATCAAGCTTTATGGGTTATTACTAAGGGTCAAATTTATTTGTGTTGAGTATCCTTATAAGAGATTTTAGGGTTTTAAAACCCTTGGGTTAGGTTAAAACTCGAATGGACCTTGGTATGGGTCATTATTTGGTGTTGTTTGGTAAATTTCATGTATCATTGTGCAAAAATAGGTGCCTAGGGTCAATAAATTGGGGTTGGGGACCTTTTTAACATTTGACATTGTCCTTAGGACTTGATGTGACCCTTCAAAAAGTCACTTTTTGGAGAGTGACGAGATAGGGCTTTGGGGAAAGTATTTTTGAGGTGGAGATTGATAAATATCTTGGAAGCATGAAGAGAGAGCATTGCCCACTTCTGCTTTTGGAGGACTTGTGTTGGGAAGAAAAGAAAGGGAGATAATGGAGATGGAAGTAGACCTCTCACATATGGAGAAATCAACTTGAAGGCTTGAAGAAAGAGATAAGTCATGTCTCTCCCTTTTGATGCTTTATTTTAGCTTAGTTTTCTTGATTATGTAATGTTTTTCTATGAGGTTTGGTTAGAGAGAGTATGAGAAAAATTTATTGTATAAGGAATGCTTGTGATTTTTTATCAAGCTATCACCATAGATTTTCATGGTGAGAAAGTCATGTATCTTGCTCGGGGGTATGGCTAGAGCCCCCGAGGCTTCATGATGTCATTACGACAGGGAGGAGAGAAAGACTTGTTTATGTCTTTGCATGGTTTTAACACTCAAACCATTAGGGTTCTTGAGGAATTAGTTTAAGAGAAATTTCAATATATTACATGTAAAACTTGTTGTATAATAGATCATATTGTTGTTGTTTTAATTTCATTATAAAGAATCATAGAAATGTATTGAAAATTGTAGGTTAAGAGTAATTTTTAAAAGTATTGGGTTGAGGTTTTCATGGTGTAGATTTATCATGATGAGTAAATAATATTATTGCAGTAGTTATTGGAGAAATCAATTATATTTCTTATTATAGATCCTATTAATGACCAGGAGAGTGTATTTAAATTGTTATTTTATCTATCAAGCCATTATAATATGTTATAGATCCCCTTCCTAAGGTCATTGTACCAACCATGTTAGTGACCAGAGAGATAGTATTCTCTTTTTGTGTTAAATAAACTTCCTAATCCTAATACCTAGTATTCAGGAAAAAACCCCTTATTGCCTTGGTAATCATACGATTCTCTAGGAGAGCGTTGAACACTAGATCCTGTAAAAAAGATAGCTGTGTCCATCCTATAATATAGCCAACATCTTTTCCATTTAGCATGCATATCATTTACATTCACTTTTCAAGGTATCACTTCCTTTCATGCATATATCATCTGTGTTCTGCTCTTCTGATATTAATTGAATAGAAATAATCCTCCAGTCTTAGCATGTCATACTGCTATTAGTATAATATAAGTGAGTTGTACAAAAAAAATGACATCTATGACAGAGAATGTTTAAACATCAATGACAGAATATCCGAATAGAAATGTTGGCTGGGAGGCGTGCATAATAGCCTAGGCTCTCAAAAAAAAAGAAGGTTACATAGTATATTAACTAGTAAAAAGTATATCACAGGTGTATTCATTTTTCTCTATATTGTATGTGCTCCAAGTGTGCATCTGCAAATAATTACAAAGTATAAATTCATAAATCTGTAAGCAATATAATCTCAATAGTAACTAATCAGACCACTATAAGTTGTAAAATTTTGTATTGATAACATTAAGGAATAATTTGGATGGTTTCCCTCAGAACGATGCAGCCATTCTTTTCTACTCTTGAAGAAAATGAAACTGGTCATCGTCGCCTTTTAGTCATCACTGGGAGGATCATTTCTAGAGTAGGTCACTAATGTCAGAAGGCCTGGTTGCCTACGAATATATGTGACCTTCCTAGCTTAAGATTAGCATGAAAGAGATCTCACATCTGTGAGCCAACCTACCTTCCTATAGATTGATTTGTCTCTAGGCCTACATTGGTTAAGGCATAGTTGTTTCCCCCCCATAATAACTCAAATCCTCTTAGAATTTTACGTGCAGTCATTCATTTAAATCGTATTATTTTGGTGTAGCTACCGGGAGGATTTTAGAATAGCCAGGGTTGTCACTACTCTAGAGATTCAAACTGTGATGATTTATGCTATAGGTGACAAGATTAAGCTGATATAGACTATTGTAGGGGCTAAAATTGGGTGATCAGGATTCTGCCTGCACAAACCGATAGATATAGGGTAGAATACTCTCCTCCCTATAATTGGAGTCAGAGTTAGAGTCACGCTCACAAGACCTCCAGCTATATCTCATCACAGAGAATTAGGGTGTACAGTCTAATAATAGGGTCGAACTCCCACCTTAAAATAGTAAGGGCCCTTTATAATAGTAGGTCGGCATCACGGGTGGAGACCGATTGAATATATGTGTGTAGTTTTGACTCCAACAATGCGCAATAGATCCAACAGGGAAAGGAGCCCCACAACTTTCATTTCAAAACCAACTATGATGAACCGCGCCAACCCTGGGTGTCTGCCACATGTAAAAAGGTAATTGAATAAGTCTGATACTAGTTAGTCATCTCCCAACAATGGGATTACAGATTTACGATGACTGGCACGAGGGCTGCATTGAACATACCATGGCTAAGTCATCAGAGGAAGTTGTCGAGTCTCAGGAATAGACTGGCAATTAGTCACCTTCAAATCATACAGGTTCTAATAATGATGAGTAACTTCGACCTGCAATGCCCAGTAACTTCAACCTGCCATTGCAGAAGGCTTGCATGCTACCATCAAGTTTGGGGACTCTCACTACCTCATTCAAACATTGTCGAGGGGTCAACACCGGGGCAGAGAGGGAGCTATTATATCCATCTAGGAAACTACCTTTGGCATTTAGTTAGCACCACTTTAGATATACGAAGATATTAGAAATCGTAACCTGCGACGAGATCCTTGCAAAAGATTAAATCATGAGTATCTTATAAATAATAATAATAATTTTATTAATTTTCTGATAAGTGTAACCACCTGAATTTGGTATGTTCTAACTATGGACCCTATTTTCCCTAAGTGTGATCATACCCTCGATTATGTCCAAATGACCCTGTTACTGCTTGGCATAATTCTTTAAATCAATTTAATATCCTAGGTGATTTTTATCACTGATTTATATTAACTATTATAGCCATACAATTCAAATCGATTTCGACCAATCAAATCAAACCAAAATCAAATATGGCTATAGTATTTAATTATAAAGGAATTAAATAAATCCCAAAATCAAATACCCACTTGTAAAATAACCCATTCCCCTAGCCTATTTAATTTAATTAAAATGGCTATAGTCCCCTAATTATTAAAAGCAATTTCATTGTTTAAATAATTAATTCCTATATTTCTAAATGAATTAAATAAGTTTATTTCATTTATTAATATTCCC
>MU226327.1:37102-51608 GCA_018584345.1 Thuja plicata
TTAAAATGGCTATAGTCCCCTAATTATTAAAAAGCAATTTTATTGTTTAAATAATTAATTCCTATATTTCTAAATGAATTAAATAAGTTTATTTCATTTATTAATATTCCCTCAAACCCCAACCTAATCTATCTCAACCACTTCTACCCTGGGTTCTAACCCTTCTCAACTCATTCACCCATGCTAATCTAACCCTAATCCTAAATTCTTCTCTAAACCACCTCCTAATGTTGTCACATTCCATTAAGGAATACTTAGCAACTCAACCCACTTGAGAAAGTCCACTTTCTCAAGTTGGACTTTCTTAAAGTCCATTTTCTCAAGCCACTCTCTTACATCCTCCCTTGCCTCTTTAAGGCTTTCATTAATGACTTATTGATGAAGATGCCTTAAGCCTATGTCTCTCACGTGCCTTATTAATGCCTTGGGCATTAATGGCTCTTACATCTTCATTCATGAGTCTTCTACTTCATAAATGAACCTTGTCCCCCCTCTCTCTCTCCCATTCTTCTATAAATAAAATCCTGTTTTGAGAGCAAAGAAGCCTTCACATTTAGATCAAAAACACATTGTTATGCTGTTGGATTCATCCTAGATTTGTATTTCACTTATTATCTCATTCTAGTTCATTGTTATTATTCACACTTTTAGAGCTAGATTACATGCTTTTTCATCTTTTTAGCTTAAATTTGAATTAAATCCTTCATGCTAGAATAGTATTGGTCACTGATTTATAGCATATTCTGAAGGCTAGTATGTTATGAATCACGCTCTTTCTAGTTAGAAGGCAATAGGTCAGTTTTAGTGGGTTGTACATGCTTTTCTAACCCTTTTGGACTAATATAATGACTTATTGAGTGTTTGTGTTGTTCTCAACAGGTTCCTGAATACACATGCACAATAAGCATTAAAATAATTGGGTAAGGTTATAGTATTTTGAATTTTAAATAACATTGTTGTCTATACTTGGATATGGAATTAGATTAAAATAATGATATATTGTAATCAAATTTGAAGTGTCGAGAAAAGTTCGACGAGCATTAGGTTTCATGAACTCGACTTTTGTTATGAAAGTTTCTCTTCATCCTAAAAATCATAGAAGACTAATTTTAGATTCACTTCCTTATCATAATATGATTTCTTAATATTTCTTTTATTATTCCAATTGATTTAATTTAAAATGTGTGGAAATCCATACTAATATAATTTATTGATCTATAGTAATAATTTAAATATGAGATGTTAAAGTATCTAGAAAATAAGTTGTAGATTTTAATATTATTTCATTTGTGTAATTATAATCTTTGTAATTTAGGAATTACCCAACGCTTTGCAAATATGTATATAGAATATATTTCTTAGTCTTACAACTGATCATCCTATCATGATACATAGCTATTGCCTTATAATAAGTGGATAGTAGATCATCAAGATAATCAAGTAAATAAAAGTAAACAATTAAATGAGAAGGAAAATAATTTATAAGGCTATAAAGGCAATTAATCTAATTATCTATCGTAGAGGTAGATTACTGTTCACTATAGTAAAGATTAATAATTATTATTTTATTGCTCGTGGTTTTAATATAAATGATGTTATCCACTTAAGCGTTGTCACCTAAATGACTTATCCCTCCCTTTTAGATGGGTTATTAATTGTGTTGATAGTAATGTTCGTCTTAGTTTTTCAAATATAATAATAATAATAATTAAAAAAATAAAATCGGTTGGATTTTCTAGTTAAAATTCTGGGCATTACATTTGGTATCAGAGCACTAGGTTTCAACACTAGGGCATCATTGGGTCCAGTTTATGTAGTACACTCACAACTCTACTTAGTATATTAGATCTTGTAAGCTTGCATAAAATTAAGTTATAGCAAGTGATTGGGATGTAAACAATATTATTAAATCAAAATTAAATAATACCAGATCTCCTTGGATTGGAGAATGTAAACTATTAAAACTTTATCGATGTACTATGGTAGCAAATGTAGGAAAATATTTAAGAAAGCTTATCTTTGAATATATATGAAACAAGTGAATTAAAGGAAACAATTTTAGTGCTACGAAAGTGTGTTGTAATATAAGGGAATTCATCGTAATATTATGCATAATGATATGATTTAAAAAGTATAGAATTATTTGACTACTAAGATTGTACCCAATAAATTTTATGTAGAGTGAGTACCCTTCTTTTAATCTGGTTATAATGTTTACTTGCATACAACGATAGAACCCTCATGACCTCCATCTTTTGTGCAAATAAGTCTTGTTAGCTTCTATTTCAATCTGGGTAAAGAATGAACACGTTGCCTTATAAAGTATAAGATCTAGTTGTAACTCTAAATATGCACCCATGACTATCTATGATATTAAAATATTAGTTCTTTTATATCTCTAAAATTATAAGATAAAAAGGTATTTCATAATGAGATCAAAATGAAGTCCTGCCAATGAAACTCCTTCTTCCAATGTTTAATCATTTTCCCTAATGCTTGGTAGTATATGTGCATGAGTAATAAGGCCTATTATAAAATGAATCCTTTTCTTGCATACAAATATAAATTTAGTTTTGTAATTCAACTTTTTCCATTCATGGACATAGTAAAGAACCTAGAGGGTTCGAATAATTTAAGTGAAATAGTGAGCACCAAAAAAAGGGGGGTTGGATTACAAATACTACCAAAACATAAGTGTTTCACTACCTAAGGTCTAATCAATAGTGGTATTAAATGATTTTAAGGATCAAGTTATAGGAAAATTGGTTAGGATGAGAACACTATGACATGATGTTTGAACTCAAATAATGTTGCATTAGTCCTTGTAGCAATGCATTGTCAGAGTGAGAAAATAAAAATTTGGGAGTTAAATTTCAATTCAAAACTATTTGGGTGCTACCATGTAAACTTATAGGCTCATAAAAATATTAAAATAAGGACTATGAACAATCAACCTTATCCATTATTGGTATTTATTCAAGACATAAATTTTTATTTTTATTTAGATCTAAGTATGAAGGTAGGAAGGATCCACGGTTAGATAAGGAATTAAAAATTAAGTACATGCAACATCAATACTCTTAATTAAAGTGGTGTTTTTGTATTTGTTACTTTTGTTTAGCAGAACCTTGTACATAAGATTATGAAAGGAACATTGATAATTGGTTAATACGATAAGGAAATTTTACTTTTCTATTGCTCTCTATGTTTTATAAAGTTAGTAGAAATTGTGGTTATAATGTGTATATGTAAGGATTCATTTACAAGATATAAAGGATGCAAAATGTGTGTGAGTAGAGGTTAGTGAGTTGTAAAAGCTACTATTCAATATTTATTGAGCATATTGTGCATGAATTGAATTACTCTATATGAGTATAGATGGATAAACTACCATTAAGTAGGGAACTTTTACATCAAAAATACCAAACTTAGACGATACTGAAAGGTTGAACATTAATCTAGAAGACATAATGATAGAATTGAAGGTAATATGAAAAATAAAAAGACTACAAAAGTGTTTTTTCAAGAAAATACGTATTAATGTATCATCTTGATAATGTGGTTCATGACTTGTGTAGATTTGTGTGCACCCTAGGATGTGATAAAATATGTGTTTTGTATCAATTAAACCTATGTATGGAAGTGCTTGTGGTCATTGTGAAAACAAAAAGGTGTGTCGTGACATGTGAAGTAAGCCAGTAAATGTGATGTGCCTCAAGTTGCTGACCTTTTTCCCCTAGCTTGGATAAGGGTAAGATGGGTATCATATGTGGTCTAGAAAATAATACCCTTTGTAAGAACATTATGTATTAATGTGGTAGATGATATGTTTTGTGTGAGTCTTGTTTATTTTTGCATTGGTAGTAGCTCCATAGTGTATGCTATAGGAGATGCACACCATGTAATTAGGGGTTGAGTGATAGAGGACACCCATTGGAGTCTTACGAACAAAATTTATGGTGGTAGTAGCTCCATAGCATATGCTATATGGGACGCACACCATGTTGAGAGATAGAGGACCTCCATTGACTACAAGACTCTGAAGGATGTTAGTCCCTATAGACTCCCCCACATGTAAAACTACATTGGTTGGTTCATAGTGTAAACCCACTCCTTAATGTGTTTACCCATGGGTCGAGGATGGTTCCTATTATGGCAGTGATACATGGATATTATGACAAATATATTGGCTTTTTGGATATACGGCATTACAGATTCATTATTGATCATGTCCCAAGTTGTGTGTGACCGATGTTGGTTATATTTTATGTGGTAGAGACCACCTTCTTATGGCATGCTATTATATGATTATGTGGTTAGAAGAACCACCATTCCCCTCCTCCCTCTCAGTGGCCTTAGTAAGGCCACATAGTGCTCATAATGTGCAATTGTTGATCAAATGTGGATTGTTGATCTAGTTTATTTTGTTGAGAATTCTTATTTTATTTTATTGATATTTTCCAACAACGCAAAATATTATTGTTGGGCTACTTAGCCAAATTATGTTTGGATGGTCCTATTTGCCTCAAGGACATGTCTTTACTTTCTTTAAAACTAAGGTCTTTCTAATGTGGCCACTCTTGAATTTTACTTATTGATCATTTTTATCTTTGGTTTTATGACTAATTATCGAGGCCCTTTATTGTTGAAAAATGTTGGCAAAATATGTTTGTAATGTGACTTCTGTAAACTGTCATACCCAGGAGGGGTTCCTGACAGGTTGTATGGGGGAGTAGATGCACTGGGGAATCTCTTTCTTTGTGAGGATGGGGGTGAAAATGGGACGGTCACAATCCATTCCCCCCTAGATCATGTGTGTGATTATTTTGTACCTTCCTTTGGAGGCTAACCCCCTTGCACAAACAAAGGAAAGGTACTAGGAAAGGTATGGGGGGATTCTTAGAGCGGGTCCTCATGGCACCATCCTTTCCTATGTCATCAGTACTATGGATAACCATCCTCATAAGCCCGTTGTTTGATTTTTGTGTTGTGTTAGTGTATTGTAAAACCCTTGTGTATGTTCTTGTTAAATTGTAAGGTTATCAATCAGTAGAGTGTGGAATTACTATAAGCTGTGAAATAACAAAAGTGATACAAATTAGGCAACGTAATTATGAATGCCACAATGAAATTGGAATATTAGAGTTACCAACATCATGAGCAATGTTTGGGGGTACAACTTAATTGTTAATTGTATATAAAATGAGTGGTGTATCAAGAAACTCTCATGTGACTTTGTTTCAAGGATTGATACTTTAGATGATAATACTATGGGAAGATGTCATTGCAAATTGAAGAATTGTGGGAATGATGAAAATATGGGATGCATTAGAAATATTGAAAATAAATTATTTTATTGTATGTATATTCTTGAAGTGGCTAAATTAAGTAAATATATCTTAAATATGTTTATGGTTTGAGTTTTATAATTTATAAAATTAAGAAAAAAGAGTATATGTGGGATACAAATTAATCCATGTACATGTGGTAATGATTTATGTTCATCGTCAATAAGATTAAATATTAAAATGTTAAATGATTTAAGTAAGGTTTTATGATGATAATTATGTCCCTAAATTTGGTGACTTCCAGGAGGAAGTCAAAAACAAGGGGAGGGGGATGTAAGACCCCGCCTCCTTACGTACCAATGCAATTTTAAATTTCAAATACATCTAGATTATTTAGGTTTGGATAAGCGGTTGTGTGGTTATTTCATTGGTAAAATTATAATGTCATCTCTCTCTTGGAAAAGTATCAATAAAATGAAATACAATAAAAATCTAATTTATTCTAGGATGATAATTGAACAATCCTTATGATCGATTAGTATGAGAAGACAGATACCCCTTGCATAAATTTATTTGAAATATTATGTTGAAGCTTTATTTTAAGGAATCATGATTACTAGATGAATATGGGATGTTTATAAGACCTCACCACTTATATGACTAAATAAAACCTAATTGGTGGAAATGTATTTCTTTCGTATAAGATTAGATAGGCTAATAGTTATAGCTGAGTTATTTGAGTGGCAATACTCTTGTGATTCATTAGTAAAATTGATTGAAACTAAACATATGTTTCTTCTTCGAGATACCTTGTTAAGTATGTATTTAAAAATATGAAATTTAGATAGGATTGTTCAAAAGGTTTCTAATAAGATATCTAAGATCACTCGTAATCATTTTTGAAATTCTTCTTTCTAATCAATATTTGATACAATGAGGAGGTAATGTATTTTTAAACTATTGTATATGAATTAAAATTTCATGATGGATAATTTCATAAACTAGGACTATGAGAATGTGATTAATAGCTAATGTTATCAATTATGATAATTTGATTATACTTGTGGTTGTTTTTGCAGGAACGTAAGTGTCCCTACACAAGGAAGGAGAAACACTTGTTAAGATACCTCACGAAGGAGTTGAAGTAATTTAATTTTTATGGTTAGGAATAAAGAGATATGTTTATCAAGCTTTATGGGTTATTACTAAGGGTCAAATTTATTTGTGTTGAGTATCCTTATAAGAGAGTTTAGGGTTTTAAAACCCTTGGGTTAGGTTAAAACTTGAATGAACCTTGGTATGGGTCATTATTTGGTGTTGTTTGGTCAATTTCATGTATCCTTGTGCAAAAATAGGTGCCTAGGGTCAATACCTTGGGGTTGGGGACCTTTTTAACATGTGACATTGTCCTTAGGACTTGACGTGACCCTTCAAAAAGTCCCTTTTTGGAGAGTGACAAGATAGGGCTTTGGGGAAAGTGTTTTTGAGGTGGAGATTGATAAATATCTTGGAAGCATGAAGAGAGGGCATTGTCCACTTCTCCTTTCCGAGAACTTGTGTTGGGAAGAAAAGAAAGGGAGATAATGGAGATGGAAGTAGACCTCTCACATATTGAGAAATCAACTTGAAGGCTTGAAGAAAGAGATAAGTCATGTCTCTCCCTTTTGATGCTTTTTTTTAGCTTAGTTTTCTTGATTATGTAATGTTTTTCTATGAGGTTTGGTTAGAGAGAGGATGAGAAAAATTTATTGTATAAGGAATGCTTGCGATTTGTTATCAAGCTATCACCATAGATTTTCATGGTGAGAAAGTCATGTATCTTGCTCGGGGGTATGGATAGAGCCCCTAAGGCTTCATGATGCCATTACGGTAGGGAGGAGAGAAAGACTTGTTTGTGTCTTCGCATGGTTTTAACACTCAAACCATTAGGGTTCTTGAGGAATTAGTTTAAGAGAAATTTCAATATATTACATGTAAAACTTGTTGTATAATAGATCATGTTGTTGTTGTTTTAATTTCATTATAAAGAATCATAGAAATGTATTGAAAATTGTAGTTTAAGAGTAATTTTTAGAAGTATTGGGTTGAGGTTATCATGGTGTAAAGAAAAAAATAATAATAAAAAAAGAGAGTATGACTATTTAGATTTATCATGATGAGTAAATAACATTGTTGCAGCAGTTACTGGAGAAATCAATTATATTTCTTATTATAGATCCTATTAATGACCAAGAGAGTGTATTTAAATTGTTATTTTATCTATCAAGCCATTACAATATGTTATATATCCCCTTCCTAAAGTCATTATACCAACCATGTTAGTGACCAGAGAGATAGTATTCTCTTTTTGTGTTAAATAAACTTCCTAATCCTAATACCTAGTATTCAAGAAAAAGCCCCTTATTGCCTTGGTAATCATATGATTCTCTAGGAGAGCGTTGATCACTACATCCTATAAAAAAGATAGTTGTGTCCATCCTATAATATAGCCAACATCTTTTCCATTCAGCATGCATATCATTTACATTCACTTTTCAGGGTATCACTTCCTTTCATGCATATATCATCTGTGTTCTGCACTTCTGATATTAATCGAATAGAAATAATCCTCAAGTCTGAACATGTCATTCTGCTATTAGTATAATATAAGTGAGTTGTACATAAAAATATGACATCTATGATAGAGAATGTTTAAACATCATTGACAAAATATCCCAACAGAAATGCTGGCTGGGAGGTGTGCATAATAGCCTAGGATCTCAAAAAAAATAGGTTACATAGTATATTAACTTGTAGAAAGTATATCACAGGTGTATTCATTTTTTTGTATATTGTATGTGCTCTGAGTGTGCATCTACAAATAATTACAAAGTATTAATTCGTAAATCTGTAAGCAATATAATCTCAATGGTAACTAATCAAACCACTATAAGTTCTAAAATTTTGTACTATAAGAAGAAGAGGGTACTAGGAAAGGTACTCTTAGAGATCAAGTTTCACCTATTATGTGGGGTGTAAGGATTTGTGATGAAGTCTTGGTGGATGCTAGAGGAGACAGTGTAGAGGAAGGCCTAAAAGGTCTTGAAGATGAGGTAGATTTGTGGGATAAGTTTGGTGTAGGAGAACCTATCCAAATACCTAAGGAAACCTTTGGATATCATGGAATTAGTGGATCTATAGAGTTCCTAAAGGTTAATTGGGATCCCTTGAAGCCTATTATGGCAATTTTTAATAAACAATATGGTTTAAATGTCAAATGTCCTAGAAGTCCTGGTAAGGACTTATGACAAAAATGATGTAACTTGGGTCAATTGTACCCCAAAGGTTCAATTAGGGTCTAGATTTTATTTATCAAGGTTCAATAGGTCGTAGAGATTGAATCCTCAAAGTTTTAATAAGTTCTATGTAATAAAACACCAAATAACACAAGTTAACAAATCAAAGTTTGGAATGTTAACAACTAGTTATGTTTTGGTGGGAAATGACAATTAGGAGGTTTAAACAAGTATAACTACTTCCCAACCACTTTGGATCAGTTGAGGAAGTTGGGAAATATCTTATAAATATTCTTATATGTTGGCAATATAGAAAAGTACAAATTGGTGATGAGATTGTATAGACTATACACAATGATTAAATAAAATTCATGATTTATTGCATATTTTGAGTCTTCATTGCATTAGTTTCCATTTTTTTATCATTCAAATGTGTTGAGGGATGTTTTTAACATTTTTTTGATTCATCATTTAAGGATTCCATTTTGTAATATCAAATATATTTGCAAAGGGGTTGTAATGGTCAGTTTTCTATTGTTTCCATTAAGAAAAATGATGTAACCATCCCCATAATATTGTAACTGTGGCTTAGGGATGGATTGCTGACATGTAAAATATGTATTTGTGCCTAAAATTTTAGGAGTTGATAAGTGTAGGTGATCAGTCAATTGATCAACTTTTTTATGTTTGGAGGCATGAAGTGACCTTGAAAGGTGTGGCTATGGAGCAATAGTAGGAGAGCCATCCATTGGAGGACCCCATTTTATTCTTGTAGTTGTTTGAGCACACCAAATTTATGGTGTAAAAACTCTATAATTACACACAATATGGTCTTCATTTGACCTTTTTACATCAAATAAGTACTCAAACTTGTTGGAAGTACAAGAATGGGAAAGCAAGATATTGAGAGGGGGGGTGAATCAGATCTTAAAACTTAACCACTTAAAACAAATTGATTCACATTCATACATATATGAATTTCAACCTAACATCAGATAGCATCAATAACATGAAATATGTAACTCATAACAAAAAATTTGGTAACCCAGAAACCCAAATAGGTAAGACTGGAGTGGGGATGACACCCACAAAATCTTCACTACTATAGCAATATAGTGTGCTTGTTAGAGATAAAAGAGTTTGATTTCAATATGCAATCTACCTGGTTAAAGGTCTATTATGTTAAGAACTAAAGATCATTACAATCTACCTTGTTAAAGGATTTCAACTTACAGTAAAGTAAGCACTCGGCTAAGAGATTTGAAACAATCTGCTAAAACCACTCTATTAAGAGATTTCACCTAATACACCTGTTAGAATGTTCCAAGTAGTGCTCCTTTGTTATGCACTTAGATTTTGATGATAGATCTTCTCTTTCCAATACCTTTTGTGATCTCTCAATCTGATATGTCTTTACTCTGCTTATCACTGCTCTATCATTAGAAGCAATCTTATTATATCTTTTTGGATCTGGCAGCGAGATCTAGATAAACGATCAAGATCTATTGTTTATGCCTCCAATGCATACTCATTTCCTAATTGGCTCCATGCCATGCATATTATAAAATAATTAAATGCAAAATTAACTCAGTAGACAAATATTAAATGCATACAAATGACAGCCCAAATCTTATACAAGTCAGCCTAAACCATTTACACCAAAGATTGAATTAATCCCGACATGTATGCAAAAACTGTTATGCTCGGCACTAAACATCTCTAACGCTCGGCACTTAATATTCTACTCAGCTCGGCATGATGTAACTCGGCAACCTGAAACTTTCTTGGCAATGTTTCTCAGCCTTGAATGTTTAGCTTGGCCATAGTGATTAACCAACTAAAATTGCCTAAGTAAATGACTAAGTGTGGGTCACTAATCATCAACAAAACTTAGGGATTAACAATCTCTCCCTTTGATATTAGTGGAAAAAACACACTTATCATTACAATTCATTCCATCCAAAATGTTTCCTAAGTACATAGTGTACTCCCCCTAGGAATGTACATCATACTACATACAAAACTTTACATAGTAGACATGCCTTCAAGAAAAATATTTACATGGATACCTATACTGATCTCCTTATGTTGTAGCCTTGTTAGTCCTATCAGATTCCCCCTTGATTTTGTCACCAATTGCTGGTGGGGTCAAGTTATAATTGTCCAAGAACTTTTTATGAAGTTTTAATATAGACTCAAATGCAGAGTCCCAACTGTCCTTGAAAAACTTCATAACCTCTATTTTCACTTCTAGCTCGGCAGCTAGACTTACTAAAACTTTTGTAGTGGAGAGATGAGAATCTCTCTTAATCAATTCATTTGCAGATGAAATTTATTTCTACATGACCTCTAGATGAGGTATCAGACTTGTCTGAATAGTAATCAATTTGGTCCTAATCCGACCATCTTCAACCATGAGCTTGGCTATCCTCCTTTGTGCATAAGTCAATCTATTAAAATGTAAGGATCTAGTGCTAGCATCCATACTCAGTGAACTTCCAGTTGACTTTTGGTCAAGTTATAATTTCTCTAAAGCCTATAGATTATCCTTTGTGAAGAATTCAACATCAGATAACCTCTTATAAAAAGAATAAACATTTTTTGCAACTCCTAAAATTTCTACCAGAGAAAAAAGTTCAGCCTGTTTTACTGCAATCTCTCCTGAGCTTTTTGCTAGTACCTTGTTCTCGATTTTCCTCTCGGACCATTGCAATAGTTTCTCATTGGCTTCAATATTGTCATCATTTAGCTTTTGCACAATGTGAACTAAATATTCAAGAATAGGGGCTTGAGGGTTTTCATCTTCCATTTCAAAAGCCTTTACAAACATTTCTTTGATGTCATGTAACACTTACTTTTGCTTATGCTCCCTTTTCAGTTCCTTCTATCTTTTCTTCCTCTTAAGTAACTCCTAAAGAGTCTCAATCTGTTCATAAGACAAAACATTGGGATCCCATGGTGGAATCATAATAACTTCATCTATTGTGACATCTAGAATTGGAGACTTATTCCTCATAACTTTCCTCCTCTTGAATTCAGGTGAACTACTGCTCGGCTTCATTTCTACAATACCTTTTCCAGATTTAGTAGTTGTCACCATTACATCTTTTAGTTCAGTCAAGATTGCCTGCTGATCAGGCATGCTTCCTATCTTAGTTCTTGTGGGAGTTGATGATGCATAATGTGGTAGATCAACCAACACTTGCATTGCCTCTTGGTCTTTAGTCTCATTGTTAGTATCTCTTATCTCCTCACTACTATCTAGAACTGATTTTACAACCTCCAAAATAGGCGAATGTTGTACAATTACCTCTTGTTCAATTATTTTCTCCTTTTCTTCTTCTTCTTGAGCATCCTTATCCTTAGATTCCTTTTTAGTTCTTTCTTCTTCTTCCTCTTTACTCTTCTCTTCTTCAGCCTTAGTTTCCTTAATAAGTGATTCAATAGTTGAGTCCCTCGGCTCATCCTGACCCTCGGCATCTATATTGCTAGAGTCATCAATTGTCACATCCATTAGACTGTCAATATTCAAATCAACAGTGTTAACTATCTTTATTTTTCCTCGTGCTTCTGTTCTAGTCTTCTCAGGCTCAGTAGAAATGTGAACTATTGATTTTTGTGGTACAGGGGTGGATTTAGTTTATTTAGCCTTCGGCTCAGATGTTCCTTCATCAGTTTTCTTTTCTTTTGGAGCAATCAATCCAAAAATTTCCTTCCAAATTCTAGTACTCTGTTGTACTATCCCTTCAATATCATTTTTCATAATAGCATAACCTCTCTATTTAGGTATGAATTTATGCTTATGCTCTTCAATAAATTTTGCTCTCTATTTCTTGGTTAGCTCAGGAATGACTTGAGCTAAAGTGCCTTCTCTTATCTATCTCTCAGTTGTGAGTGCAAATTCCCATTTTCCTGATATAAATTCATACAACTCACTCAACACATTGTTTCCTATTTCTATAGGTGTTAAATTAAAATTACACATCATGTCTAGGAGAGCTTTCTGAACCTTATGTTTATCTTCTACCTTCAATGTTTCATACTTGATAAACTTAAAACTAGATAACCCTGCAGAATTTCTCAATTTTTCACATACCTCATTAATATATGTGGGTCTCTTGAATGATGTTGTTGGCATGTTGCTGGGTTCATCAGTTTCAATCTTGTCTTCATCACTTTCTGGATCCAAATGTAGTTTCCTTCTTGTTTTCTTAACTTGTGGGCTCGGCACAACCTTTGTTACAAATTTTGTCTTCGATCCAGAACTACTTTCTCCAATCTTCTTTGCATAGACTTTTGTTTTCTCTACTAGAGATGTGGTATCAGATTCCCTTGTCCTTGGATGATTTGCAATGGGAGGGGTAACTCTAGGCTTTTCTTTACTCGGCTTTGTTACCTTTGCTACTGTTGGCCTCTTCCATTTTGCCTTAACAATAATATCTTCTTTAGATTCACTGACTTCTACTTCTTGTTCTTGGGATACATCTTCTCCTTGTCAAATAGAAATGTCTAGAGGTGCATCCTCTAGCTCTTCACCACTTGGCAAGCCAACCATCTTTTTCAGATTTTTCATGATCTTTTTCCTCTTTCTTTCCATGGTTCCTACCTTAAGATTCATCAAAATCTTTGCCTTAGCTTCATCATAATTTCTGAATCTTTTAGCTTTAATGTCAATTTCCTCTGCTAGGAGTGCTATGATAGCTATTGATGCTTCATCAATATTAACTTCATACGGAAATGGATCCAGCCATGATACCCTAGATGTCACAGCCTGAATATAGGTGTAATTTGTATCAACTAAGAAACATATCTCTTCATAGTGCTTCTCCACAAGTGAATTGGGAATTCTGGTCCTCAACCTCATTCTCTTTTTGAATTCCACAAAATAATTTCCCATAATACCATTGAAATTATTGCCTAATTGCTGAATACATTCACTAATCTATAAAGTGATGGTTTTGTCCTTCTTCCAGACAATATTTCCTAGTGTAGGAAATGACTTTTGTACATAGAAGAATATACAAACTAGCAAAGAGCCAAACTTACATGATGAGCTTTTGGCTTTCCTGATTGATAGTAAGTTCTCAACTAGTTGTGTCAACTACAGCTTGGTAAGGTTGTAGGTGTGATTCTTTTTTACTATCTTCCATGCCTGGTCCATGGATGTACATGGAACACTATCCAGTCAGCTCAACTGATAGAACTTGTGTGCAATCACTCTCACTCCAAAGTCAAGTTCTAAATCTTTAATTGTAGAGATAGTCATACCTCTGTTGTTCCAAACAGCTCCAGTGTTAGCTGCTATCTCTTCCTTACTTTGATCTCTCATTGTTTGTTTACCACTGATAATAGGATACCCAGTAACTCTATGAATAATATCTTTTGTGATCTTTACTGGTCCATTGTCTAGCCACATATGCATATTATGAACTCAGCTTAGGTGATGCAAGAGCATCCTGGGTGTAAGGGCAATCTTGCATCACCCAAAAATATGTGTTTTTCTATTCAATAAGGGCTATTTTGTACAAAGCGACTATTTTTTGAAACTTACTATTTTTAGTAAGTTGGTCATTTGAACTCAGAATGTTCTAATTTTCTAGGTGAAGGTTCATCTTAGTCATATAAGAATGCCAGTTGAATTTCATTGCCAGATCATCTATATTGCCAAAGTTATTAAGGATTTACTGTTGAGATTTTAGGGTGCAAAACCTTTGAGCTCAATTTTTAGGACCTTAGAGGCTCCAGATCGAGGTCGAACCCCTAACTGACTGGTGCTTCGCAAGTTAGGCATTGTAGATCACAATCTCCCCTTTCTGAAAAGTGGTTATAATAGCCAATCAGAGCTACGGTTCAAAATTTATGGCTTCTGGAAGTTGGGCTACCTAATCTCATGTTTTGTAAATATTTAAAGCCGACCCTTTTGTAATAAAAGTGAAAAATAAT
>MU226327.1:77236-93143 GCA_018584345.1 Thuja plicata
TGGAGAGATGGGTGGAGTAACCCATGTGATCTAATTAGAGTTATCTCTTTGAAGATAAATGAATATTTAATTCATTTATTTATTAATTATTTTCAACATGTGAGATAATTGAATTCTTTTTAATTAATAATTGCTTTATTTGATGAAATTAAATTAATTTAATTGGAAGAATTTAATTAGTGAGTTTAAATAGTTGGATTTAAACTATAGGAAATTGAGTTTAATTAATTAAATAATGATAATTAATCAATTAAAGCTTAATTAATTAAATAAAATTAATTATTTAATTAATTTTGGGAATTGGATTAGATGATTTGAGGAATGAATTTAGAAGAAAATAGATGATTAATTAATGATTAAAAAACCATTAATTAATAGATGAAAATTAGTGTTTTTTAATGTAAATTCGCAAGCCTGTCCATTTTAGGGTATCTACATTGGGGTGTTACACATACTGAATATCTAAATTTGTAGTAACTTCTTTCTTTATACATTAGGTTCTTTTCAATAGAGTCGACATCTCTTTAAAGAGGAAAACTTTACTTATCTCCTTCTAGGTCTTCTCCCTTAGTGGAGTCACTGACTGAAATGTTTTGTTAAATAGAGTCACCACCTTCTTGCCAGAAGGAAAAAACATACTGTCTTCTGATTTCTTATCTCTAGTAGAGTCTTAATTATATCACCAGAGCTTCTAGGTAATCTTCAACATTGTATTTCATAGACAACTCCCAAGCGGAGTCACCAATTTGTTGGTGCCCAAAAATGATGAATTTTCTTTTATCCAACTAACAGGTATAATAGTGATGCACCACTTGATACCTTTGCAATTATGGCTTAATCAATCCAAGGCTGGTAGGCCTAATTTCACTTTGAACTATCAAAATTTCTATGTCGCACAACTGCATACACAAATAAACAAAGTTCCTCCCAAGGTGGTGAATCATCCTTGGAGGAAAACAACAAATCTCTTGATAATTTCTAATATGTAAAGCTTAAACTAATTTGGATAACCACTAAGAATCCTAATTTTAATTCTTGAAATGAATGATTTAATGATCTACAAACTACAAAGCATGAACTCATATAACAATTTCCAAATAATGATTAGATTAGTGCCTTCTAAAAACTTGGGCTATAGAGTCAGACAATTTTCAATCTTACGTACAATTGGAGAAAAGTTTAAAAAACTTGCTTTAATAAGACAAGACTATCATCTTCAGGGATTCCACTCAAAATATAACTCAAACAAGATTACACAGTTAGTCTTATCAAATTTAACTATGTTCAAGAGACCGACAAAAACAAAGAAAGATTTGCATATCTTTCATTTGATATTCAAACTGTATATTGATTTTGAGTTATAACATTTAGGGAATTTAACACAATGAAATAATCTATAAGATAGAATATCCAAAAAAATAATTGAAAACATATAACTTATAACCTCAAATAAAAAGAAGAGCACTTATCTTTATTAATGTTGAAAAATAGTACATTAAAGTTCATGTTGTAATTGTGATCAAATTCTGTTATACAATGTCTTTCTTCTCCTTTTTTGTTTACATTTTTCACCACATATATATGTGGATCAATCATTTTCACACCCCTATAGGGTGAAGAGACACCACCTTATGTTAAAATTTAAAAACTTCTTTTGAAAAAACTAATCAACAAACTAACTAATAACTACCTATCTTTCGGATTCGGATTTGGGTGAAAATCCAAAAAAAATTGTACGAACATAATATTTTTACGGGAGATAGGAAATTTGATTTATCGAACTAGGTTTGTTTTAGATTTTCAATTGTTGATCATTTTCATTCTCTGTCAACATCATCTTTTTAGCTGGTCAAATTTCCAGCATCTATAAAACCTTCGCATACAGAATTTTGATTGTTCTTGTCACAGAGATTCCTTCCTCAACCCCTCAACTTTTAATTAAAAAGTAATATATTTTTGTATCCCATTCCATGTACTCCATCATGTCATCAATTATTGGGCATGGAGTTTAGGATGTCATTTTTAGAGTTTTATCACTATATAGGACTCTAAATTTTGCCAAAAATTTAGAGCTCCAACAGTTCGTATCTTAGAAAAAATAAAATATGATGCACAACTATCAATTACCTACTGAAAATGTGTTTTCCCACTTATAAATTCAATTCAAGTTCTTTAAAATATCATCTAAAGTGGAAGGCAGTCTTGGCCAAACTTATAGACCTGAATTTAACAATCCTGTGAAGAGGGGTGTTGCAATGCTTATCATGGGAGGTGAAGACAAATACACTATGTCTTTCTTGTTATCTACTGATTACAGATATTTTATATATTCCTTGACCTCTTCTTTTAAGGGATTTAATGTAAATGAGATGAAGGCATTTAATGTAGAATGTGCCAGCAAGAATAACAATAGTGGCATGGTGTGTCGAAGGTGAACTTCATTAAAATTCTTCAAATTAATACAAAAGTTGATTTATATTGTAAAATATTTTGTAGATGTTAGACCAATGAATAATAAAGGAGGTTTGACTCTTAAAGGAAATGTAGAAGCATATAAAAAAGTGTAAGTTTTTACATGTTTGTTGAGTTTTTAATAAAAAATTGGATTACGGTACATAGTTTGTGTCTTCTCCCAAAGATTTGTATCAATATAAATTTGAGCCATTTGTTCAACTCTTTGATCCAATTGGGCTATGCATTTTGATACTTTAGGAAAATAAGTATCCAAAATTTAAGGGAAAGATTTTTTTAATGTTTTGAATTAGAAGTTCTCATCTTAACAAGTTACTTAATAAATCTGACTGCAATATGAAGTAATAAAATATCTTTTTGTATTAAATTAAAATATATTTTAAAGAATAACAATCTTAAATATATCCTTATATTCTTGTATATCATTATGATGGATTTTGGAATATGATCTAAAATGTTGATGTTAAAAAGAATACACAATCAAATTCAGAAGTAACTAAGAGATAATCTAATAGATTGTGGAAATATGATAAAATTGAAGAAAAACAATTTTGCAGACGGCTGGAAGAAAGGAAAGGTGAATATGTGGGGAAAGTTTTTTACTCTGACTATGAGCATAATTTTAGAAATTATGTGCCTTTCCTGTGAAGGCATTAATTTTTACAGGGACAACAAGCGGATTGGGACTCAAGCTTTCAAAATCTTCCCAAAAAATAAAGAAGAAGAAGCCCTTTTGAGCAAAGGGATGGGGGATTATGTGGATATTAACAAAATTAAGAGTCACTGGGCTAACATTTTGATTGTGATGATCGAGTATTTCACCCTGGATGGTTGCTACTCCAAAATTTACAACCTTCATTTTATTCTTGCAAATCATTTTAGGCATAAAAAAAAGGTTTTGTTTACCTTCTATCTTTTGAGCTCACTGAATAATAATGTCATGGAGCATAGGAAAAAAGTGAGCAACTCGGTGCTTTATGAAGGGCTTATTCTATTAATTTAGAAATACGTTAGAAATCAAATCCCAAAACCCATTCCCAAAAGGGTAAAAGGGAATGCTAAGCAAGTTAAGACGGATAGTAAAAAGGAGAACCCGAAGAAAAGGGTAAGGAGCAAAAAAAAGGTGAATCTGGAAAGGCAAGAGGAGATTGAAGACAAAACCCTTGACAGTCAGGGTAACAAAGAAGAGATTCAGGAAGAGGAGAAGGAGGAAATTCCCATGATAGAAGAGGAAGCTCAAGAGATAAATGAGGAGGCTCTGGTGAATGATAAAGACAAACAAGTGAACAAGGAGGACACCCAGATAAATGAGGAGGAAACACCCTTTAATGATGACAATGAGAACAGGGGAAATGAAGCCGACAATCAAGAGGTGGAAAAAGAAGAAGAAGAAAAAGAGGGAGATGAAAAGGAGGATAAAAATGAGGAAATGAATGATGGTAAGGACAAGGAAGAGCAGATAGAGTAGCTGAATTTGAAGGCTAGTAACAGGAAAAATAAAAGACAGAGAACAGACCCTGATCAGAAAACTATGGTAGGGTTTGAAGTTGATGATAGAATTCCAAAAAGCAAGCAAGATCACGGGGCTAGCATGAAGAATTGGCTCAGTGAGGAAATGAAGGCCATGAAGTAGCACCTAGTTGCAATGCAAGAAGCTATGGAGCTCTTCAAAACCAAGCTGGAAGAAATGGAGAAGGACCTTCTGATTAAGGTTAAAAACAACAACAAAGATGAGGAGATTACAACCATAGTCAATGCTCTTGTAGAAGAAAAGCTGAAAGACATGAAAAAGAAAATAAGCCACAACATGCATATGATAATTATTCTCAAGCATGGTAATGTAGGGCTTCAAGTCTATGTTCAAAATCTCAAAGCATTATATGCTTACTTGGAGAGTAGTCTGCTGGACAATACTACTATTACTATAAATGACAAACCAGGGAGCTCCAGCCCAGGGACCAAAACTAGAAGTGGCATTAAAAGGAAAGTTCCAGAGATTCCAAAAGAGATGAAAGAACTGAAGGAGTCCATTGATAAAATGGAAGAAATGCAAAAAGAGTTTGAGGAAGCCTATGAAAGTATGATGTAGTTTTTATCTGTTCTGGAAACTTTGTTGGAAGTTGTGATGGAAACTATGTTGGAAACTGTGCGTCTTTTTGGCAGTTTTTGTTTTCCTTTTTTTGGGTTTTGGGTGTTCGTTGGGGTCCTAATTTTTGTTTGTAGCAGGATATCTATGTGTGTATGGGTTGATGATGCTTATCTCTAGTAATCTATTGTAAAAGGTTTCTGGGTCCTTTCAAAACCTGTTTTTACCTTAATAAAAAACAATTATAGAAAATAACTAAAAGAAAATTACATTGTACTAGATAATACAGAAAGAAACAAGTAACAATTACAATAGGACAACAACTGACATTACATAGAAGAAACAAGATGAACCATGTTGCATAGATCTACATAGAAATTTTTATGAAAAGAATGGAAAATCACATTAGGGATAACAAATACAAGACCAAATCAATGTGAAATTTGCTTGTTTTGAAAAGGCCATGGAAATTCAATCCATGAAAATAAGGTCCAAGATAATGAAGCTCAGAACATGAGACTACAAGTGATAGGGCTCCCATTAAAAGTGAGAGATGAGACAATAAAAGAGAAATAAAGGACACCATCTATGATGCCTAAGATTTAAGAAAGTATATATTAAGATTATGAGTTCTAAATCCATGACTATCATAGTAAAGGTAAAGACAGTGAAATGTTGTTGATGAGACTAAGATATTCAAAAGATAGCCAATAAGCCATGGATCAAAATGGTATTCTAAATATATAGAAGGCAGTGAACAGGTCCAATCAATCAAGACCTCAATGTTGTCATATTAATAGAAAATAATATATAATATAGCCTTTGGAATTGGTGATTAATATTGCAATTGTAGCATTATAGTGATGAAGAAAAAAGATGTCTATGTTATAAAAAAAAATCAATGCAGATCCAAAATGCCAAAGAAAGGTTAATTTAGTGAAAATTACAAAGGATTGTATTGCAAATGATAGTGGTACGCTTGAAGAACAAAGATACTTTGTAGAAATCAGGCATGTTTGATAGTCATATAACCTTGAAGCTCAAAACATGATGTCAATACAGTGGTTCAAAGTGAGTTTATCTTGATGTTTCAATATAAATGACAACAATATAATCCACAATCAATATCCTAGATGGACAGTGCTTATACAAAGTTTGTATATAGAAATTCAAAGTATGGCTTTAGATAGTGCAGCTTTTATTGATCTAGTGTTGATTATTGATACTCTCTCATTAATATAAAGCTATCAAATTATTTATTCATATGTTGCTCTAATTATAAATTAGAATAAGAAGAGAGATAATATTTGATTATGGTCCTCCAGTTGATAAAGATAAATTAAGCTGTATTCACTGTCCTCTTATAATTATGATATGTATATTTATATCAGATTTCTAGACCTGGTTGTCTATGGTTCTTTGTATCTTAATTCTCTGAGTTATTTCCAATGTCTAGTGATGGCCCCTTAAATGGTTGTCTTCAATCAATCTACATATCCTTATTATTGAAGGGTTGTTTCTTTCATTTGCGGGTTCAAATCCTTTCTCCACAATCTCAAGTTAATGAGGGGGGTAAGTAGCACCGATTTGCAATGGGGGAAATCAATCAATTACTACTAAGAATGAAACTATGAACAATAAAATGACAAGAAATAAAGGAGTGATGCAGAGGGAATCAACCAATGATTCAAATCTGCATATCTTTTATAAACTCTTAGATCAACATCAAAACATTCGTCATGATCATAGATTACAAACTCAATCCTTCATATTCCAACAACAATAATGTCGATCTTAAATATTATCTTTCATATTCTATCAGCAACTCTAACTCTCCATTAGTCAATTACATTCAAATTGAAGACACCTTGATGCAGTTCTAATTAAGCACAAGCCTGCAGGGATGAGGAAAAACGTTCACCACTTTTCCTTTCTCAAAGGCCGAGTACCCAACATGGTGATCTTCGATATCATTCAATCTTTCTCTACGGCAATACACCAACACGAAGTAAGTATTATACAACTTGATGAAACAAACTCATCAACAGCTTATGTGTATCCATTGTTCTTTGCGGACTGTGGTAGGTTTCATCACCATGCGGGTTGATTGAAACACGACCTGCTATCTTTCTTTGCTTCCAAATATGGAGAATAAGGTATAAAGATCTTTGAGTGACAATGATGTTTGATATCATTCACCTTAACCCGAACACAAATGCAATGCACTTTCCTCCTTCTCGGTCCCCTTTTTCAACATGACAGAAAGTTATGCCTCTCGGTCTCCATGCAGTATAAACTGGTTAGTAATGCATATAACTATTTCTTTAAACTGTTTCTTGTCACTATGCATGTGCATGTATCATATCTACCAACCTGACTGTCATTTTGAAGGATATAATTAATCCAAAAATGAATAACAAACTGGTTAACCGAATGTTATAAAATTAACATTTGAAAGAATTCCCATTCGGGACTGTCACAAACTGCTTTAATACACATTTAAAACTTCAACAAAACTTGATTCCATAAACCCCAAATAGTTCTTGATTATCGATTTCTAATAAGGAACCAAAATTGATTTCTAATAAACTTCAAAACAAAACCACACGCCAAGAACTAATTCATATTCGAACAAAATAGAGATACTTGAAACAGAACGGCAAATAGAGTAGATCTCGAATGTAACATAGTTTAGAATATGTCTAGATCTAATTCATATTTGTCATCACCAGTCGATAATTTAGAACAGAGAAAGAATAATAAGAAAGTAAAGAACCGAAGTTCTTGAAACTAGATCTGGTCTTTCATTTCTTTATTCTGTATTTGATTACATCTTCTCATCGATTCTTTCCATACTAATCTACTATTCTCTCTACTCCCTAATGCCCCTTCTCGGCTATTTTAATTTCATATATAAAGATCTTAAAACCCACTAACTTCCCAAAACCGAAAACTAAAATACCCCAACTTCTCTAACGGTTGTCATCACCGATTAGAGTAAGTTTTAATCTCATTAAACAAACATTAATAAAATAACTATTTAAAACTAAGATTATTCAACCCGATCATTAAAATAACCATTCTTTTGTCTAGATCTTTGAAATTCATTGAATCGGGCAAGGCCCCTGCATCAAGGAGGAATACAAATGAATGCAAACCAACAAGTCTCTAATCTTCTATTGTCTCTCTCTACTCCTTCTGAAATACTATTTGTGTGGTGCTTAGTAGTGGTGTGGGCAGCATCCATGACTTAGGAGTGTCGAGAAATGAAGGAATTATATTTTTCCATTAGTATACTTAGAGAAAAACATGATCTACACCATCCATTTACACAACACTGATAGACAGGGCATTGCACTACCTGACGCTAAGGTTACCCGATAAACACTATTAAGTGTTATCTAATGACAAAAAGGTTCAAGGAAACCCGACGAGTAACAACAGTGCAACCTGATGGAATAGCATAGAGAGGAACCCAACAAAAAAATAGAACCCGACCAACAGTTCAAACAAAGGAACGCCAATAGACTTCAAATTCAAACTGACGACCAAGAACCGATAGTCAGTTACATCTCGCAAAAAGTGGATCTAACTTTCCATGTCAGATAAATCATTGAAGTTGTATTTATAGCTTCTTGATTTACTTTTAAATCTATTATGTGAAGAGGAAGTAATGTATTTATTATTTTTTTAATTAGTTTTACTGATTTAAAACATGCAAACTAAAGATCAAGGTCAAGTTGTAAACCTTGGATCTAAGAGTTAACATTGAAAAGTGTGATTCCAAGATAGGTCAAGTACTTGTATAAATAGGTTCTCAATCCATTGAGAATATTTGTTGTTCAAAAAGGATAGTAGCCACGGAGAGAATCTAAAGACTAGACAGAGAATTCATGCAGAAGGACAGAAAAAGAATAAAGTCAGTTTCAGGAACAGAACAGAAGCTACCGACAAGCAAAGAAAAGGTATTCATCAATCACTTAAGGTGATATTATACTTCTGAGAGCTTTAATGGATATGTAATCAGAAATTATAGATTGTATGTAGTTAGGTCAACATTTTTACTCATTCTAACAAGTGTAGTATACTTATGAAATCCTTTCAAGAAAGGTGGGCTTAACCGTCCTATTGTAAAATCTTATAACTGAGTGCACACTTAAATCAGTGTTGCTAAAGCTCTTAAAAGAGTACATCTTAACAGGTCTCCACCTTAATACTCCTAACATGATAGATCATCAGAAGTGATCAAATTGTAAGCCTTAATCGGCTCCCTTACATTCTGCAGATAGTAAAGTTTTGTGGGTGCCATCCCCACCGCAATTTTTACTTCCTAACATGAGTTTTCTGTGATACCATATCTTGTGTTATGTGTTTATCATTTTCATGAATGTTTCTATGAATATTGTAAACCATTAAAGATTATGAATGAACAATACATATATAAGAAAGAACAACAGTAATGGTTGGTAATGCAGTAATGTATGATTACTAATAATGAATCAAGAAAGGTGTTAAAAGTTTTAGAGGTACTGATTCACCCCTCCCCTCTCAGTACTACCTCTCCTTAATTTCAACAATTGGTATCAGAGCGAAGTCTCTTCTTGGAAAGCTTAAAGGATTAAGAGCAAATATCATACAATGGAGAAGGACAAACTTGATAAGAACATTGAGAACAAAAATCTTGAGATACTGATGTTCTATGGATATTATAAAGAAGCTAGAATCAAGATGAGAGAGTTGCTAGATGAGAGGAAAGGTATGGCTACCTAGAACAATGAAAAAGATTATCAAGAAGAAGAGATTCCAGATTTCTTTAAATCTTTAGAATTAAATACAAGTAATATATCAGATACATCAGAAGAAAACATCATAAATCTAAAGGAGATCAATCAACATCTGATAGAACAAATAAATATGTTGCAAATCGGTCAAGAGAGCTAGATGGTAAGAATGATTGATGTATTGAGTTTTTCTAGACAAGATAAAATAGAAAGAACACTTGCTATTGATGACATAAGGAAGATTATAGATAGACTACAAGAAAAGGAATTGGAAATTCAAATACATGCTAAGCATCACCATGATCTCACAAATCAAATTATTCTTATGAGTCAAGAAGCAAATAGAATAAATGTGGAACTCATTGAGAGAATACAGATTATCGGTGAACTAAGAGAAGAAAATGAAAAGCTAAAACATGAGGTTAGAATTCAGCAACAACATAATGAGATTATCAGAAAGGCTGAAGAAAGAAATAAAAGAATGGATGACTTTCTTGAAGGACAACAAAGAGTCAACAACAATAATGGTATAGGCTTTACCAAAAATGGAGAACCATCAAATCAAGCAAGCTCAAAGAATGTCTATGAAAATCCAAGACCAAGAAAGCTAACATGCAAGCACTATGGAAAGCAAGGGCACACATCAAATGTATGTCGAGGTAAAATGAAAGGTATTCCAAAATCTACACCTACATTCATAGGATTTCATTATAAATGTAACAAAAGAGGACATAAGACTTATGAATGCAAGAGCAAGATAGAACAACCAAAGAAAGAAACCTACATGGACAAATATTATCTTACATGCAAGATAAATGGGAAATATTATCTTACATGCAAGATAAATGGGCACACATCTGAAGAATGTTGGAAAAAGAAAAAGCAAGCATGGAAGCCTAAAGGTCAAAAGATTCCTTATCAACCAAAAAGAATAGGTAATAAATATACATGGGATTACAATACATGGACAAACTATACAACATGTGGTAGATATGGTCACATTGCTGCAAAATGCATGAGAGCATGGACCAAAAGGTCTAGAGGTTGGTCAAACCCCAAAATGGCATGCTTACATTGTGACAAAGTTGGTCATCTCAAGAAAGATTGCAAAGATTGATTGACAAAGTCAAGCACATATCCCAATGGAAACACCATTGAAGATGTCCAGAGGGAAAGAGAAAATATGGAGAAAAGATTCAAGAAATTATGAAGCTGGACCAAGCAATGAAAATGGTGACACCCCATCCAATGGATCCAGTGACATCACCAACCCCACCTAAGATGAACAAGTAAGTATGGAATTTCATTACACCAATTCATATTTTACATTAGGTCTATTATACAATTGATAGATAGTCAAAATCTGCATGAACAAAAGATGCATCTTATATTACTTGTTACAAATCTAAGAATGCAACACCGTCGGTAAAAACTTATCAAAAATCATCGGTGAACATAATAATGAGCTGTTTACACTTACCAAAAATTGTCGGTCAACTCATAAAATGGCTAAATTGCCAATGTAATTCGATGCACATCAGTAAGAAAGCAAAGTTCAGAAGTTGTCATGACAAAATACTGATATCCATCGGTAAAAGAAAAATGGGTAACAACTGCCCAAAACATCATGTCATCACCGATGATGATTTGAAAAGTCTACCTCACAAAACCTGTCTTCATGTCCTGAACAGTCATTGAGCATTTATTGCAAATAATTAGGTCAAAAAGTCTATAAATAGTCAACAGGACAACTTCATTTTTCACCCGCGATTTGAAGAGAAAGCAGAGAAAAAACAAAGCGATTAAAGAGTAGAAAGAAGAAGCGTCCACAAATTGATTCAGCACACAAAAAATAGATCTTTCATCACTATTATGAATTGAAGTAAGTACCAAAGGCACGGAAAGATCTCTTTCATTGTTTTATCAAGAAATCCCTAATTTCCAGAATACCCTAAAAACTTGAAATACAATGGAAACCACCTCAAGAACTGCTAAGATCAAGAATGATAAGAGGAATGTGTTGAAGTTGATCAAGAATATTACATGTGTAGAGCCCAAGTATAAGATCTACCCAGAAATTGCATCAAAACCCGATGAAACCGGTGCATTTTCAAAAATTCCACCTAGGGTTTTACTCATAGAAGACATTAGGTCTTATATTCACTGCAAGATTGTAGAGATAGGTGATCTTGAAATGGATGAAGCTTATAATAAGTTGTGTGATGCCAAAGGAAAACTAAAGGAAGAGCATAAACACTTGGTGGTCAAAGGGTTAACTAATGCCCTACATTTCCCAAGGGAATTCAAAACATAATGGATAAGGTTAGTCTTGAGCAGAATGCATGACAATAAGCTATGGCTAGACCAACCCAAGCAAATAACCAAGGATGTTCTTCATGATGTCACTAGTTATCCAATAACCGACAAGCCTAGGGCACACAAGCATCCATCAATGAAAGAAGTTGAAAAACTCACCAATGCAGAAGGAGACAACAGAGGTCTCAAAGTAAACACAATCACCGACGAAGAACTCAAATTTGGTGCATGTGTAGTTGGGTATAAAAAATTTCAAGCTAGTAGATTGAACAACATTTCTACTACATCAGTAAGCACAACTTACAAGATAGTAACCAAAGGAATTCAGATGGATCTATGTCAGATCCTGTTAAAACAACTTGATGAAAATATGATCAAAATCAGGTCTGCAAAGACCAACACATGTAAGTTCGGCTCACTTATCATGTGTATCTTTTTCTATTTTAAGGAATACTTTCCTTCAGTAGGAAAAGTAGTATGGGACACTACCAAACCGGTAAACCAATAGATTAGTGAACTAATTAAGTCACTAGGAGATAGTTTTGAGTCTGTTATGTCTACTTACTTCCTTGAGTTCAAGGAAAAGATGATGTAGAGGACTAGGATTCCCGAACAACTTGTAGAAAAACATGAAGATGAAATATGTTTTATGGCAAACACAGATTTTACCCATATCAAACCAGTTGTACCAAGAATAGCCTGGTTAGCTCCAATGGATTATGAGATCAACATTGATCAAGCTAAAAGTGCAATTGAGCCATTAATTAATGAGCACATTGATAAGAAACAACCAAGGTTTGGAACATATGAAGAGGCCAAATCAAAGATAAAACAAGGCCTAGAAATAAAGAAGACTGTAAAAAAAAAGGAAAAATGGTTAACAATCTCAAGAAGATTCTATCAGTAATAGATGAGGAACAAGATCAACCAGAGTCAACCGATGAACAGGGCACCATTGGTGAGGAACAAGAATAAAAGAAATCAAATTCTGAAAAAGATTGAATCTAATACACATCCACCTCCTACAAAGAAGCATAGGACAATGAGTCAAACTGCTGCAACCAACACAATGCCCCTTAAGAAAGGTCAAGTAAGGACCTACATAAGGAAGCAGCCAACTAAGAGAACAAGGCAACAAACTGTCAAAACAACACCTCCAAAGAAGAGGAAAAATTTGGTTAGGACAAAGGCTGACATAAATGATACTAAAGATGATGAGCCTAATGTAGAAAAGAAGAACTTCAAAAATCAAACAGTTGATGAAGCTGCCAAATCCATTGCTACACATGGTACAATGACTGATAAGAAAATCAGACAATGGGATACACTAAAACCAGAGGATCAGAATAAGATACAAGAGGCAGTCATAAATTTAATGATCAAGAACAAATATGCACCTGTAGAATTTATCAATCAAATAGCTAACAAGCTAGGTAAAAGGATATACCAACAATGGTCATATGCCCTACAAACAAAGAGAAAAGCAAGAGAAAGGGTACTTGTGAGACTGATGCCTCCAAAATCTAAAGTTGAAGATATCAAAGAAATACTTAAAAAGCACTTAGGAAAAAATTTTGCCAAGATAAGAGCTTACAAAGTGCTAGAAAAAAAAGTTCATTAATCTGGATACTATGACTGAAGATATATGGAGACAAATCCTGGATCTACCAGCAGAGTCAAAAAGTGGTGAGAATTGATTACTTCTCACCAACACACCTCACAGAGAGGAGATAGAAAATGCAATTCCTCAGCACATTACTCTGGACAATATTGAAAGTGATAATGAGCCTATTAACATAGATACAGTCATGGATGATATTATCCAAGATATCACTAACTGTGACTCTGACAAAGATCCACAAAAGAAAGATGATGTCATATTTATCACACTTGAGGATCAAGAACAACAACAAAGATTGAAGACATCAGATCGTACAATAATTGATGTTGCTAATGAGATAGTACAAGATACTTCAATCATGGACTCAGAAGTACCAGACCCTACAGAAGAAACACAAAAAGATGAGGATGTCACTGCTGAAAAGGCTCAAACCAACGAGAAGGACACCACTATTGACAAAGCCCAAGATACAACTCAAATTAACATGCATGTCTTAATAAAGGCAATAAACATACTAGAGGGAAATGATGGATCTACTGAAAAGGAAACAAGCACACCCAAGGACAAGGGTGATGGGGAAGCTAAAGAAACCACTAACACAACTGCAGAGAAAGCTACAGCCAATGATCAGAAAGATACTTCTATTGATCAAAATAAGAAGGAAACTCAAAAGGAAAAAAGGGACAAACAAACAGAGAAAGGTGAAGAAGAAAAGAAGGATGAGCTGGAAAAGAAAATAGAAGCACATTCTGCAGAAACACCCAAAGTTAATGAAGAGACATCTTCACATAACCAACAGGTGCCACCTGAGTAGAAGACACAATAAGCATCTTCTCCAAAGCCTTTACCTAGTAATTTAGAGAGAACAAATGAACTAGCTATGGTAGTTCATACATTTGCATCCCCTCAAATCTCAAAGAAGAAAGGAAAGAATAAGAATCCAGTAACTCTGGATGAAACAATTGAGATTCCAGTTTGTGATCCAAGGACATTGGATCCAACTGCATTAAAAAAGTATGCAAATTTCTATGAGATAAAATCTATTCAAGACAAACTGAAGAGAGCAATAAAAGAGGCCAAGGTACTAGAAGTAGCTAGAGGAATACTTCAACATATTGTACCAGACATAGATATTGATCAAAAATCTCCAATGCTTGATCAATTGGTAATACTCACAGATGCAATAACATCTTAGAATATTAATGCTGAGAAGGTTATGGAAGAGAGACTTGAACAAAAGTATGAGTTCAAGCTAGCCAAGAAAATAAGCTAGGAAGTAGCATTGAAAAAGGTTAAGCTATCTGAATTGGTAAGTACACTTGATCCAATTATATCAGAAGCTATTACCATAATACAAAAATTGTGCACTTTAGATCAACTCACTTAGGAGTATACCGACAAGATAGAAAAAATTGATGTTGATCTTAAGACCAGTGCACAAAGTCTCACCAACACTAAAGAAGCACTTAAATTGCACAATGAACAAATCATACAGGCTAGGAAACAGAGATAGTACATATAGTTTGCAGAGATGAAGTACAGAGATGAGGTAGATGAGCTCCAAGCTAAGCTCTTACCAACACTTACACTCCTGCAACAACATGTGACGCATGAAAATACACTAATTGCCACCCCAAAAATGTATGTCCTTGACAACATTTATGATATGCACACAAGGCTAGAGCTACAACACATGGCACTAGAACAGCTGAAAGAACAATGGGAGAAAATGCTTGAAGATATCAAAATAACCCTTTCTAACATATTTGACACATTGTAAGTTGCACATTTTTGTTACAATTTTGGCATATTATAAGTTGTACATTTTTTTCATCAGTATGAAAGAAAGGGGGAATTTGATATGTTCACTCACCTTAGTTAAAAGGAGGAAATCATATGTCTAGCAAAAGAAAGGGGAAATAATGTACATACAGAGAAAGACTAGTATACATGTACATATACATACACTATACTGATGCATGTATGCACCCTAAAATGGTTGCCTAGACTTTGGGCCCCATTTATTATTTTATCAATTTATAAAATTCCTGAATCAATGCTTTGGAATATTTTCAATTCAAATCAATTTCCTTGATCAAATTGTAATTAATTCAATTATTCAATTATTTCAATGTTTCCTAAGGTTTGATCATTTTTATCTAATTAAAAGATTTAATTTTCCTTTTAATTAAATAAAATTTATCTTATTTAATTAAAAGATTTGATCTCCCTTTTAATTGAATAGAACTTATCTTATTTAATTAAAGTAAATTTCTCCCTTTTAATTAAATAAAATTCCTCTTATTTAATTAAATTCAATCTCCCCCATATAATTAAATAAAATTCTTCTAATTTATTTAATTGAAAGAAAACCCCTCTTTTAATTAAATAAATAAAAATCTCCACTTAAAGCACTTTATTTGTTGAAAAAGGTAATAAATTAAATAAAAATGCCTTTTTCATCACATCCTCCTAAGTGGTGGGATTTTTTCCTCTTAATCATAGCTTTGATTTTTGCCTCTTAATCTCAATCGTTCACTTTTCTTTAAAAGGAGACCTTTCTTTCTCATTTGGAGATCATCTTTTTCATAGTATTGTTATGCTGCAGGTTTGGAGAGCAATTTTGGAGGA
>MU226327.1:139896-160009 GCA_018584345.1 Thuja plicata
TTCTATTTGGAAGGTTTCTGGGTTACCAATCTTTGTGTTATGTGTTATGAATGTTTACATACTTGCAGTAGATTAAATGAATGAATGGTTAAAGAATATAAAAGTGCAGAAATGTTTTAAAGTTCTAAGTGTTACTGATTCACCCCTCCCCTCTCAGTAACTCTGTTAGTCCTAAATATTTCCAACAGAAGTGGCCTTGGGTGAAGGGGTTAGTTGGGCTCTCCATTGTAGTGAGAGTCTCTTCTCATGGAGAGAAGAGGGAGAAAATGCAAGGTGTATGGGCCCTTGCATGCAATTGTATTTTATCCTAATTTTGGGGGAGATAAGGGAAGATTGGATGGAAGATGTATGTGGTTTTTCCTTGATGAGAAAATGACCAAATATGTATATGAAAGGAATGCCAATGTAGCCTTGGTAAGACATGGAAAAACTCTTGTTAAAAATTTTGAATAGGCAATGGCATTCTCCTCCTTGGAAAAGCCCACCTTCACCCTACTTCAATGGGTTTGGAAAACTCATTTGTGAAGCCTTGGTTGGGAGTTAATTGTTGTGTTGTGCATATGTGATGGTCGTGAGAATTTGGATGTGTTAACTGTTTAGCCTTGGTTCTCCAAGCTCGAGGGTGGTCTCCTTGAGATCTTTATTGGGAGGTGAGCTTCTCATGTATTTTCAAGTTTTGAAGTCAAGATGATTGTGAAAAAAACTTGGGAGAAATCTTTATTTTGGTGTAGTTGTGTGAGAGCAACTTTAATGTTGCATGGTTACTCCTTGTATTGAGATTTAATTTTGTTAAGTGTTGTAATTTTCATTTTGAAAGCTTTGTTAAGCAAGATGTGAAAAGCTCTTATTAATTATGTAATAGTTTCATAGCATGAGAAATCTTGTAGATTTAGGAATCTTGTAATCTCTATAATGTATTTGATTTTAAATTTTCAAGTTAAAAACACTTCATTATTCCTTTGAAAATATGAATTCTATTGCATTAGGATCAATACTCTACTTAGAATCTTCATTGCAACCTCAATCCTTGAGAATGAGAGATTAACTTGATACACATAGAAAAAAATAAAAAAATAAACAAACAAGTTAGTATATTAATGTAAAAATGAACTAATACTATTAATCAATCTTTAGTTCACATAGTGTATTGCAATAATAAACTAAACAAATGCATACAAATTTTTACTCCATAAGAAAATCAATAATCAACATGATAGAAGCAATAAACCATATTACCCATGACACTTTCCTGATTTTTAGAGCAAAAATACTCTCTGAAAAATGTATGGGGAGGGATTTAATTCCCCCTTTACACATAGAATATTCTCTATATATTCTCCTCACTAAACCCCCTTAATTAACCACTAATTATCTATTTAATGATAATACATATTTTTAATTAATAAGGGAGGCATGATGTTGCACCCATCTCGTGGGCCCCACACACTTATGTTGTAAATGTTGAAAGGAAATTTAAACAAAAAATAAACATGCAATAAACTACTTTGGTTTTACACCCCTCTCTCCTAACCATGCGAATTTTCCTTGGGGATCTTAGAGGAGGTTTTGGTGGGCCCAACAAACTTATCAACCACTTCTCTCCTCCATGCGTTGGGTGTTGAGTCTTATATGGAATCAATGCTTATTCCCTTTAACCAAAAAGTCTTCCAAAACCTGTGAAATTCCACTTCCCTTCATAAGTTAACTTTGCATTATAGTTCTGCACATTGAAATGGGAGACTTTAGGTGGTCCCCACCTCCACCTTAGTACCAGCGAATGCCTTGTTTCAAAGAGGCTCTTCTTACATGAAAACTCACGCCACCTTTAGGGAATTTTGGATTTTCCCACACCCCACCCACTTGGCAAGTAGGCGTTGGGAATAAGGGTGATGGGTGAGGTGACAACTTGGTAGGTAGATGGGAGTAGGATTAGTAGGGTTGTTAGGTTAGTTGTTTATGATTAGTATTAATAGATTCTTTTCAGCATGTTAAGATTTATTTAGTATTTAATTAGTATTAAATCAGCCTTTTAGAGTTATAGTCTTTTCTTTTATAATGGTTAATTAATTAAATTGAATCATTGATATCAGTTAGTTGTTAATTAAATTTTATTATGTTAATTGGAATATATTGTTCATGTGTTCAATGGGTTAGAGGTCAAATTGATTTTCTATAAGAGGATAATTTAATTGTTTTTACTAGAGGTTATTTAATGTTTCATTAAAAGTTAATTTAATTTTTTTAGGGGGGTTAATGTATTAGGATTGCATATGTTTTTTATAAGGGGATGATTAAATTAGAATTGATATCAGTAAGTTAAGAAATTAGATTAGATTATGATTATTGGATTTAAATTAATAGTTTATTGGTATGGTGAATTTGTTATTAAATTTTAGTTATGTCAAATGGTAAATGTTTCATGTATATTTATTTAAAAAGGGAGTAGAATTTAATTAGTCCTTTATTAGTGGATATTTTATTATATATGTTTAAGTGGGTCTAGGGGAAAGTTAATAAAGGTTATAGGTTTTAATTCTCAAAATTGATTTAGTTTCTTCATTTTAAGTTAACTAATGTGTGTGAAATAGTTATATCGGAGTTGGTTATAGATGTTATGTAGCTAAGGTTGAAAGAGAATTAGTATTAGGTTTAAATGGATTAAGTTGTAATCAAGGTTAAAAATTAAAGTAACACTAGGTCAAACTAATTCAACATATGATCTTATCAATTAAATTACCATCACGATACTATACGTGGTTAAGCATAGAACCATAGTTAATTCAACCTGACCCAAGAGTTTAGGTAACTCGTAAAACAAGTTGATGCTCCAACTCTGCATCCGTATGTGGCGTAACCCTAATGCAATCTATGAATATACCTTGCAACTCGAAGATTAACTTCACCATGTTATCATCTTTCCTCAACACCTTCATTGTTAGTTGTATGTTCTGGTGTTTAAAAAACAAAAAAATCTATGTGTTTTTCCCTAGTTTTGGGAATGAAAAAATGGATGATGATCCATCAGAGATGGAGAGACTTACACAATAGATATACAATCTTCAAGCTAGGATAACTGCTTTTGAGGCATGAGCTACTTCTTTAGAGATTAGAGTCGCTGTTGTAGAGAGTCGGGTTACAAGAGAAGAGGAGAGATAGAAAAAGGATCGTATAGAGGTTAGAGCCTTCATTGATGGTATATAGGATATGCTTCGTCAGGATGTTCTTGGTCAGTTCTAGATATCAGGGCATGAGGCCCAAAGAGAGATTGATTACTGGCAATGCCATTATGAGGCCATTTTTCCTCCAGCTTAATGGGTACCTAGTTACACGACATCATAGAGGTTGAGTAGGGCCCAGAGATTATAGAGCAGTTGTGTTGGATTTCCTAGTTCACAATAGAGGCATGCACCTTATATACCACCCCCATTCACCTTGTGGCTAGGGTGGGGGTAGCTCATGTTGGTTTTTCTCACTTTGCATTTTTTATTATGTTGTACCATTTTGTGTAGTCATGATCCATTGATATATTCTGATGTTGTACTGATGATTGTATCTTTGATATACTGATATTTATTGACATTCATGTTGATCACCTTTGATCAGACTTGTGATAGTTCATTGTACTCAGATATTGATATCTATATGAGATGTCACTTATGATTCTATATGTTGTTCAGTTTTTTACTTTCTATATGTATGGTTCTACATGATGATGCATTATGATGAAATGTATGTAATGTGATTCTATATATGCAGACTCTTAGATGTATGATTTAATTTCTTATGATACTGATAAATGTATGCAGGATGGTGCTTTATGAAATGTATTCTAATATGATGATGTGTATGGATGCATTTGATTATGATTACTATGCATGCACATGTTTTGTTTTGTTATGCTCATAAATGAATGAATGCAATCTACTATGCACAAAATATCTTAGTAGTGCATGTGTTAGTTAGAAGAAAGTTAGTAAAATTTTTCTCTGTGATTGATTTAATAGATATGAACTGATAGATAGGATGTGTGACCCAAGTCGCTGATGATTTTTCCAATTTTTGTTCATCATTGCACCTTATTATGAAAATTGAAGAGCATCTAATGGACCCAGATATTGCTCATCTGGATACTTCTATGATCTCTTGATAACCAAAAGGAGTAGAGAGATTGAATAAAAAGAGAACCAAATGCACCCATATATTGACCGTTTGGATACCAATATGTTCTCTGATTTTGAAAAGAAAGAGATCCAAATGCACCCAGATATTGACCATCTAGATACCGCTATGATCTCTGAGTTTGAAAAGAAAGATAACCAAATTCACCCATATATTGACCATCTATATACCCCTATGTTCTCTAAACAACCTGAACTAAAAGAAAAACCAAGATAGAAATCCAATGCACTCAGATATAGACCATTTGGATACCACTATGATTCTATTGGTATGAAAGAAAGAAAAAACCAAGATGGAAATCCAATGCACCCAGATATAGAACATCTGGATATCACTATGATTCTATTGGTAGGAACAAGTAGATAACAGAAAATGATTGTCCAATTCTTTCCCAGGGTTAAGCTCAAATCGTGGAACTGCACGGCTGCCAGATAAGTGACAGTGCCTACCACATTTATCCTAAATCATCATTGCCCTAGAATCGAAATGAAAAATTCCACAAACAACAATAAAATAAAATAAGATTATGATCCATCATAGCTACTCTCATCACTTGGTGGTATCCTGGAATGATGTAAGAACATAACCATGAAAGATAGACTAATATCCAACTTACACGACTGACCTAGTCAATAGTTTATTGTTCCTTGATTTGCTTGATTCTCTAATGCTTGATTGTGTCTAGTTTCAGGAATGGATGAATCATATAAGACTGGTCTGTCTGGTTTTGAGCGTATCTGTCACTATGTAAGATGATTTGTTTTATTTGAAGATTGATAGATTTGATTGATTGATTTGGTTTGATTTGTTTGGAATATAGATTGGATTTGCTGATGAAGCTGAGTCATATGAGTTCATTGTTGATTTGTGAATCTCATGATTTTTACATTGATTGATTGGATTGATCACTATTTTCTTGGTTGATAATTGAACTGGTTTAATTGCTTTGAGATTTTACAATTTTTTATTTTTTTGATAAAGATAGATTTTTTTAAGACATTTTGCTCTTTTTAGGGTTTTTTTATGACTTTTTAGATTTTTAGGGATTTTTTCAGGACTTTTAGAATTTCCCCTTAGTCTAGTGGAGCAGTAAAAACCATGGATAAGTATTGATGCTCGAAGGGGATCGTGCCTCTAAAAATAACTTGGGTAGCCAGTTTTGCATGCGGGGTGCTCAAGCTTTGATCCTTAGAGTTCAATGATGGTGAAGTTGGATTTGAATACTTGGAACCTGTTTTCCAAGTTTTCACCAAGGTACCTACTCAATAGCCCCTATTTTCTATGTTTTCACTGAGAGAGCGATCATATTTCTCTTTACTTTTTTTCTTTTATTTTTTTTATTTTTTTGTTGTCGCCAAGGTGCCTGTTTTCCAGATTTTCACCAAGGTAACCTTTTATATTTTTTGATTTTTTTGTATTATCTAGAAATGTAGATAAGTGCCTTAACCTTGAGACCTCAAGCTTAGAACCTCTTGAGGTGCATGTTGTTAATGTAACCTGGGAGCTGATCTTCTTTTGGTGCTTCCAATTGGTATGCCCCACTATTGCAAGATGTGATAATGACATAAGGTCCTAGCCAACTAAGCTCAAACTTTCATGGTTTTACTCTTTCTGCTTGGTTCTTTTGATTCTCCATAAGTATGATGTCTCCTACCTCAAAGATTCATGGCCTCACCTTTTTGTGATAGTTCCTTCTAAGGCGATTCTGATAACCTTGTAAGTGGTTGAGTTCATTTTGTCTTCTCTCATCCAACAATTCTAGTTCATTAAGTCTTGCTACTCTGTAGTCTTCATATGAAATGATGTTTTTCAATGAGATTCTTATGGATGGGATTTTTACTTCGAGGGGTATGATTGCCTCTGATCCATATACTAGTGAGAAAGGAGTGGCTCATGTAGGTGTTCTCACACTAGTTATGTATGCTCATAGTGTGGGACTAAGCTGTAAATGCCAGTCTCCCCCTGATTCATTGACTATATTCTTTAAGATCTTCAATATTGTTTTGTTTTTTGCTTCAGCTTGACCATTCCCTTGGAGATAGTAGAATGAAGAGAAACCTTGTTTGATGTGGAACTTTTCACATAGATCTTCAACATCTTGATTTTGGAAAGGTGTATCATGATCTGTTAGTATGGTTTGAGGAATTCCATACTAACAAATGATGTTGTTTAGTATGAACATGGAGATCTTCTTACCAGTGATGTAGGTGAGAGGAATGGCTTCCAACCATTTAGTAAAGTACTCTATTATTGTAATTATGTACTTATGTTCATTAGACAAGGTTGGCGTGATCTTACCCACTAGGTCAAATCCCCACTTAGAAAATGACCATGGTGAAGTGATGGGATTGAGCTCTTGGGCTAGTGCATGGATCAGGTCTCCATGAATCTGACATTGTCTACACCTTTGCACATACTTGTTGGCATCTGTCTCTACTGTGGACTAGTAGTATCCCATTCAGATGATCTTCTTTGCTAAGCTATTACCACCTGCATGGGTTCCACAAATTCCTTCATGTACCTCATCCAAGGCTCTCTCAGATTCTGTGGAAGTGAGACATCGTAAAAGTGTTCCATCTAGGCTTCTTCTATATAGATTACTAGAGAGAAGGGTGTACCTAGAGGCTTGGCGGATGAGGGACTTCTTCTGGTTCCTAGAAAAATTGTGAGGGAGGATACTATTTTGGATGTAGTTATACATGTCACGGTACCATGTGGTTTCAGGACCAACAAGGACACATGTTGATTCTGTTATTGGTGCTTGATGTGTCGGTATCATGATTTTCTCTATGAGAAACTAGAATCGGTTCTCGTTGACTGGCATGTCGATCAAGGATGCTATGGTAGCCATCACATATTTTGCCTTGTTTTTAACTCTTGGTAATTTCTCAAATACAATGAAATGGAATGAAGCACCCAACCTGTCCATCTTCTCTCTAAATGGGATCGACTTCTCATATTTTTTCATGTAGTCATTGTTCACTTGGTTGATGACCAATTGTGAATCACCATAGACTTTGAGGTTCTTAATTCTTCATTATGTAGTTGTCTTTACTCCGATGACTAGATCTTTGTACTCAACTATAATGTTTGTGCATGGAAAGTTGAGTCAGAAAGATTTGGGGATTGCATCATTATTTAGGGTAAGAAGTGATAGCATCTAGTGTCCTGTTGTGAGATCTACTATCATATTGATATTCGGTAAAGGAAAGTCATCTTTGGGACAAGCTTTGTTTAGATCATTCAAATCTATGCAAATGTGGATCTGACCACTATGCTTGGTTACTGGCACCATATTAGATATCTAGTCTGCATATGGGATTGGTTGTATAAATCTAGAATCTAAGAGTTTCTTCAACTCTGCTTTGACAAGTAATGAAACATGTGGATGCATCTTTCTCAACTTTTGCTTGATAGGTTTAGCGTTTGGTAACAACAGTAAGTGATGCAACACAAGCTCTAGATCTAGGCCTGGCATGTTTGAGTAGGACCATGCAAAGTTGAATTGCCTTTCTTTGAAGAATCTAATGAACTGCTCTCGTTCCTCTGAAGTAAGTGATTTTGCCAAGTAGATATTCTTTGGGTTCTTTTCATCACCTAGGTTGACTTCTTCTGTCTCCTCAGCTAGTAATGCTGACTTTTCCTTTGTTAAGGGGAGGAGGTCCTGCTTTCCATCCTCTAGTGCCTCAATGATATTTTCACTAGAAGATACATCTTTTATTGTCTTTTTTTCAATTTTTGAGTCAAAAAGCGCCTTGCGGTTTTCACTTATTGACTGCTCTTTTTTTCTTTTTATTTTTCTTTTTTGACTGGAAAGAGGAGCTTCCTCCCCAAAATAGGTTGATTCAGTCAAGGTCAATAGAGAAACCTACTTTGTGGTCCCCTGATGGCATGCCTTCTCTTATTCCCATGAAGTCTGTAGTACCCACATCATTTTCAAAGAGATCTATATCAAGTTGTCCTTGTTGATCACATTCTATTAGTTCAGGGTGTAGTAGACAAAGGTCCTCGCAAGGGATGAATCTACTTGGTTAAATGGGACATTGGTGATGGTTCCAAAAAATTGGGAATGTGATGTGGATGCATCACCTAAGGAATTTTTATCTATATGCTTATTGATACATGGCTGGTCCTCTATGGTTATTTGGTCGAACATATCCTCAAGGTGTATAGTGCTAACTGACTGAGGGGAACAGTCTGGGATGGCTAGTTCAGAATTATGGAGGGATCTCCACTTGTACTCATGGGAATCAGTTGTGCTAGAATGCTCATCGGATGTCTCACTTTACTCATTATCTTGGATAGATTGGTTAAGGTTTAAGTGAGAGTAAGAGGTTCCCACTTCAGATGGAAAAAACTATTGGAGTATATTGCTAATTAAGGCATGTCCTAGGTTTTCCCCCCTGTGTAACTCTGCCATTTGTTCTTGATCAATGGGTGTGTCTCAGGTGGTAGAACTGGTTCTATTTTTCCCATAGCCTAACCCTCTCTTATTTCTCTAGGTTGGTGGTAAAGACGGTTCCATTAGACATTGTTTTCTTTCCCCCAGACCAGTCGTACCATCATACCCAAACTTTTGCAGCATTGTGAAGTTGGCTCCATATGTTGACATGGGTATGTATGCTTGAAGTGTGTCTTGTAGGTCTTGATATAAACATGTGTTTATCCAAATCAAAATGGTTCTCTTCCACAATGTCTCCCCACTTGACAAATGTGGTGGGTGGACATCTAAACATAACACATTCCAGGGTTTCAGGTGTTTTCACTGGCTCTGGCATGTCGTATGACCTTGGGCTCTGAGGCATGTTGGTGATGGTAAAAGCTTCCTCATATTTGTACTCACCACATCCTTTGTCTATAATGGATATCTTCCCCAATCTTGTTGTTACATCCTTGGGAATAGAATTTGAGGTGGAAGGAATGCTTTCCTCTTGGTTTGAAGGCACTTGATTATCAATACTACTTTTGATAGAGTTACAATATTGGAACAGGTTTGGATCTCCTAAAATGATAATGTTTGCACCCTGGTATGGGAACTTGATGCACTAATGATATGTGGAGTGTACAACTTGCATCTTGTAGATCCATGGTCTTCCCAGTAACATGTTATATCCCAACTCTAGGTCTAGGATTTGGAATGAGGTGTTCTTAATGACTGGGCCTATTCAGACTAGTAGTATGATGATACCTTTGGAATACCTTTCTTCTTCATCATAGGCCCTATTATTGATTCTCCTCATGACATCAATGCTAGATTTAGAATAGCCCAAGTGTTTGATTACTTTCAAAGTACATATGTTTGATCCATCTCCACCATCAACAAGGACTCTACGGATTGTGTGTTTGTGAACTTGGATGTGCAAGTGCAAGGGATCATTGTGTAGAGGCTTGTGCGGTGGCACATAATGGTCTATAAAGGTTGCATGCTTGTTGGAAGCTATGTGGTTCACCATGGTTTGGAATCTTTCCAGATTTATGTCCCTTGGGACAGCTTCATTTTGGAGTGCTTGGTTGAGGGCTTGCTTGTACTACAGGGATATGCGGAAAAGGTTGAACATAGATATCTGGGCAGGCATGCGCTTTAGCTGTTCCACAAGGCTGGTCTATATAGTGGAGGTTGTTGGAGGGTTAGCTGGTATATCAGACGTAAAAGGGACTCCTATCAAGACAAATTTGGTACGGTGCGTGGTAACAACACATATAGCACTTGGGTCTCTGATAGTAATAGTATCCACACGACTATCTGAAGGGTTGATGTAGTTGATGGTGTTATCAACATTAGCATAGGTATAGTTTACTTTTTTTGACTATCTACCAGACCCAGAGGATTTCTTGTTGTTGTGATCATAGAATCTGTCATTGAAGATTGTATGATTAGTGGTTCCTTTTGATTGGGCATTGGTGACATCGATAACCCATGTGTCAATCAGATCTTGAATGACGTTTTTCAATTGATAGCAGTTGGGTGTCTTGTGTCCCTGCCCGATGAAATTCACAAAAGTCATTGTTATTATACCACTTTGGTTTTACATCCCATGTTCATATTCTCTGATTTCAGGCAGAGTGATAGTATTGGATTGTATCAGCTTTCTTAAGGTCGTTTCTATCAACTCTCCCAATGGTGTGTAGTCTCATTTAGGAAATGGAAACTATTGTGGGTGTTGTGTAGGTGGTTGATTGTTTTACACCACTACTTATTGGACAAGGGGTGGTTGGTTCTGAGTGTGCACTTTCTGAGTGGGCACCATGGGTTTTTGGTTGGTCATAGTTTCTCCTTGTAGTGACACCTTTGGTTGAGCATAGTTGACCATCTTTACATCAATGAAACCATCACTGGTAACATTTTTCATTCTTGTTCCACCACTTGGATTTATCTGTTGCAGTTTTGTTTGTGTTTGTATGGGTAGGATACACAAGGATACGTCTTTTGACAAGGTTTTTCTCATAGCAAACTCCTGGTTTGATGAGTTTCTTGAAGTTAGAATCCAGCTGTAATTCTATGGTAAATGACATATCTGGGATCAGATCTTCAATAAACATGACTATGAGGTCTTGCTTGAGCATGTCATATGTTATTCTATTCACATTTTTCCTCCACCTTTCTAGGAATTTCACAAAGGTTTCTCCATATTTATGTTTAATGTCTCACATGTCCTTAATGCTGACCTTGTGTTCGACATTGGGATGGAAGTGAGCAATGAATTTTTTGGCCAACTCTCCCCAAGAAAAAATGCCATGAGGTAAGTGTGAGAACCATTCCATGGCCAGTCCGGCTAGACTTTGTGGGAAAAGTTGCCTTAGGTATGTTTCTTCATGCGCGACCTTGATGAAACTAGCAAATAAATCTCTGATATGTTCAACACGGTTGGTGTTTCCTATGTATTTGTCAAACTTGGGTACTGAGAAATGAGTGGGAAATGAAAACATGTGCAATGAATGATTAAAGGGGTATGGGTAAAAATCCTCTGTGGTGTAGGACTTGGTTTGCCCCTAATTTTGCATGTCCATCATTTGGGTTTGAAGACTTTGTACTTGTTGGATTAACATGTATGTCTGAGATTTTGGAATATTGGTGGCATTGAACCTCTATGTTGTGGTAGGTATGAGGATGCACCTCTGTTTCACTTGAGTTGGAACATATGATATATCCCTAGGGACTTGATATTTACTCCCTAGCGTGTGATTCTAATACTGGGGTATTTGATTGGTCCAAGATTGATTCTGTTGTATTTGTTGTTGTTGTTGTTGTTATGGTTGGGGTTGTTGTTGTTGTTGGGGTTGTTGTGATCCCTATAGAAGCAAAGGTGTAAAATTGGGCGAACATTGACTGAATTTTGGACCCGCAAACATGGATCCCTATGGGAGCAAGGTATTGAGCCCAAGGCTAGTAGGGATTGACTGTAGTAACGGAATAGTCTCAAAAGGGTTGATGCTTGTTTGTGAAATTAAGGACATAGCATGAGAGCTTGATGAAAAAGGCCATGAGGCCGAGGCTTGAGTTACACTAGTGATGATGGATGCACTTAGTTGGGAGCCTATCATGCTTTGTGTGGATGATGTGCTAGCTTGATTTACATATCTAGTTTGATTTGACACAGTTTGCACTGATCTCGTTGTCGTCAAAGATGGAAATATTTGGGATATCACAGGTTCTGTTTGAGAGGTTCGAGTGGTGTTTTGACCTATGAGAGAGTTCTCAGGCCATATTGTTGATACATTAAATTTGGCGAGGAGTTTGACAACCTTCTTAATCAATATGGCTAAAAATCATTGGGGATTTCTCTCTATAATAGAGTCAACAACTTGTGCGGAATAGGCATCTTATTCTATGTTTTCAAGCTCCTCCTCTCTGACATCATGGAACAATGTTGGTCTACGGGGATTCTCAATAAAAAGAGTGGGACTAGTGTTTTTGAAAGGGTCATCTTCTTGCTCTTGTTCCCACAGGGGAAATAAGTTGATATAGGACTCGTCAGGTTGAGTCTTGGCCTTCCACCTAGTGTAAGGCACTCCATAAGGTGTGTGAGACATACTTTTGTTTATATTTTTTGACTAAAACAAGTGATATAAAGAAAACAGAAAAGGATAACCTTTATAGGAGAGTCCAAGTTATATTTGCACAAGGGTAATTCTAGGGACAGATGTTGATTTATCTTGATCTCAAAGACTTGGTGATGTAAGAATAAGATTCTGACTGTTGCCTTGGACAAAGTCGTTGATAGAGATTGATGATTTTGAGATAATGAGATCAAGATAATCAAGTGTGAACTTTTGAACTAATAATGTTTAGACAATAATCATGCTTTCAAAGAATGGATGATCATTAATGTTTAGAGATTCACACAATATTTTTCACTTTTTTCTGGGATAGACACTAATATTTTACACAAAATGAGGAATCTTTCCAAGGTTTACAGGTCAAAAAAAGTTGTTCAGAGTTCCTGCAAAAGTGTGGAAAACTTCCACCAATTGCGGTAAAGTGATAGGTCAACTGTGGTAATTAAAGGTTCCAATGTGGGAATAAACGGGTCGATTGTGGTATAAGTCCATCAATTGCAAAAATATGCGGGAAATTGTGGCAAAAAGGGCATAGTCTGAAAAAAGATCTCAAATTGGCTTATCTGTCTAGTAAAATTGCTTTCTTGAACAAGGATTTTGATTACAGAACAGGTTTGATGTTGACAGCCTAGACTTGAACATGTTGGACTCATTTTGACATTTTTTATGTTGTTTTTGCATTTGTGAAAATTAATCATAGAACAAGCACAATAAAAAATGTGTTTTGTAATCTAGCATGGGTCTTGAGACAAGGACAAACAAATTAATCTAGGTCAAAATTTGGCTTCAAAATACAATTTTATAGGCCCAGTGCTTGAATGTTCATTAGCTCACACAAGAAGTGTCACACTAATAGGACATGAAGGTCCATGATCTAGGTGCCCATTTTTTTACCGTGCCAGATATTGTTTCCGTGCTAGTGTAGATCTCTTTCACTAACATAATACCCTGGAACACATATTTTGGGAATCTTGGGGGAAATCCTGCAACTCCTTGCACTATAATAAGATATTTTTTTGAAGGTGAATCAGGTTGGCCTCTATTTTAACAAGGTTGTAGTAGGTTTCGTGGCATCTATCCAATTGGTTTGTACGTGTGTGACTCACTTAAGAGCCTAGTTCTCCATGTTGGCTACTTAGGGATATTCACCTGATCTAGACTATCATCAACACACCTCGCCCGAGCTTGGCTAGATACAAAGAAAATTTTTTGTTTGTGTCTTATTTATATACCAATCAGAAGGATTACCGGTTTAAGGTCATTCTCCGAGGAAGAAGCATATTCCCTAGACATTCCTTTCTAAAAAGTATAAAGGTTATTAATCTAAAAAAAATTTACAAGCACACCAAGGACTCAAGACACAAGGTTAATCGATTAAACCCCAAAATTTCAAATGTGAATTAAGCTAATCACCCATACAAGCACCAATGTTCAATTTTGAAGCCCCAAAGTAGATGATGATTTGCTTGTTCAATTTTAATACACCAAATTTGAAAGATTGTTTGCCTTTTTTCAATTCTTAACCACCATGTCAATTTTAAGCACCAATTTGGAAATGTGAGGTTCAATATGTTTGCATGCAATGTTCATTTTAAGCACTAAAACACAAATCAATGAATTTTGTGTTGCTTTGTTAACTGTTTCCTTGCCACAAGTTGTCAAAAAAGTGATTAGTATCGTAATTGCCTAATTAAGAATTGAAGAATATCCAACAACTCTAGAATTGTTAAGACTGTTGAGACTAATTGTGACCTTGTACTTAGTTGTGAAATGTTTGATAGAATTAAGATATCTCTTGTAAGCTTCACTTTGGTCTTCCAATGCGATGGCCAAGATGGCTCTTTATTGTGTGAGGTAGTTAGTGGTCTTTCTTATGGTAGCTCTTAGTGATCTAGCACCTGAGATGTGTCTGATTACCCTCTTGGCCATAAGTCATTGGTCAATACTACACATAAACCGAGAAAACAATTAGATTTTTATAGAAAAATAGTGAATTCAAATAAGACAAGCAATAATTCTGTCAATTGTGGTAATGTTTTTTCAATCACAACAAATCTCTATCAGATGCGGCTAACTTCTTTTGATTGTGGTAAAGCACGTTCTGTTGCGACAAGATGCTGACGATTGTGGCATGAATCGGTTAATTGCAATAAACTCTGCTTAATTGTGGTAAACCGGTATCAATTGCGGCACAGAGAAAGAAAATAGAGATTTTAATAACAACATAAAAGAATTTTGAAACCCTCAAATCGATTGTGGCATTAAACCATTCGATTGCGAAATTTTTTTGTCAATTTTGGTAAAATACCAATGATTGTGAAATTACAAGGATATCAAAAAAAACATAAAAAATAAATTTTGCAGTCGTACGACCGACGCCAAAAAGTCTTGTCTATCATCTGCAAGTGATATTTGGGTTGTTTGATTCATGTCGGGATCACCAAAATGTCACAGGTTCCAATCCTGTCTCCACAATCTTGAGTTAACAAGGGGGGTTAGTAGCACTGATTTGCAATGTGGGAAATCAATCAATTACTACTAAGAACAAAACTACGAACAATTAAATGACAAGCAATAAAGGAGGAATACAAATGAATGCAAACCAACAAGGCTCTAATCTTCTATTGTCTCTCTCTACTCCTAAAACATTGTTTGTGTGGTGCTCAATATTGGTGTGGGCAACGTCTATGACTTGGGAGCGTCAAGAATATGATATTCAATGCTTTGATCGCAAGAAGGATTGATGGTTGAACCAATCTGATAGAGTAATGGCGCACAAAAGCTTAAAATCCTAGATCCTTCAAATGGTTATGAAGGGCTGATTATATAGAATATGGAAATGATATGAATGGTTGGGATCAATCCCAGATATAGGAGGATGAACGATTGAGATCAAAGGGAACTGGGGAAGCCCGTAGTAAACTCCACCTCCTCAACTTGGAGAGAGGAGATAAAGTTTGGTTAACTAAACAACTGATTATGAGTTACCTTTAGAACTAAATAGGTAATTTCGAGTTACCTTTTTGAACTAAAGAGGTAGGTGGAGCAATTAATGCAATCAGAGATCTGATCAAGAGTTCTCTTTTTTGAACTAAAGAAAGGATTTAATTGAATATTTAATTTATTTTTATAATTAAAGTATTCAACATGTGAGATAATTGAATTTTTTTTTGGTTTAGAATTGAATTATTGAATGAAATTAAATTAATTTAATTAGAAGAATTAATTAATAAGTTTAAATATTTAAATTTAAACTTTAGGAAAGTGAATTTAATTAATTAAAGGAGATTAATCAATTAAGGTTAATTAATTGAATAAAATTAACTATTTAATTAATTCTAGGGATTTGATTAGATGATTTGGGGAATGAATTTAGAGGAAAATAAATAATTAATTAATGATTAAAAAACCATTAATTAATAGATGAAAATTAGTGTTTGTAATGTAAGGTCGCAAGTATGTCCATTTTAAGGTGTCTACACATTCCAATGGCACACACCTTTCTTTTCATTAGATCACACTACTTCATAATGATAGCCATTATTACTCATTCTTCTAAGTTAATTAGAGGATTCTATGCTCCCCTTAATAATGTGTTGATTGGTTAACTGATATCTTAATGTTGATTAATATCAATTTGTTGTCTTACCAATAGTTCACATTCACTTATTGGGATCGTTCCTTCCCTTAACATACGTAGTTGAAGGTAGAGTATGCCTATGTTTCATGAATTTCTCATTCACTATTTGATCGTGACCAATCCCAACTTCATTCTTTCTTTTCCAAAACTTGAACACCACAGATTGTCTAATGCTTCAACTTGATGTTCAAAGTTGAACACCACTCCTTACTACCTCAAGACCTAGGCTTACCCAAGACTTATACTTCCAAGATGTTTCCAATACACTCATAAACTAGCACCTACTGGCAACAAAAGTGAAAAGAGGGGGGGGGCATTTACAATGGGCCGATGGTGTGAAAAGATCACAACACCACCATAAGATGATCTTTTCCATATATACAGTCCAAAACTTATGACTAGAAAATAAGACGACCTTATTAGTGCAACTGATACTTGTGAAGAAGGGCATGGCTTGCATGGGAGTCAACACTGCAAAAAGTGTATTGATTAATTTTCTTCAGTAATATTAAACCCATAAAAAATCCAAAAGTGAAACAAATATCAAGCAAGTGAATTTGGAAATTGCTCAAACAATGAATAACTTGCACCCAAAACTAAAACATTCAAATCATGAAAACAATTCCTTCATGAAGCACACTATCAATACCAATAAGGGAATACACAGAAAGCTAGGAGGATATTTTATTATTTTCCCAAGCTTGACAAATCCTAAGGGTTTTCATCTTTAGTGAGAGAAGAAAATGAATGCACATTTTCTTTTTGAAAATGAAATAATTTTAAAAAATGACCGCTTTTTGAAAATATTCGTCTTATTTTTAACTTATTTTGAAGAAATAAAATAAAATTTATTTCTTTTAGACAAATATGCCTCAAAGTTGATAAAATAATTCATCTTGGGACCAAGAATGTGCTTGATTTGTCTAAAAAATTAGGAAACAATGTTGTATCTAGTTATAAATTCCTCCCTAACTCTAGACCTTTGGACTCATTTTTTGACAATGCTTCGTTATATGCTAATATCATGGCTTTATCCCTATTGTTGAGCTGGTCCATAATATCTACTTGAATGGTTGTGGACCTTGTGGAAGAAATGAAAATACCAATTTTTCAATATTTCCAACTCCATGGAGGTAATTATCCAAGCTATCAGCAACCAAATTCACTCTATAGCATATGAATGTTTATGGGTCCTTGTTGGATAAAGGGAAAAGTAGTCATTTCCAGTCATTGCATACATGTAACACATAAGAGTATATGAAAAAGATTTTATCTTTATAAGAGGCATCATGATCCCCATAGAAACAATATAATAATTGAAGTTGATTGTAAAATTATCATCACATGAACTCACAATTATGTCTACAACAAAGTCCTCTAGTTACATCATAAATATGCCTAGATCCCCATAGAAACAGTATAATAATTGAAGTTGATTGTAAAATTATCATCACATGAACTCACAATTATGTCTACAACAAAGTCCTCTAGTTACATCATAAATATGCCTAGTATATCACAAAATACTCTACTCGAGAAATTTAGACTGTTCAATAGTCAACTCTAATGCAAGGTTGGTTAAAAAAATATGACAATCCCGTACACAACCTATCTAAAATTTTTTGGGTGCAAACTAAATGGTTATACTTTACTAGATATGCCACCTACCAATGACAATAAAAAAACATCCCAACCAAGAAACCTAAAAAGGTGAGGCTCATACCACAATGAAACCTAGTAGTTAATAATTCTAACCTATATGCAAGATCTAAACACCAGTTTCTTTCCACCTCCTAACAACTTCTTGGGCAGAAAATAAAGAGGAATGAATTGTTCTCAGATTATTATCCCTACTAGAAAGTGCCAAACACTCATCAAAGTAACCTTAAAAATAATACAATCAACTTAACATGGTTGTCATTGCCTTGGATTGAGATGGTTACCCATGACCTCTAGTAAAATTATGAGGTGATCATCATTGGATGTTATCGACAATATCATAAGACTGATTTGTTCTAAGGGAGTAACGTTAGGGTTGGTCCATTTCAAGATTCTACATATGTTAGGTTTGGTCTATTTCAAGCATCTACACATATTAGGGTTGGTCCATTTCAAGTTGGTTTTTGGTCAATCTCAAGTTGGTTGTAGGCGACACCGTGCTTTTTAGAATCATCTGGAATTGGTATTCTCAATGATATGACCAAATTCTTCAATAACTTTGAATTGATCATTAATAGGTTTGCTTTATAATATTCTTTCAATATCATCATTCTTGGTTTGGGTGTGGCCACACTATTGGAGTGATGGAGCCTAGGGTTTTGATTGACAGAAGTAGTAGGGGAAAAGATCATACCATGTGTAATGTAGAAGTCAAATCGATCATCAAATCAAATGGAAACACAGGTAAAAAATCAAACATCAAATGATCCAAATTAAATCGAACATAAAATGATCCAAATTAAATTGAACATCAAATCAAATGGAATCACCACTTACAGGTGGTGTCGATGAAGGCGTTTCGCATGCCCTCCTTCAGCTCTGCTTTACAGCGTAACATAATGAAATGAAATGAAATCTTTTTTTTAAGTTATGCCTATGTTGGTCGGGATTACGACTACATGTCCTGGTCGCATCGTAATTATAACCAACACAAGAATGGATTAAAAAAAATCAAAGTTTTCCTTCTATAATCTAACCAAGCAAAAGCATTTTAATGCTCGATCAGAAATGTTGGTCAAAAATTAGGGTCAAATCTACTAGTGTGAGGATGGTTGAAGGTGAAAACATTGAGAAGTATGGTCAGAGACACAAAGAAGTGGTTGTAACTATAAAAAGTGCTACTAGAAAAATTGAAGATGATGATGTGGTAAGTAAAGTATTGAGAAACTTGTTACCTCTTTATTCTATTAGGGTTTCTTCTATTCAAGTGTTAAGATCTTTAGGAACTAGATTTGTCACTCTTGATGCATTGAATGGAAAGTTGACTGCTTTTGAGCTTAGAAATTATGATAATAGTGTTCCAAGGGTTAAAGCTTCTTTTAGGGGATCCATGTCTATTTCTCCTACAAGGAAAGGAAAGGAAGTTAGTCATCAATATTTTACTATGCCAAGTTACTCTAATGAATATGATTCTATCATGGTTGAGGAAAGGAAACAAGAAGAGTTGGAAGCATTGGTAGCTAAGAGGCTACCTAGAGGAACTTGTAAGTACAAGGGAAGGCTACCTCTTAAATTTTTCTCATGTAACAAGATTGGACACATTTCTTCCAGGTGTCCTGATGGTGATAAGTGTTAGAATTAAAAGAATTCATAAGCCAAGATCTGATGAACTACAATTGATTATATGTTTGAAGTCATTTGTTGATATTCAACCAAGTTGCAGAAGTGATGATAAACATTATTAGTTAATGTCTTGTCATTGATGTCAACTTATTTGAGTATTATTATGATGGAAAACATTTTTTATGGATTGATGATCTGGAACAAACAATGTTTATGTGGTCAGAAAATGAAGAGTTCTATATACACCAAGAGACAGTGTATACCAACCATAGTAATAACTAAGCTAGGGATCACCAACACAACAAGGTATTGACCAAGTAATTTAATTAAACTGAGGCCGACTAGAATGTTAAGCTGACAATTGATATTTTGAGGTAAAAGATAAAGTTTTTTATTTAATCAAACGGTTATTAAAATACATGGAATATTAGACGACAAAGATTTAAACGTGCTTTTAACACAACTTTCGAGGATGATCAAGCAGGAAAATCAACGATGGAGATTAAGCGACAAAATCTAAAGGATATAAATTAAATGAGACATGATGTCTATATAAAGAGACAAGAGATTCATTTTTAATCGCGTTGACATGATGTTGTGATGCACACATGCAAATTTTATGTATGACTGATCAAACTGGTTAAAGATAGAACTGAGTGTATTCTGTAGGATTTTGCAAACATGCAAATCCACAGAACGCCAAGAACACCTGCATGCAAAAAACCTAAAGCTGAAAGAGAAACCTGTGAGAGAGAGAGAAGCTAGGGTTTGGAAAATCTCAGCGGAGTGAGAGCAAATTTTTATTTCCAAAAGTGAATGAAAAAAGCATTACAAAGTTCAACCTTAAAAAGGTGAACGAAACCCTAAAAGGGAAAAACTAGGTTGCGCATTATTAATTAAGAATTAATTAATAACGCACCTAAGAGAAGCTTAAGCTAATAGAGTAATAATACT
>MU226327.1:161979-181065 GCA_018584345.1 Thuja plicata
GGGCCACAGAGGGGTCCGACATTGAAAGAAGAATAAGACGGAAGTAGAAGGGTCTTTCTGAATGAAATGACAGAAAGTAAAATACACCCCCCCCCACAATGTAAAATTCTATCCCCTGTGCACTTCAAATAGACAACTACTGAAAGCACAAAGAAAACGAGAGAAAAACCTGAACACCGGAAGCAGAGAGGAGGGAAAACCGAAGCCTCAACTTCAACACTGAAAATAGGAGCTCAAATGGTTTAATTAGCAAACAAAACTAGCATCATCACGTCCGGCTCGGAAACACCTTTTCGGCGATATTTTGTTTTCTGAAAAATGACACCGTATGCCCAAGATATGGGCAAAAAACCAACTGCTTCTCAAAAAAATACCTCTCTGGAAAAACACAGAGACTATTTTAAGTTTGATGGCCGTTTGGCCATCGCAGGCCGTCGGCGGCGCGGCGGTGGTGAGTTGGTGGAACCACCGGAGGAGGCAGAGCGCGGGCGGCGGGTGGGCCGGGCACGGGCGGCGCCCGAGCTGAGAGGAGGTGGCGGCTGAGCGCGGCGGCGTAGCGGGGGCGCGCGGGTGGCGCGCTGCCCTGCAGCGGCGCGCGGGTGGCCCACGGGCGGCGCGCTGGCGGCGTGGGCTGACAGCGCCCGCTAGCGCTTAAAAAATGCATTTTTTTAAAACTTTTTTGAGGTTTTGCCTCATTTTTTGAGCCGTACGGCCCTCGTAGGCTCAAAAATTTTCCCTGGGGTCACGGAGACCAAAAATAGTCAAATTTTATATGATTTCGACTCTCCCGGGCCTTATGAACGCAATGGCAGAGTCTGTTTCTTCTCAATCTACTCTAGAAGATTGTGCCTCCTTCAAAGTGACAGAAAACCTCAGAAAAAGCTGTGGCTGTCGTCTTCGAATCACGGCTTCAAAAACCTTCAACCTCGGCAGCGACAGGGTGGCTCTGATACCATGTAGGATTTTGCAAACATGCAAATCCATAGAACGCCAAGAACACCTGCATGCAAAAAACCTAAAGATGAAAGAGAAACCTGTGAGAGAGAGAGAGAGAAGCTAGGGTTTGGAAAATCTCAGCGAAGTGAGAGCAAATTGTTATTTCCAAAAGTGAATGAAAAAAGCATTACAAAGTTCAACCTTAAAAAGGTGAACGAAACCCTAAAAGGGAAAAACTAGGTTGCGCATTATTAATTAAGAATTAATTAATAATGCATCTAAGAGAAGCTTAAGCTAATAGATTAATAATACTCTAACATATTCTGCAGACATCACTGAGCAAACAGAGGAAAGAGCATTACCGAGCAGAACAAGTATGAAGTATGAGATGAATTGAAGTGAAAAAATTGATCAGAGGTATTATGTACTTAGCATGTTTATGAAAATGTGCAAATTAGACTTGTATTTAAATCAGATCATTTTGTATCAGTTTAACCATTGTTACAGATAAATCTCTTAAGCAAGTAGGACAGTGAAAGTCTTTATTATGACATTCCAATGAATGTTGAGTGTTTTCTTGTTGACCCCATAGTGAATGCACGGTCAAGAGAGAACTATTAGTTTTTAAATCCTCTAACCAGGTCACATTTAATAGTGTGCATTGTAACCTTTAATAGGATTGGCTCTTCACTGAGCTCACTTCAGAAGAGTGAAAATATTTTGGGTTACCTGTCCCAGGTGGATTTTTCCTTTGCAGGGTTTCCACGTTAAAAATCTATGTCAATGTGCATGAATGTTGTGGATTGTTATTTTTCTTTACACTTTATTTTATTGACCTAGATCAGTAATCACAGTATTAACTTATTGATACATGGTAAACACTATTGATGAAAGTTTGAGATTACAGAATATATTTTCGCCGAGTTGAATTATATGTTTATATTGTTTTGATATACATCTAGAGGAATTTGGGACTATAGAATAATTTTTGATGAAATGGATTCTAACTAATTCACCCTCCCCTCTCAGTTATTCTAACAATTGGTATCAGAGCATATAATGCTTAGAAGAAATTTTTGAAGGACTTAAGCTAAAGATCACAAGATGTATAAGAGAGACACACCGAAGCTGAATAAGGATAACTTCCCGACATGGAAAAGTAGAATGAGATTATACCTATCAGAGATTGGAGACAACATTGTAGATTATCTGGATAATGAATTCATTCTACCTATTGGAACTTTGATTGTAAATTAGATGAAAGATAAACATGAACACAACCTTATCATGGTGGCGATTTCTTCTTCACTTAATGATGTAGAATTTGAAGATATAAAAACATGTACAACTGCCAACCAGATGTGGGATCAACTTACACTAGTTTATGGAGGAGATGCAAATGTACTGAGAGCCAAAGTTGAAAGTCTTCAAGGAAAGTTTGATGACATGAGAATGAAGGAAGGTGAAAACATAACACAATACAGTACCCAACTTAAGGAAGTTGTGAATGCTATTCAAGGATCTGGTGGAACCATTGATGAAGACACTATTATGAGTAAGATTCTTAGAACTCTATTGCCTATTTATTCTGTAAGAGTCTCTATAATACATGAAATGAGAGTTGCACCTGGAAATAACATTACTGTTGATAGTCTTATTGGAAGATTGATTTCTTTTGAGCTGAATAACTTTGATAACAGTATTGTACCATCTATGGAATCCACATTTATGTCTACTTTGAAAATTGGTAAATCTAGTAGCAAACACATAATCAGAAATAATAGTGACAGTGATAGCGATGACAAGGAACTTGGTGATCTTGAAGCTTTAATGGTTAGAAGATTGCACAGAGGTAAAGGAATATATAAAGATAAACTACCTTTAATATGTTTTAACTGTAAAGAGATTGGCCATTTTGCTACAAGATGCCCTAACAGAAATAATGATGAAAGAAATGATAGATCTAATGCCAGAAAGGATGACTGAGACTACAAAAGCAACCGACAGTATGACAGAAGAGATAACCGAGATTACAAAGATAAAGGTAAGAAATCTTGTTACATGGCTAAGGATAAAGATAATGATAGTGGTTTTGACATTGATGAAGATATTAAGACAGTGTTTGTAGCTTTGAAAGATGACTCAGATGAAGATGAAAGGTATGCAGAAACAACACTTATCTCTAAAGTTAGTAAACATGATATTTGGGTTATTGATAGTGGTTGTACACATCACATGACTGGATATAAAGGAAAATTTGAATTTCTTAAACATTATGATGGTGGATCTGTAAGAATGGGAAATGATACACCTTGTCAAGTAAAAGGAAAAGGTACTATTATGTTGAACAATCAAATCAAGTGTGAAAATGCTTATTGGGTAAAAGGACTTAACTACAATATGTTGAGTGTTTCACAGTTGAATAACACAAGTCACTGAGTTGCATTTGAAAATAGAAAAGCTAGAATATATGATGGAACTGGAAAATTGATCAGCACTGGTGAACAATCTAAAGGTAACCTATTCTACCTTGACGCAGCTGAAACTACTTGCTTATTGGCAAAGAATGAAGATATGTGGTTATGGCATAAAAGACTTTGTCATATAAATTTTGACAACATGGTTAAGATTAGTAAGAAAAGAAAATTTAAAGGCTTACCGAGATTATTTAAACCAATCAATGTAATGTGCAAAAATTGTCTAATGGGAAAGATGTCAAAATCTAGTTTCAAGAGCAATAATTTTTCATCTAATGATATTTTAGAGTTAGTTCATATAGACTTATGTGGACCAATGAGAACACAAATCTAATATGGGAACATATATTTTATTTTATTTGTTGATGACTACTCTAGGATGATGACTACCATGTTCCTAAAACAAAAATCTGAAGCATTTAAGATGTTTAAGTGGTACAAAGCTAAAATGGAAAAAGAAACGGGTATAGATCTGAAGTGTTTGAGATCTCATAGAAGAGGTGAATTTATTTCTAATAAGTTCACTAACTTTTGTAATGAGTATGGAATCAAAAGACAGGTTTCTACACCGAGGACACCACAACAGAACGGAATTGATGAAAGAAGGAATAGATCAATTTTTTATTATGCTAGAACATTGATGATTAAAAATAATGTTGCACAAACATATTGGAGAGAAGAATTCAGCACAGCTGTTTACACACTGAACCGAGTACAACTAAAGAAAGATTCAAACAAAACACTTTATGAGCTATGGTATGGTTATACACCTAATGTGAGCTATTTTAGAATATTTGGTAGTCATTTCTATATTATGAAAGATGATTGAAATGGAAAATTTGATTCAAAAAGTGATGAAGGAATATTTCTTGGATATTCTACTAAGAGTAAAGCTTACAAATGTTTGGACAAGACATCTAACAAAATCATTGAGAGTGCAAATGTGAAAGTTGATGAATTTTCTGAGCAAAATGATGAGGACAGCATGAAAGAACTAAAATATTACAGTAGATTTGTCTACATGGAAGAACTTGACACTATACCAATGCAGATGCCTAGCGTTACCGTGCAACCAGGTAATGTCACCGGGCAACATGTAGCACAGACTAAGAATCAGGAAAATGTTGAGACTGAAGATCATGAACCAGAACATAATGAACCTACATGAGAAGATAATGAAGAACAAAGAGTTGAACTTTCTCTTGCTAAATATGTAAGAATACATCATCCACAAAATCATAATATTGGAGACAAAAGAGCAAGCATGATGACAAGAAGTAAGTTGAGAGACAACACTTGTTTAATTTGTGAATTTGAGCCTAAGAATGTTAGAGATGCATTAGAAAATGAAGAATGGATTAATGTTTTGAATGAGGAAATTGAAAAGATACAGAAAAATAAGACATGGACATTAGTACCGAGACCGAGTGATAAAAATGTCATTGGCACCAAATGGATTTTCAGAAACAAATTGAATGAAAATGGGGATGTAACCAGAAATAAAGCTAGATTAGTTTGCAAAGGGTATGCACAAGAAGAAGGAATTGACTATGGAGAAACCTTTGCACCCATTTCTAGACTTGAAGGAGTAAGAATACTACTTTCATACATTTCATATAAAGGATTCAAGGTATATCAGATGGATGTGAAGTCTGCATTTTTTAATGGAATACTGTAAGAAGAGGTATACATTGAACAACCTGAAGGATTTGTTGATCCTGATCAGACAAACATGGTATGTAATTTACACAAAGATTAATATGGACTGAAACAAGCACCGAGAGCATGGTATGAAAGATTGCATTCTTATCTTATAAGTATTAGATTTATTAGAACAAGTGATAACAACAATTTGTATTTAAAAGGAGGAAATGATGATAAGACACTTATTGCTGAAATATTTATTGTTGATATTATATTTGGAGGTAATTATAACCTATGCACTTCATTTGCTGATGAAATGAGGAAAGAATTTGAGATGTCGATGTTTGGTGAGATCAATTTTTTTCTTGGATTGAAAATTTTACAACACACTGCAGGTATATACATTACTCAAGGAAGTACTAAAGACATTCAGAATGGAAGAAACAAAACCAGTCAGAACACCCATGGTGACAGGATGGAAATTGACAAAAGAAGACAAGACACCCGAGGTAAATCAAAATTTGTATAGATCTATGATTGGTAAATTGATGTATGTTGTATGTCACACAAGACCTGACATAGCACATGTAGTTGGAATAGTTGCAATATTTTTTTCTAATCTCAAAGAATCACATATGACTGTTGTAAAAAAAAAATTTAGATATTTGAAGAGTATTGAGGATTATGGACTTTGGTACACAAGATAAGGAAAGTTGAAATTGAAATTTTATACTGATGCTGATTGGGCTGGGAATATAGATGATAGAAAGAGCACTACTGGTGGAGAATTATTTATTGGAGAAAGATTAGTTACTTGGATAAGAAAGAATCAAGGATGCATATCTCAGTCAACTACAGAAGCAGAGTATGTTGTTGCTGCTGCAAATTGTTCAAACGTAGCATGGATAAAATAACTGCTGAAAGAAATGAATGAAGAGATCACTGACCCAGTGATAATTTACTGTGATAATAGAAGTGCTATAAATATTTCAAAGAATCTTGTGATGCATGCAAAGACAAAGAACATATCTATCAAATATCACTACTTGAGGGAACAAGTACAACACAAATAAGTAATACTAGAATATGTACAATCAAAAGAACAACTTGCAGATATATTCACAAAACCCTTACCGAAGGATACATTTGAGTACTTGAGAGGTAGACTAGGGGTTCGTCCCTTGTCTATTGGTAACTTAACTAAGTAGAAGGTTTCATCAACCTACATGAACTCCAAATATCAGCCATGTTGATGCAAAGATGAACTGGACTAACATAGACACATCAGTACACTGAAAGGTACCTATTGCACTAAAAAACAGAGATATTTTATTTGGCTACTGAAGAGATGCATATTTATTTTTGGAATTATTGTCAAAGGGAGAGAAGAATCAATGAAATATCTATCCACTAAAGGGATAAAAGAGAAAGGGAGAAACATATCTAATCTACAAAGAGATTCAAGAACATAGTCAAAATTGTAGGGAAAGTCTACATGGCGAGTTTTTAATACTGAAATGCTAGGGAGAGCTACAAAATTATTATAGCTGTAGAACATAAGTTTGGTATTTTTTGTATGGAATTTTATATTGCATATTTCAAATTGTGTTGCCATCAATGCCAAAGGGAGAGATTGATGAACTACAACTAATTGTATGTTTGAATTCATCTATTGATATTCATCCGAGTTGTAGAAGTGATGATAAACATTATCAGTTAATGTATTGTCATTGATGTCAACTTATTTGAGTATTATTATGGTGGAAAACATTTGTTATGGATTGAAGATCTGGAAAAAACAATGTTTATGTGGTCAGAAAATGAAGAGTTATGTATACACCAAAAGACAGTGTATACCGAGCACAGTAATAACCGAGCTAAGGATCACCAATACAACAAGGTATTGACCGAGCAATTTAATTAAACCAAGGCCGACTAGAATGTTGAGCTGGAAATTGATGATTTTAAGGTAAAAGATAAAAAAAATTATTTGATCAAATGGTTATTAAAATTCATGGAAGATCAGACAATAAAGATTGAAACATGTTTTTAACACAACTGTTGAGGATGATCAAGCGGGGAAATCAACGATGGAGATTAAGCGACAAAATCTGAAGGATGTAAATTAAATGAGACATAATGTCTATATAAAGAGAAAAGAGATTCATTTTGAATTGTGTTGACATGATGTTGTGACACACACATACAAATTTTATGCATGACTGATCAAACTGGTTAAAGATAGTACCGAGCGAATTCTGCAGACATCACTGAGCAAGCAGAGGAAAGAGCATTACTAAGCAGAATAGGTATGAAGTATGAGATGAATTGAAGTGAAAAAATTGATCATAGGTATTATGTACTTAGAATAGATCTAAAAATCTTCAAATCAAAGTTGTATTTGAATCAGATCATTATTGTATCAGTTTAACCATTGTTACAGATAAATTTCTTAACCGAGTAGGACAGTGAAAGTCTTTATTATGACATTCCAATAAATGTTGAGTGTTTTCTTGTTGACCCCATAGTGAATGCATGGTCAAGAGAGAACTATTATTTTTTTAAATTCTCTAACTAGGTCACATTTAATAGTGTACATTGTAACCTTTAATAGGGTTGGCTCTTCACCGAGCTCACTTCAGAAGAGTGAAAATATTTTGGGTTACTGGTCCTAGGTGATTTTTCCCTTAGAAGGGTTTCCACGTTAAATATCTATGTGTCAATGTGCATGAATGTCATGGATTGTTATTTTACTTTACACTTTATTTTATTGACCTAGATCGGTAATTACGATATTAATTTACTGATACTCGGTAAACACTATTGATGAAAGTTTGAGATTAAAAAATACATTTCACCGAGTTGAATTATATGTTTAAATTTGTTTAGATATACATCTAGAGGAATTTGGGACTATAGGATAATTTGTGAGGAAACTGATTCTAACTATTCACCCCCCCTCTTAGTTATTCTAACAAAGATCACCTGCAGCAAAATATATGTCACAAAGGCAAAGAATGGAGACAAAATTCACATAGATCTGATAGATGAAAAATATTCATTCAGAGAGAGAAATGAGGGAATTACAAAAGAATTGATAATTACAAAGTGATCAATCCTAATAAAGGAGAACAAAACCCTAAGAAGAGTGGAGAAACCTAGGTTGCATGAATAATTAATAAAAGAATTAATTATTGCATGCCTAAAGTTTAGTTTAAGTGAACTCAAGATAAAAAGGTGACTTAATAATTAGATCAATAATGATTTAATTAATAAGTGGAAAGGTGACTTAATTAATAAATAAATAAATAATGATTTAATTAATAAGTAAAAATACCTTTTTACTCTAACACCCTCCTTTAAGATAAACTTAGGGAGAAGCTAAAAACCTAGAAATAACTACTGAAAGCAGGAAATGGGTCCAAATAACAAGGCCTGATCAGGTACCCAAGTACAAAAAATATCTGCAAAGAGGAGAAAAGGAGAAAACCCAGTAGGAAAACCCCTCTCCGAAAAGAGATGAAGCCTAGTAAAGGACTAAAGAAGCCTCCAAACTAGGGAAAGTCCCAGAAAATAGGAATAAAGATCAGGTAGAGAAGACTGTAATCTGCATGAGTGCCCTAAAATGACATTGCTCAAATTAGGATGACAAACACACCAAACATAAGAACTCAAAGATACAGATGGAAAAACACCAAAGTTTGAAGAGCTGATCAAAAGAAGAACATGTAGAACACCTCTGAAGCATGAAGCTGCAAACACTGTCAGAACTGTTGTAATCTGTACGAGTGCCCTCAAATGACACTACTCAAATCAGGATGGAAAACAAGAAAAACATCAAAACTCGAAGATACAAATGGAAAAAAAAACACCAAGTTTGAATCCTCCAAAATAGGAATGAAAGAAGAGTTTTCATATGGTAAATGATCCATCTCACCAAAATGCACAGGTACCAACCACTACATCTACCTATTATATAGGAACAAATACTGAATACATAGAATAACTCCATTAAACCAAGGAATCATATAGAGCCAACAAGAAATACCCCCATAATACTGATTAGGGAGAGGCATAACAGATACATTGAGTCAGACTACGAAGAAATACTACATGATGAAGAATGTACAAGCACAAATAAAGGATGATGTCGAGGATGATCAGTCACATGACACACATGAGGCTAATGTTTTGAAAAGACCACTCACTTGACAAAAGCATTACAAACCTCCCCATGGCACTTTATAATATAATGCGAGTACAACCAGACACAAAAATGTGCGGGATCCCAAGCATGCATGATGGTGCTTTATCTCAGTGCGTTTGCAAAATAGAAATGCTACAGAAAAATATGTATACAATATCCAGGAATGATTGAAAGCTATAGAAACATATGTCACAGCTAACAATGAGTCATCTCATGCACAGAAAATTATCCCAGGACCTAAAACATCTAAGATATCCACCAGAATGCAAAAATGCAAAAAAACTAAATAAAATATACTTGGAGAAGATTCTGGCAATGAGACCCATGCAAGAAGAAGGAGAATGGAACAAAAATTTTGACAATATGCAAAAATAAAAAAATGGAGTCCAGAGGAGCAAAATATGGCGACTGGAGTGCAAAATGGAACCCTAACTGTGAATGGAAAAAAACCTGCAAGACAGAAAAATTAGAAAACCAAACCTAGAAAATTAGATCAAGCTTGGAACCAGCTTTTTGATGATATCTCGTTTGGCAAAAAATATCTCCGTTTTCTCAAGTTATGAGCAAAAAATTGATAGGAGGTCAAAACTGGTGGAGGTACCAAAAAAAATAATTTGAAAAAAAAATTCTTCCGCTGCAAAAAGTGCGCATTTTTTGATCCATTGCCTCAATTTCCATGCCCAAAAAATAGGCACATGCAATTTTTTTTTCCCTCAGATGGAAACCTCGCCCAAATTTGACGTGCCTTATATGGAAATAGGAGTTTTTAGGCATTTTGAGCACATCCATGAGGCCAGTTTGTGCCCAAAGTGCTCCAAATAAAAAATCCACTCTAGATCCACACAAACAGATATGAAAATTTGAAAACCTCGACGCTCTAGAAAATCTTCAAAAAAAAAAGAATGGGCTGCTCCAGCAAGGCTCTGATACCATGTTAGAATTCAAAGAATTCATAAGCCAAGATCACCTGCAGGAAAATACCCGTCACAAAGGCAAAGAATGGAGACAAAACTCACATAGATTTGAAAGATGAAAAATATTCATTTAGAGAGAGAAATGAGGGAATTACAAAAGAATTGATAATTACAATGTGATCAATCCTAATAAAGGTTATCAAAACCCTAAGAAGGGTGGAGAAACCTAGGTTGTATGAATAATTAATAAAATAATTAATTATTGCATGCCTGAAGTTTAGCTTAAGTAAACTAGAGATAAAAAGGTGACTTAATAATTAAATCAATAATGATTGAATTAATAAGTGAAAATACCTTTTTACTCTAACAATAAGAAGGAAAATCCTACAAGATTCAAGGACAAGAACAAGAAGACTTTCTTTGTTGCAACTAATGAAGGCGTTGTCGATGAGGAATTTGAAGGTAATGAGGAAGAAGAATTTACCTTTGTTGTTGTTAAGGAGGATTCCCCTGTAGATGGTGAGAAATCCTTGATTTCCGGCATGGATCACAATGAAGAATGAGTAATAGATAATTTTTGTACACATCACATGACTAGTGACAGGAGAAAGTTCACTAAGTTTGAATAATGTGATGGTGGAGCGGTAAGGTTTGGTAACAATTCTCCTTGCTTAGTAAAAGGAATAGGATCTATTGCACTCAATAGAAAAAAAAATTGTGATGATGTTTACTGGGTAGAACGCCTATGATATAATCTATTGAGTGTAGCATAGTTAAATAACAAAGATTATCTTATATAATTTAAAGGAGGTGTTTGTAGGATAATTGGAAAATTTAGAGATTTGATTGCTACTGGTATGCAGACTAAAGGTAACTTGTTTCGACTAAATACTACAATAAAGAGTTTTCTTGTTGCAAAATTTGATGATAGTTGACTACGGAATAGGATATTTTGTCACGTTAACTTTGATAGTTTGGTCAAGTAAGTAAAATGAATATTTTTAGAGGTTTTCCACAACTAGTAAAGCCAGACAATGTCATGTGTAAGGAATGTTAGTTGGGAAAGTTAACTAGTTCTATTTTTATCAGTAAGTCATTTTCATCTGGAGCTATTTTGAATTTAATACATATTGATTTGTGTGGTCCTATGAGAACAAGAAGCTACTTTGGAGATAAGTGATTTATGATTTTTGTTGATGATTATTCTAGAATGATGTGGGTGACTTTTCTAAAAGACAAATCAAATGCATTCTATATGTTTAAGGTGTTCAAAGCAAGAGTTGAAAATGAAATATGTAAGAATATGAAGTGTTTGAGATTTGACAGAGGTGGTGAGTTCACATCTTTAGAATTCACTGAGTTTTGTAAGGATTGTGGAATTAAGAGACAAATGCCAGTGCCTAGAACTCCTCAAGAGAATGGGACTGCAGAGAGAAGGAACATATCTATTATTGATGCTGCAAGAACTATGATGATTCAGAGAGATGCGCCTCAATTTTTTTGGAGAGAAGTTCTCAGCACTGTTGTTTATACATTGAACCGGGTATAGGTGAAGAAGGGCACCGATAAGACTCCCTATGAGTTATGGTTTGGTCACACACCTAGTGCGAAATACTTCATAGTGTTTGGGAGCATATGCTACATAAAGAGAGATGAATATACAGGGAAATTTAATCCTAAATGTGATGAAGGAATATTCTTGGGATATTCTACAAAGAGAAAAGCATATAAGCATCTAAACAAAAGAACCAACAAGTTGATAAAAAGTGCAAATGTGAAGATTGATGAATTATCAAAGAAGAATGTGTTGGATGATATCAGTTTTGGTTACTGATCATGTTGTTGATATTCATGTTTTGTTACTAATGTCAAAATATATCTCTATGGAGAGGACAGACTGGTTACTTGACTGGTAGAAGTGTACAAAAATGTACGTATGATTCAGAACTATTAAAGTTGGATTTATGCAGAAGGATATGTGTTGACCTTATTCCTAATGTCACTTGGATTTACCTTGCATATTGCAGATGTTACAGTTGATTTGGTGAAGACTGGTTTCTAGACTGTAACTATGATTCTAGACAGAGCAAGTCTCTATGATTCAGGTATATCTTTCTCGCGAAGATATTTCAGATGATGCAAGCTTTCTAGTGGACAACCGACATATATTGAAATAATGGGTTGAGTTCAATTGTTGTTTAAAGACTGGTGACGTCAGCTGGGGCGTGTATTCTGAAGAAGATCCAATTGCTGTCCGACTTAAAAAATGTAGCGTGTAAAATGAATTATGAGCGTAGATTGTAGATCTGGAAGCATAATTGATGGATTGTAGATGATGTTTACTTGTTATAGGTACTGTGTGTATCTTAGCAAGGGGTTAAATAATTATTTGTATATTGGAAAGCCTTAACTGGCCGACCTAATTAATTATTTGTGTATTAGGAAAGCTTAACTGGCCGACCTAATGAATTATTGTAAGAGGGAATATATGAGTGATCTTTTCTTTTGAAAAGATGTGATAGAGATTGAAAAGGAAAAGAAGTGAAAGCTGCGAGGCTTGTTTGACTGTTGGATGTAGAGCAGAGTTTATGAGAAGAGTACTTCATTGGAACTGACCAAGAAAAGATAGTTGCTATCAGATTGTTCATTGGATTGTGTATTTTTTTTATACACTTGTTTGGATTGTGAATCCTTGAGGGTGGCTTTAACCTTCTTTGGGAAGTGTACCTTGGCAGTGAGCCTACTATTTATTTTAACTCCTAACAGGGTCTGTCTCCTAACAGGGACTATGTATTATAATGTTGTAACAAGCTCCTAACAGCTAAATCTTTAACATGGATACTATACTCTCAGTAAATTATTTGTGGGTGTTAATTCCCACCGGGGTTTTACCTTTAACAAGGTTTCCTCAACAACAAATATTGTGTTATGGTGTTGGCATTAACTGTGTTATCATTTACATTTGTAGATTTGATTTATAAAGTTTAAATTTTAATAATCTATATCACAACTAATTCACACCCCCCCCCCCTATCAGTTGTCTTGTGGATTGTTATTCCTAACAGAATGATGGTCCCAGCAAGGATAAGTTTGAATATGATCAAGGATAGTATATGTTCAACTGGTGGAGCAAGAAGTTAAAAATCAGAACAATGAGGATGAACCAGTTCAATCAGAAGAAGATGTTCCTAGATCTGAATAGGTGCTACCAAGGTATGTTAAGTTGAACCATTCCATTGATCAAATTATCGGGGATAAGAATGATGGTTTTCAGACTAGAAGAAATATTAGAGAAAGTACCTGTATGATTACTAGATATGAATCTAAAACTATAAGAGAGGCATTGACAAGTGATGATTGGGTTAAAGCCATGGAAGAGGAGGTAGATAAAATAAAGAAGAACAATACCCGGGTACTTGTTCCCAAACCTGTTGATAAGAATGTGATAGGGACTAAGTGGGTTTTCAAGAAAAAACTCAATGAAGCTGGTGAAGTGGTCAGGAATAAGGCAAGACTTGTGGTTAAGGGTTATGCACAAGAAGAAGGCTTGGATTATGGAGAGACTTTTTCACCAGTGGCTAGACTTGAAGGAGTGATAATTTTTCTAGCTTATGTTTCTTTTAAAGGTTTTAAAGTTATTCATATGGATGCCAAATCTATAATCTTGAATAGGATTCTAGAAGAGGAAGTTTAAATAGAACAGCCTGATGGTTTTGCACTATCAGAATATCATGAATTGGTGTGCAAGTTGCAAAAGACAATTTATGGATTGATGGAGGTACAAGGAGTGTGAAATGAGAGACTTTACTCATATCTGATCAAGATCAATTTCATTAGGACAAGTGAGGACAATAATGTTTACTTGAATTTTGAGAAGGATGACCAATTGTTGATTGTTGAAGTCTTTGTGGATGAAATCATTTTTGGTGGGAATGATGAGATGAGCATTGCATTTACAAAAGAAATGAAGACAAAATTTGAGATGTCAATGTTTGGAGAGATTAAATACTTTGTTGGTTTGCAGGATCTCGGCTCAGTAATGGAATCTACATTAGCTAGACAAAGTATGTGAGGGAAGTGTTGAAGGCTTTTGGGTTAGAATATTCTAAACCGGTTGGGACCTCAATGGTGACCAATTGTAAGCTATCTAAGGAAGATGATTCTAAAGAGGTGATTGCATCTTTATACAGATCTATGATTGCTAAGTTGCACTATGTTGTTCACAGTAGGCCTGATAAAATACATGCAGTTGGGATTGTTGCAAGATTTCAATCCAATCCAAAGGAATCTCATAAGGTGGCAATGAAGACAATATTTATATATCTAAAAGGGATTGTAAACTATGGTCTTTGGTATGTTCACAAAGGTTTTTTTACTTTGAGTGTGTTCACTGATGCAAAATGGGAAGGTAATGTACATGATAGGAAGAGCACAAGTGGAGGAGCTTTCTTTTTTGGTGGAAGACTTGTGTCATGGACTAGCAAGAAGAAGAATTGTATTTCACAATCTACTACTTAGGTAGAATATGTTGTTGTTTCTACTAATTGCACTCAAGTTGCTTGGATGAAACAACTATTGGAAGGAATTAAGGAGAAGGTAATTGAACCAGTGGTTATATATTGTGATAATACTAGTGTTATAAACATATCCAAGAACCCTGTGATGCACTCTAAGACCAAGCATATTGCAATTAAATACCATTTTCTTAGAGAGCAGGTTTAAGAGAAGGAGGTACAATTGGAATATGTGCCAACTAAAGAGTAGGTTGCAATTTTTTTTACAAATTCATTACCTAAGAGTACATTTGATTATCTAAGAGGCAAGTTGGGGGTCATTCCCCTACCTGAGAATAATTAAATTGATGTTGTTGCATCAGTCCAATGTTGTGTATTGCAAATATTATGTTAGATTGATGTAATAAGGGACTACTCATTAGGGGGAGTAGTCGATGATTAAGGTACTGATTATTTGCTAGAGGTGTAGTGATTCATGGTATGGCATCTTTGGCATTATTGTCAAAGGGGGAGAGAAGTAATGGAATGTGGCATGTAGACAAATGAGACAGATCTGGGAGAGTGTGAAAGGGGGAGACACATATTCAGTGATGAAGATTCAATGCAAGAACACAACCAGAGCATGTTATTTGATTGAGAAGATTGTTGGGTTTCCATCAATACCAAAGGGGGAGAATATTAGCATAACTAATGATGTGATGGTAAGTGTTATGGTACATATTTGGTACTGTGATGATCAATTATTGTGTTGTCATTGATGTAAAGTATTGACCTGGTGTTCTTAGTGTGTTGCCAAGTATGTAAGAAGGATGAACAAGGTGTTACAACTATTTTCAATGGTCGTGATCCTTAAGGGAGACCAAGGAATATCTCTAAATGCTAACTATATGATCGCAAATTTTGAATATTTTATTTGTGCAAGTTATGATTGCTTAATGTTTGACAGGGCAACTGCTAGAACAGTCTGTGACCGACAATGAGTGATTTGATCAGTTTGTCAAATCTATGATGAGTTAGGTGGTGTGATCGTAGGATGATTTTTTTGATACTGTGTTGAGTTCATGGTTACGACTACAACTAATTTGGCTGATCAAAATGCATGATTTAAGGTTATAGAAGTTGCTTCAGTAAAAGGTGACAATGTTCCTGAGCTTTTGATGGTAATATCTTCTATTGGTGATTGGTGATCAAGTTGTAATATTTCATTTAGGTTCCAGTTGTCATGCTGACGTGTCTAGATTCATTTGTGGTGATGAATTGAAATTTATTTGATCGAGGTAGACATTTTATTAGGATGTAGGCTGAGTTGGTAAAAATGTGTTTGAGTATTCTTAATGCAATTAATTGTAAGGGTTTATCCTGGGACTGACTTATTTGGTAGAGAAGTTTATTATATTGGGATGTGTGTTTTGGCACGATTCCTCTGAGCGCGAAGATTGGAAAATTGATTTCAAATGTGCTAGGTGAGATTTGGGGTGGTGGTTGTTTAGGGATTGAGCGGTGATATTTATGTCATGAAATTGAAAGATTTGTGCTTGTAGATCGTCGGTGTGAAGGTGTGATCAAGCCATGGTGTTCCAGAGATTTATGAGAAAATAATGAATGTGTTACAATGGATTTGATCAAGCAAATGAGTTGCTATTTCCGGATCAAGTAACCCTAAGAGGTTTTTATGTTGTAAATCCTTTAACCGAGTAGATCTCCTAATAGTTCTTATTTGTAAATCTCTTAACAAAATGGCTCATTAACTTGAGTTTTAAATCTCCTAATAGAGTTACTCCTAACAAGGTAAAGCTCCTAATAGAGCTAGAGGCAAATCCCATAATTGGGTAGCACCTAACAGTGTCTTTGTAAAATCCTAACAGGGTTAAGCTCCTAACAAGGCATACTTTAGAAGAGTACATTATTTGTGGGTCCTCATTCCCACCATGGTCTTCACCCATTTGGGTTTCCACGTGAAAATCTTTGTGTTATGTATTGCATACTTTGTAGTGGTTGTGTTTATTTGGTTAAGTCATACTTGTTTATCAATCAATAATCTTATGAATGGAACGGGACCCCATTTTGAAATGAGGTCCTATTATGTGAATTTAGGCTCGTGGTCTCATGCCTCACGGGATCCCGATTTGAATTTTGGCTCAGGATCCCGAAGCGTAACGTGACCCCATTTTTTATAAACAGGACCTCGATTCATAAACTCCATTTTTTAGAAAATAAATAAGTGTAAAAGTTCCACCTTAAGTGGACTCGTCTTCTTGGTTTTACCCATATTCTCTTGCAACCCCTAACATGTGTCCAAATATCTCAAAATAGAGGATTCTAAGATGGAAACCTTGCTATTTTGTCTTTTTCCTTAATGATAAATGATAAAAGTAGCTTTGTCTTTACATGGTCTCTTTCACCACCATTGGTTAAATGGTTCAACCTCTTATAGCTAAATTAAAAAAGATATTAGGAAAATAATAAATTACAAATTTACAAGGTAGATAACACCTAAATCCTAACACAAGGAATTGACTAACATTCACAAAGGAAACTTATGAGAAGGTTTATGGAGGGAAAAACCTACACACATTATATGAAATCTATGGAATTAGGAGCACAATCAAAGAATATTAAAGTAAAAAATAATCCTCCATAGATAGAATTATAAATGAAATTAAAATTGGTATAAGTGATCACATAAGCACAAAATTAATGAATAACCAATATAAATGATACTCCTAATGGGGTGATCAAATTATACAAAAAATTATCATATTTAATTATACGAAAGGGTAACTTTACTAAAGATATATCTAAAAGATGTGAGGCTCATTAAAAACCACCAAGTAATGGAAGATTTAAGCTAAGCTTTAATGGGGCGCCACATGGAAACCTAGGACTCTCAGGATCCAACTATGTAATAAGAGATGGATCTGGATTTTTCAAATGGACTAGGTCAATTGAAATCCTAAAAGAAATAGACAATGATGCCAAATATGCAAAACTACATGTCGGGGTTAAGCTTTGTGTAGAAAAATAAATAAAAAATCTAGATATAGAAGAGGATTCATTGTTGGTAATCAACACTATTTTCGAACAAAATAATCTTAGTCGGAAATCCATAACTTCAATTGAACATATAAGTCTATTTTAGAACCAAATAATAGATTTCTCCCTCTCCCACCTCTATTGAGAGACAAGCAATGTTTTTGATTACTTAGCAAACTAGACAATCAATCAAAGATCAAAACATCAATGAATTTCTTGGCATCATCAACTTTATCAGAAAGGATTCCTTGAAGGACACTACTCTTTGATCCAAACATTTTGATGAGAACAAAATCATCAAAATCCCATGCAAAAAACTAAAACAAATCTAATTAAAACTACAACCAAAATTTGATAACTAAAAACAATCCTGATGCCGCAAATTTCTCTGATATAAAAATGCAATTTTGAACACGAAGTCAAGACATTCTAGAGGTTTTGACAAACACTTTTCCACATCTTTAAATATTGACCAAATGCAAACTAATTTCCATAACACAACGACCAATGTATTTGGTGTTTTATGTAGGTGTGAGGAGAACGATTGAGACACAGTTTTGCATGGTTGTTCACACGACTGAATGACTCGCCCGCGAAGGAGGCAATTATTAATGTATTGGGAGCCAATAATTGGAAGAAAGATCATCACCTACATAAAACACCAATTATTAACTAATGTATTGTGAGCCAATAAATTATAATGTATTGGGACCCAATAATTGGAAGGAGGCAATAATTTAATGTTGATTAGATATTATTCAATTGATTCTAGATTAATATAGAAGATATTAGAAATCTCTTTATTTCCTTTGCAAGGGTGAAGCATGGGGACTTAATTGACAGTTCACTCGTCTAACTCAAAAAACTTCATGGGTTAATCATGCTTGAGATGGGATAATACAAAGATGAGTGTTCTTTAGCAAAATCTTAATGCTTCATGCTATTAATGTCGTTTGGATATAATACAACGCAATAGTACTTGCTAAGCCTCCCATTTGAAAGGTCTTAAGTTTAAATTTGCATCTTTTAATAAAAAAATTAATGTTAAGTGAGTCATTCATGCTCATGAGAGATGGATTCTTGTGAACAACTACTTATGCAATACAAGTAAATGAAATTAACATAATGATCTAGGAGCATCTCGGTCCACGGAAGATATCACCCAAAATAGTAGTAATTTATGTTTTCACCTATTTTTCGCTTTAGTTTGTGTGCTTGTTGTTTGGTGTGTCTTGTCAACTTGCTTTCTTACTGAGTGTTATAGGAAGGGTGCATGTATTTTTTAATATGTTTCAAACTATTTGTCAATGTGTTATAGGTCATCTTCAATTGCTATAGTCCTAAATCAAGTTGTCATAAGA
>MU226327.1:186069-198127 GCA_018584345.1 Thuja plicata
AAATGATAAGAAAGCAATCTACGGACCAAACAGTTTCAATCGTCTTGCAAGGTCTGTAATATGCTTTCAACCGTTGATCTTGAAAGTTAACTTGTTTTGTTCATAGAAGGAACGCCTTCGGCGTAATAAAAACAAAAAACAAAAAACAAAAAAAAACCTTCAATTTTATATTCCTGAAAACCAAACAGGAATTTAAAGAGATTCTTGTGTACACCAGGAGGTTCATGACCAAAGCATGGTTGCTGCAATGGAAAAAAATGTTTTCAAAATTAACAGGTAGCTATTACCTGGTATACAGTCATATCCAGATGATATATAAGCTGAGCGTAATGTGATCATCTGTATTGCGAAAAGTTGAGCCATCCGGAGGCTGCAACATCATTCAATTCCAGAAAAATCTCCTCCTCTGCAAGAATTGGGTCACAATTTTGGGGTGTCTGAAACAAAATGTTGCCAGAGAAATCTTCACAATTTCCAGAGAAATCTTCACAATTGCAAGAGAAAGATGGAGGCTGGGGAATTTGCAGAGGCAAATGGGGATGAGAAGCAAATGAAGGGGCTGTGCAAGGTCGTTTGGGCTGTGGCTTCAAAACACTGTGCCCGGTGGTATGCTGAACGACGGTGCGGAAGTCATTTCGATCTGCCGCCACAAAAGTGACGGCAGATTTGTCGCTGCGTCCCGCTCGAGGGCGCTTCCTGGATGGGGATTTTTCCGCTGGTATCTTTTGCTGCAAAATTCGCTCTTCCTCGCTCGTAATTTTATGATTCTTTTCATTTCTGCCAATTGTCGTGAAAATGTTGTCTTCCGGAGGCGCGCAATTGAGTTCCATTTTCAGGGCCCGCACGACGAATTCCATGTATCTCTGGGATGCCTGCACAATCCAATTCACATTCCCCTCTTTCTCTTTCTCCGTAACGCAAGGCTGAAATCTCCAAGCTGCCAGTGCCTTTTCCTTTAACACTTCCCGGCTCGGCATGGCTGCGATTCGAACTGACGACCTCTCGGAAATTAGGGCTCAGATTTGTGTTCCCCTCACTAGGACTCGGAGAATTTGCAGACAATTGGAGAATCTGGAGAATTTGCAGACAAATTGAGAATTTGGAGAATTCATAGACAATTTGAGAATCTGGAGAGTTGATGAACAATTAGTATGTGCAGCGCCAAGGCTAAGATTTGTTCGCTGAATTGACCTTGAGCAAGCCGTGTTGAAAAGTAAAACGCGGCTGAGGTCTTCGAGATTTTACTGGTAAAGCCTAATAAAATAGTACTGTCACCAAATCTGATTTGAACTTGGACCTACAGAAGAATCTTTGCATTCTAATTGATTTTCTGGTCTCTGTCATAAATAATCTATTTATGGTTGATAAAGATTCAAAATTTCGTCTAGAAGTAAGTTGTTTGGAAACAACCTGCGTGTTGAAAGCTCTCTGGATTCGTCAAGCCGGCGTTCTGCGTGTTGAAAATGGTTGTACGAGGGTTCTCGATCTCCTCCCTTTTGTCTGAACTCTTATTTTTCTATTCATATTTTGTTTCTAATGTTTTTGAGGTTTAGTTTTTTCAAATTTGGGAAAATTGTTCTTCCAAGACTCAGTCTCCTCTTTTTAATTTCTGTTGTTATTTTTCTATTCATATTTGTTTCTAAGGTTTTAAGGTTTAGTTTTTTCAAATTTGCAAAAATGGCTCTAAGACTAAGTCTCCTCTTTCCAAGACTTGGTCTCTTCGTTTTTGGTAGTTTTTTATTCATATCTTGTTTCTAAGGTTTCGAGGTTTAATATTTACAAATTAGATATTGAAATACATTAATGATGTGGTCAAAACATCTAGAGATAAAGGTGTTAACCATTTTTTTAAAAGTTGGACTTTGACTTGCACTTTTGTTTAATAATTTTAGGATGGTTCTTTTATGATTTCAAATAGTCTCTAATTTTGTAACTCATTTTTTATTTGACTTCTTAAATATTTATGCACCTCAACTTCACTTTCAATATCTATTATTTGAGTAGTTTGGATAACACCACATTCATACTTGTGTCTACAATGTTTGAAAGCTAATTTTCATGTTGTCTTTTCTATTATAGTTCACATTTATGTTCTTATTTATATCCAAATAACCATAAACAATCATCAAAGTTGTTTCTCAAGGGACTATTTCAATGAAAGATAATTAAGAGGGTTAAGCAAAATCATAGAAGGAATCTCGTAGTTAGTAACAATCGACACTTTACAATACAATATATATACTATCATTGCATTTCCAACATTGCACATACACATATCCTAACATTCATCAGAAAGTTATGTGCAATTCCTTAAGTTTCACTTTTACAATCTTTTAAAATCTTTGAGGGGCTTGTTCACCATCAAGGAAATTTAGTTGTTCAACCTCCTCAAGACAAGCCTCCAAATGTACCTACTAAACCACTTGGTCTAGATAGACAACTTTCAGTATGTCCACACCTACTCCCCCTATGTACATTCCTATTACTCTTGACATTCATATTTCCATCAGTCGTCCCATTGAGATCATCCTTGAATATATGCTGCATCAATTAGAATCCTTACAAACTAAGCTAAATGCCACTCATATACCACCTCCCCTTCCCACCCCTACAAAGACACAACTATGGACCTTGACCACAATTCCCTCTTAGGATATTCTATCTTCATGCTTTCCCTATGTGTTTCACAGATCCCAATTTAAAATATATAATGGTAAGGGGGTTTCCCATGACTCACATTCACTCATTTAATGCCACTTGCCTTGAATTATTCTATGATGACTACTTGCTTGCTAAAATTTTCCCCTGCTTTCCAAAAGATTATGCCTTGGAGTACTTCTACACAATCCCTCATAGATCCAACATTTTTTATATTAAGCTAGCTAATTCCTTTATCTAACACTTTTGAAGAAATATCACCTTGAAATTTCCCCTTTCCAACATGGTCCAATGCAAACAAGAAAGTATTTTAATGCCTCAAGGTTTTACCACTTGGCATTATTGGTAAAAATGAACATTTTTTTTATGATACAAGAGTAACTGACAATGCAAATCATAGTGCATGCTTTCATGCACAAGGTCATAGAACTAAATAATGTAACACTTAGGATATATACACCAATATAAAATGTAAGGTAAGAGAAATAAAATGCTCAAAATATCATAGGAAGAAACAACATGATCATCTCAAATATTGAGTTATGGAGGAGAGTCAGATTCTCAAGGCCAACTTACAAACCTTGACAACTTGTCTACCAAGGTGTGCACTTTTGGTGTCTTATAAAAGGAAACCAACCAACAAGACAACCTTACACTAGCTTTAGCTTCAAGTTCTAAATTGTAAGAAGTTTAGACTATAGAGCCATATTTACATGGCTCAAACTTTGCGGTTCAAGAGCATATTTGATGTAAGGGCATCCTTAAGGCTCATGACGAATTTGGATTGTATTTAGGAAGTTGAGAATATGTGGTAAATTGTATGCTTGATGATTGGTAATTAATTTATGATGAGTGAAGTTAAAGCATTTCATTGTATTGTGTAATTGGGTATTACCATTTTTTAGGAGTAGTTATTTGTATATGATTGATTGGTCTAGTATTAAAATGTGAGGTGAATTAAATTATTAGTTCAATTTTTTATTTTAGTGAATGGATTTCTATAGGTTGACAATGGTTTTTGGTTGGAATTGTTTAATTTGTGGAAGTTATTTTGAATCTAAAGTCAATATCCTTTTCCCAATTAATTAGCATTCTTGCACATGTGACTTGAATTGTCTCTTGTCCTATAGGTAGTGAAAATACACAAAGACAATAAATAAAGATGGGTCTAAGATTTCAAACACTCAAACATAGAGCTTTATGAAGGATGAATAATATTTGATATGTAGTGCAATACTATACAATTGAGATTGATTCCCTGAGCTCATTTCCAAGGCCTCCTTAGTCCCACCTATTATGCTTGATGGTCGCTCCTTATGACATCCCTTCCTATACTTGCATTATTCATTTGTAACCAATAAACAATCACTTAGTTGTACAACACCTTGTTTGAGCGATGGGTTCCAACCTTTCATTCCTTTCCTGATGTTAGTTGGTACCCACCCTTCTTCCTTTGATCTTATGAGGCTCATCTCTCTCGAAATAGAGCTAACATTGTACACATGGATTATCTCCTAGTCCTCTATTCTTTATTTCCCATCCAACCCCAACTTTCTATTAGATGGTTGTAGCTACATATTTCTAAACCCTTGGTCCTGGTGCATAATCAAATCAAACAATTGGGTCCAATGCACTAAACAATGATCCTTCAAGTTGAGATTTTAATACATATGTGATTGATGAGTATGTGTTAGCCCTATTTTGTTTCATCTAAGTTGAGGGTCTAGTTGGTAGCATGGGAAGGATAATTAATCTAGATGTTTAATCCTTTACTCGCCCAAAATTTAATCTCTCTCGAGTTAGTAAATCCGCACCTTCATTTCATTTACATGAGTGCTAGCCTTTATTTATCTTCAATAAGGTGAGGATTCATATAGGTGGGAATAAGAAACTTATTTTATCTCCTTTCATTCCTCAGTTTAGCATCAACACTAATTGGAACCATCCTCCATTATATAATAGGGCTCTCGTTTATGAGATATGCATGCCATGACTTATTCTTGTCAACCAACCATTGTCCAAATGAGAGGAAAGGAACAAGGGCATGGATTAATGGTCAATTTATAGCAAGTTGGATCGCCTATTGATGGAATGATTCCCTACCCACTGATGGAATGATTCCCTTCTCTCACACTCATCTGTTGATTAATCTTTCTGATTGGCATTTGTTTTCGAATTTTCTTCCATGATTGGTAGGGGCGAGGAATTCAAGAATGAGAACCTCCCTCAAACAAATGGAAAGATTCAATCATTCATTCATTCATTAAATCAACCAATGATATGAAGAGAAAGGTGAACCATGAGTGTTGCATCCTAATAAATCAAATTAGTTGCCCTTGTCTAATTTATTTAAATAGATTAATTGACCCATGGGTGGATGAAACTCGAGCACTAGATTAACGATAAGATATCATCCTCTTAGACAATGAGAATACGGAGAATTCATAGACGAATAGTATGTGCAGTCCCAAGGCTGGGATTTGTTCGCTGAATTGACCAGAAGTAAAACGTGGCTTAACTGGAAAACCCTAATAAAATAGAAGCGATATTGAATAGAATATCTGGTCTCTGTCGTAAATCATTTATTTCTGATTGACGAAGATTCAGATTTTCGTTTAGAATGTGTTTGAAAAGAGAGTGCGTGTTGAAAGCTGTTTGGCTTGGACAACCCGGCGTTCTTCAATGGTTCTGCGACAGGACTTGGTCTCCTCCTTTCTCGTCCACGGCTTATTTTTCTATTCATGTCTTGTTTCTAATTAGCGTTTGAGGATATTAAAATCTATTAATAATGTGGTCAAAACATGTGGAGATTAAAATGTTCATTGAACAAATTTGTGAAGGTTGGCTTCGTTTTAGCAGTTTTTAGTTCCTGCCACAGCAAGAATACTTATGTATTCTTTCAGAAACAATTAAATGTCAAAGCATCAACCAATCGTCATTTAAAATTAAAATATTTGTTAAATTTTTCAAAGTTTATATTTGTTTCAAATTTATTTTAAAATACACAAATTATTTTATCTATAATTTTATTGGATAAAGTACTTATTATGAAGAAATCATCCTTTGAAATGTCAAAACATCAAGCAATGAGAAACAATAATTAAAATAGATTGACCAACTTTTCTTATGTTTGTATTTTTTTTTTCATTTTCATACAATAGTCATTTCACTATTCCATAATATGACTACTTTTGTCCTATTGCTTTTGAGATTATGTGGGGATAAAACCCCTTGTTTTTTATAATAATAATTTAATAAATATATACAATTATATCTTTTTGTCCTATTTCTTTTGACAATGTGTGGGTGATAAAACCATTTGATTTTTTATAATAATAATTTAACAAATATGTACAATTACAAATAATGTATATATTAAATATAATTGAATAATTTATATATATATATATATAAAGGTGGCAGGGCCACTTGATATATTAATATAATAATAAGCTGGTTCAAAAAGCTCCCGAAGAAAAGAACCAGAAAGAAAAACTCTGATCATTGCTCATATACATAGAAAATGAAATTAGAAGAGTAACAATCCCTGATAGCCGAAGCTAATTCCAACCAAAAGTATGAGGAAGCCACTACGAAGACCTAGCCCTATACTACTACAAAAATCCCTTAGGCATTACAAAAGTGTTTAGAACAATACGTCTGTAACAGTTACAAAAGCCCAAAGGAAAATAAAAGAGCCCTGAGGCGAATTACAAAGTAGACATCAAATACTGATAGCCCATAGATAGGAAGAATCAAAAACTTCTGCCTGTCGGTAGATCAACAACTTCAGTCTGTCGGTAGATCACCATGAAGAAAAACGTAGTGAAAAGGAGTTAAACGCAATGCAAAGCTTATCTACACAGAGAGCTGAGCCCATACAAGATCCGCACAGGAGCAAACCTACAAAAACAGAGCCAAAAAAAAAAAAAAATTCTGCAAGAACCATTAGCTTTTCATAAGGACCAACGTAGCGTCATCCCCTGCCAAAGGAGAAGAATCACTACCCAAACCGAGGTTCAGATTGAGATCTGGGATGGGGTGAGCAGCCACCTCAGGACTATGAGAATGAGAGATAGGTCTGAAATAAGAAGAGGGTTCTTTAGCAGCAGCAGCAGATGGGTCAAACTCAAGGAGATCAAGAATGGCAAAAACAACCTGGTGTACAGCAGTTATACATTCTTTTGTAAGGGAGCCATTAAATTTCTAGAGGGCCGCTTTAACAGGCCTAAAAGATTGTCGCTCGAGGCCCTTCTTGATACTTTCAAGGAAAATATATACACCATGGTGGTTGAGGGCCGAGTGATGATGAAAAAGACCACCAATGAGGCTGACACCACCCCACAAATCATATTTCTGCAAGGCCTTAGAAATTTTATTCACCCCAAGTATCTCAGGCTTCACATGCCGAGATGCAATTAAACCCAAATGATATGGAGATTGTAAAAGATCACAAACATTCAACAAAAAAACTGACAGAATCTGGGATGGGAAGTTAATACGTTTACCAAAAGGGAAAAGGATGTCATGGCCAATAATTCTTTTAATTCCCTGTCGAATGTGGGGATGGTCACAGAAGAAAATTGTTGCTAACATATCATCTTTTACACACCCCACAAATGGTTGTTCCCAATCTTCCACCTCGAAGAAGATTCTGTAGTTGCAAGGATAATAATCCATGTGGAGATCAGAACAAGAAGAGCAGACATCAACCCTAGTACTAATACCCACCACTGGACTCGGATGAATAGACATTATAAGCTAATGTAACAGTCCTAAAAATAGAAACCAAATCCCCAGCCAGTCAAGAAGGAAGATGGAACATGATCACCAAAATAGAAAATCAAGAAAACCTCAACGGCAAAAAATGAGCGCAATACTCAGAATATAAGGTTGGAAGAAATCTCATGTTTAATGCGCAATTAAGCACAAGATATGCAATCCCGTCAAGATCGCATAGTATTGTCAAGAAATAAATGTCAAATATAAATACAAACGCTGGAACATGCCACATAAGTGTACCACATACCAACTCAACTTGACAAAAGATAGGAAAAGACCCCAAACCATCACATTACAAAAATGCGAAGTAAGGAGAAAGAGATATTACGCACGAGCCCATCAGCCCAGGTTGACGTAGGAGAAATGAGTGACAACATAACGACCAACACCTCAACATCTCGAAATTAAAAATCCATCAATTTACATAAAGAATTTATGATAAAAAGATCAAAAGCTTACAAGAGTCATGACGTACAGCTACAAGTCTAATTATAGACCAAAAAAAGGACAATCTTAATGTCATCTGGATCAATATGAAAATTTGAGAAAGCTAACTGGTCATCAAAACCCAAATAAAATAATAACCAACGTAAACATAAATCAACAAGCTAAATGGAAAGAAATAAAATGAGAAAGTTATGAGACAAGAAAACTGAGCTTGCTTAATACTGCCTGTCGGGAATGCATTGTCAAAATCCATCGGTATATCAACACCGAAGTCCAACCAACATCATGCCTGTCGGTAAAAATATCACAGAAAATACATCGGTGAATCTTACCGACAATCATTGGTAAAGAATCACCGACCATCGTCGGGGAAGAAAGAGAAATCCAACAGAAAACACCGACCATCGTCGGTGAAGAAACCAAAATCCAATAGGAAACACCGACCATGATTAGTGAAGAACCGAAGTCCATCGGTATAGTATACACCAAAATCTGAAGCCAATCATTGGTATAGCATCACTGACCATCGTCGATGAAGAAACCAAAATCTGTCAGAAAACACCGACCGTCGTCGGTGAAAAAATGAAAGCCGTCAGAACTCACCGACCATCGTCGGAGAAGATACCGAAAACCGTCGGTATACCTGCCTAACAACTTGGGAAGGGAGAAAAACTCAGAATCCAGAGCCAAATTCAAAAACATCAGAAAAGAAAAAAGCTAAACACTAGAGCACCAAGCCCGACACCAACAGTTATGTCCCACTTTTAGCATTCTTCATTACTAATGATAGAGATCAGGGAGGGGAATTTATCTAATGAACAATCAACAGAAAGGGTGTTAAGATGGACTTTTTCACCACCCATATTTGCTAAACAGTCCGCAAGAGCATTTCCTTCCCTAAGGGTATGTGAGATAGAGAAATTTTGGAAAGAGTCAATAAGGGACCAGATTTGTTGCATTATGTATTTGAGCTGCCAATTGTGAATGCATTTATTAACACAAGCATTAATGATAACTGAAGAATCACCTTCAATATGAAGGCATGAAAATGAAAGCCTCTTAGCGAGGACTAGACCTTCAAATAGTGAGATAGCCTCCACCATATTATTAGTGTTATCAGGAATGGGGGAAGCTTTCAAAGCCAGCACTTGTCCTAAATGATTTCTAAAACAAACTCCAATACCTGCAACACCAGGGTTACCACAAGATCAGCCATCAAAATTTAGCTTGATGAAAGGGGACTAAGGGGGCTGCCACTTGACCAAAGATCTGTCAATGGGGACTTTCCTAATTCGAGGAAAGACAAGAGAGGAGGGGAGAGAAAGGGATTTCCAAGAAGTTAGAATCTGGCTATCCCAAGAAGAGAAGACAACATTTGGGTTAAAATGGGAAGAGATAGTGATATTAACCTATTCTGAAATATGCTTCTCAATGGTAGAGAGAACTAAAGAGAGATCAAAAGCTGAGTTACGGAATATCCTTTTATTTCTCTCCCACCAAATTGACCAAATTAGAGTGGATGGGATAATAATCCATAAACAAGAAAAAAAGGATCGGGAATACAACACTGGCCAAGATTGAAAGAGATCCCATAAAGAAGAAGGTAGTGGAAGAGCCACATCTATCTTATTCATGACAAAATCCCAACATTGGGAGGCAAAACTGCATAAAAGAAACAAATGATCCACAGACTCAACACATTCCCCATAAAAGATACAATTAAAGAGAGTAGCAATTTGCATTCTAGCCAATCTGTCACAGGTTAGAATCCTATTTTGAATGGCAAGCCAGGAGAAGGCCCCTGCTTTAGGCAAGACAACTTTATCCCAGCAAAATAAGAATACCCGATGGTAAATAGATTGACTATTCAAATGATGAATAGCATTATATCCCTCCTTAACCGAGTACTTACCATTCTTAGCAGGGCACCAAATCAGGCGATCCAATTTATTAGAGAGAAAGACTACTCTAGAAGAGAGGATAGAGTTAAAAATCTTAATGTGATCAGGAGAAATTGGGAGAGAAGAGGGATCTTTCCAAACTGCCTTACGAGAGAAAATATCTACATGATCTATATAGTCCACCAATTTGTCACCCCAAAATTGGATGAAGGTATTCATAATCTCAGCAAGGGAGTTAATAGAGGCTAAAGGGGGGAAGCCATTCCAGGAGTCTGCCCAAAAGGACACAAAATCCCAATTTTGAACCTGCCAAGACAAGAATTTAACTACAATCTCCCTTGTAGAGATCATAAAATTCCACGTGGGAGAACCTAAGGGAGGGTTAGAAATGGAGAAAATTCTAGACGGATCAGGGGAATCTAAATACTTAGCTTGAAAAATTTTACACCAAAGGGAATGGGGTTTAGAATACAAGTTCCAAATCAACTTGCCTCCAAAATCTTTGTTTCTAGCTGGAAGATCATGGAGCCCAACACCCCCTTCTGATTTATCCAAGGAGAGTGTTTGAAGGAAGACAAGAGGAACATTTTTTTCATTGGTCATATTGGCTGACCAAAGGGAAGAGCGAATAATTTTTTCAATCTGGGAAATAATAGACTTAGGAGCATGAAGGACTGAAAAGTAGTAATTAGGAATGGCTGACAAAATAGTCTTGATTAACAAAATCCTACCAGACAGAGACAACCACCAAGCTTTCCAAGCAGCAATTCTATTTTTGAGCCGAGTGATGACAGACTCCTAGAAGGAAGGTTTGACTTGACCTTGGAAAAAGGGTATCCCAAGATAAGTAGATGGCAGGGTATCCAAAGAAAACCCAAGGATGGCTACAATTGACTGTTGTATGATGGTTGGAGTAAAGAACATGAAAAGTTTCAACTTCGAAGGGTTAATGGTTTGACCAGAACCAGCAGAATAAAGGTTGAGAACATTTTTAATACACTTGGCTTCCTGAATGGAAGAACTGCCAAAAATCAAGGTATCATCAGCGAAAAGGTTGTGAGAGATGATTAAATCTGTATTAGGAATGCTAACACCTTTCCAATCCGAAAGAAGGCCATGTTTCTGAATAGTACGACTCAGATCTTCCACCATAGCAACAAGTAAGAATAGAGAGATATGATCCCCTTGGCGAACACCTTGAGAAGCTCAAAAAAATCCTGAGGAGGAACCATTAATTATAACAGAGAAGGAAGCTCCAGACAGGCAGTTTTTAATCCATTTACACCAGAGACAAGAAAAGCCAAATTTTCTGAGAACTTTGAAAATGAAGGACCAACGAACCTTATCATAAGCTTTTATCATATCTAACTTTGCCACAAAAGAAGGGATTTGGTGTGTCTCTATGGAATGGAGAACCTCTAGAGAAACTATCATCCCATCAGAAGTTTCTCTTCCTAGGATAAAGCCTCCCTGCTGAAGTGAAATAATCTTAGGGATCAGAGGTTTAAGCCTTAAGTAAATAGCTTTGGTAATGATCTTATAAATTACACTACAAAGAGAAATAGACCGAAAGTCTGCAAATGTCTGGGGTGTATTAGACTTAGGAATCAGGATGAGGTTGGTAGTATTGAAATATTTGAGAATGAAGCCCTTCGTGCGAGATTCTTCCAAAACAAGGAGGAGTTCAAAACTGAGGACATCCCAACACTTCTGATAGAAAATAATAGTGAAACCATCGGGACCAAGATATTTATCTGATGCCATAGAGAAAACAACAGAATGGAGTTCCTCGAGACTAAAAGGTTTCATTAGAGAGTCATTATCAGAGTCAGAAATAAGGGGAGGAATGGCTTGTATAAGTATATCCATTGCTGGTAAGTCTTCTACTAGTGAATTAGGGGGAGTGAGAAGGTTAGTGAAAAAAGAGACCCCTTCATCAGCAATTTGTTGTGGTGAAGACAAAAGAGAGCCAGATACAACATCTTTAATGGTGAAGATAGAGGAGGAAGCTTTCTTAATTTTTGCAGATGCATGAAATAAATTAGTATTCTTATCACCTTCCTTAAACCACAACTCTCAGGATTTTTGTCTCCAATACATTTCTTCTCTAGTACAAAGGATATCCCAATAGGCCTGAAGGTCTTTTTCTTTAGCAGCAGAAACTGCATCTAACCTAGATTTGACTACGTGCTCCGATAAAATGGCAAGTTCACTTTCCACCCTACTCTTTTCTGTTAGTAATAACTGAGAGGGGGGGGGGGGGGGGGGGG